>OY987259.1:30774425-31271575 GCA_963920725.1 Rhamphomyia laevipes | reverse complement strand
GATCTTTCCATAATAACACAACAATTATTCCACAATAAATCACAATTTTTATTTTTTATATAAAATTTTATAACTGTAAAATAGAATTATATTAAATGAGTTGAGTTGCGGACTGGTTCAGGAAGTTGGCCTTGGAGGCAGTGTTGTCGTTGTTGTGGGTGGTTGTGGTGGTGCTGGGCCAGGTGTTGTAGTATGAATATGGATTGTTAGTACTGGTGGTGGTAGTGTTAGAGCTTGTTCTTTTGGTATTACTGATGGCGGTGGAAGTGAATCAACTTGTGGTGGTGAAGTAACAGGCCCAGCAATAGCAATTCCATATATGCTGGTGGTAACAAGTGCTACAAACTATAGATTTCAAATATAAATTATTATTTTATAATAAATTAAAAATTATTATTTATTTCTTACCAGAAATTTCAACATTTTGTTAATTAATAATTACATTCTCAAGAAATCGAAACTTTTATACCTTTCTCACATTGTTTACTTATTTTGTATTACAAAAAGTATAACTAGTTTATATGAAAATAGAAAATATCCTTGAACTTGGAATCTATTTTTTTGACCTAATCAAGAATTTATATAATTTTGAATTTAGTTTGTTGATCTTAATTAATAATATTATTAAATTTATGATTGCTACATTCAAAGAGTTAAAATTTTATAAATAAATAAAAAACATCGCAATATTTTGTCAATATTATTGTAACGAATAATATTTTTAAAATTTCTTTACCTTTAGTGTATTTGAAGTCATGCCTTCTACATCGAAGGTTGAAAATTCTTAAAATTGTATTGCAAGTTCTTAAAATTGTACTCAAAGTTCTGTTCACTATATTCAAATATAAATTTATATTGTAGTCATATCCATCAATCAACACTATATTCATTTAATTTTACAGTAATACGCAAATGGTGAAGTTATATAGTAATATTTTACTATAATGAATACGACAGATCCAGTGTTTGTCAAATTCCAGATTTTTACCACGACAAAAATAGTAAAATCTTAAAAATAAATTTATAAAAAGGTTAACAATTTGTTTTACCATTTCTGACAGTAACTAATCGATTTCGTTCATCTGTTCACTGAATATCTATCAACTATCAATGGAAATATCATTTCCACATTTGCAGTGCAAGAATAATACTAAATTAATGTTTATATCATTGTATATCTCCGAAATTATGTTTCTATTTTAAACAAAAATTAAGGTCCACTTATCGGCAGTTATTTAACTTTCCCAATCGTTTCCCATCTTATTTTTTTCTAATAATTTTCTTAAATGTAATATTAGGAACGTGTATCATTTAAAATTATATTCCTTTCTTTAAATATTCAGAAGCTTTTTCTATCCTTTTTCCAGTTTGGTGTTTCTTTTATATTCGTCCATGAAAATACTAAGTAGAGTATACTATAGTGTTTCATAAAATTGATAATTATCATTATGCAATTTTTAAATATCTTGTTTACTTGTTTACTTAAAACCATATTCTTAATTTTTTCTTAAAATTGCCTTCACACTTGCTGGTAATAATTTTTAATTTTTTTTTCTTATGCAAGTTGTAAAGAAACATTGTATCACTCAATTTTCAAAACTTTAAACCGGTACGAATAAGACGGGACACCTGACAGTTCTAATAGATCCATTATACAGAAGGGTCAGCAAAAATCTATTCCAAATGTAAAATTATATCAAAATTTATTAAATTCAATCATTTTGTTGGCAATACTGGTTTCATTATATTAAATTTGAATAGGTAAAACTGGGACAAGCAGTTGAATATTAAATGGAAATTAATAAATTATTTATTTTGTTTAAGGAAATTATAAAATATTGTAATAAGAAAATCAAATTATAAAAACCACAAAGATTAAAATTTTAAAAGTTTTTATTTTCTAGTTTTCTCCAAATATTTTTTGACTGACACTGCATCTTAAATAAACATCACAAAACTTTATATATGTAGTTAAAACTCGTAAAATGATAATAATTCGTGATAATATTAATTCACATTTTTATTTTTTACATTTATCATTACAATTTGACTTGTAATTTACATTAATAAAATTGTAATTTGTAGTAAATTCCATTCCCATATATGATTCTAATTTCAACTACTGACTCTGGTTTCTTCAAGGATTGGAACAACAATTGTTGTTGTGTCAATTAGTGTTGGTATTCCGGTGAATCCTGTCGGTGGTAATATAGGTGAACCTTGTGGTGGTGGTGGTAGGGGTAGATTATTAGGTCGTGCAACAGCAATTCCGAATATACTGCTCATGGCTAGTACTACAAACTAGATATCAAATATTAATTAATATTATATTTACTTAAAATGAATATTTTAGTTATAATTTTGTACCAGAAATTTCAACATTTTGTTATTTAATAATTACATTCTCAAGAAATCGAAACTTTTATACCTTTCTCACATTGTTTACTTATTTTATATTACAAAGAATAACTAGTTTATGTGAAAATAGAAAATATCCTTGAACTTTGCATCTATTTTTTTGACCTAATCAAGTTTTATAATACTTGAATTTAGTTTGTTGATCTTAACATTACATTATTAAACTTTTAATTAACTTAATTCATAGATAATAATAAATTGATAAATAAATAACATGATATAATTTTTGTCAATAATATTCTTGTAATGCATAAGAATTTAACATTTTTTAGCTGATTTTTAAGCAAAACCATTGATTTGAAAAGCGAAATCTTGACATGTACCTTTATATTATATACCAGCTTCGGGTAAAATTTAATGAAGTGAAATTTTGCAGACTCGATTTCCAAAAAAAAAAAAAGATATTCATACAAACTTCCATTATATTATGACAATCTCATATATATTCATCCCTTGGATCTGTAGGTTTGATGGACAAGGAGGGATGCTCGAAATGAGTTTAAACTATGCCATGAAAATTCGTTAAAAAATCTATTTACTTAATTTAGTAAAATATTATGTTTTATATATCTATATGGTATTATTCATAAATTTTCGAATAATATATATTAAACTAAAATTGTCACGGGACATATACTCCTACGGAAACATGCTGCACGGTTGGGTGGGACTGACTAGATTCTCGACATGCAGAAGTTGTGAAAAGTCAGATGAATACCTAGAGCATCTCCAATGTCATTGCCCTGCAGTGCAACGAAATTAAGAAGCCTGTCGACCTGATCAATTGCATTAATGAGGTGGGATAGGTTAATGCGCTATAGGGAAAAAAGTGCAACCATCAACTGGGGCGTACAAAGGGCCAAATTGTGGCTTCAGTGGGATTCTCCTCCTTACAAACCAACCAACCTACCAAAATAGTTGTATCCAAAATTGTATAATATTGAAATGACGAATAATTTATACTGACAGTAGTTACAGTAACATTTTACCAATGCTAGCAAAAATGTATGCGAAATGTAACTCCATTTTTACTCCAAATCATTTTAGTTAGAATTAATATGAATGTAGCCACAGGGTTGCATCAAAACAAAAATCAAATTTGCTCAAACTGGTATTCCTCAACGTTTTCGATATCGGAGATTCCGAATATGCACACAAGTTCCAGTTTTGATTCAGTTGGTCGGTATAGCTTCAGTCGGCATGTAAAAAATTCCGAATTATATTATACGGTACGTACATATATTAAATATTCTACACTATAATAGTAATTGTGGTAATCTGAAGATGTTGCAATATTTTTTAAGTACGATCCATCTATAATGTTACTGCAACATATTACTAATAATTTGATTATAATAAAAGATGTGAATTTTGTTTTTTTTTTTACTAAGCACTGTTTGTTATTAAATTACTATCACTATTGAACATAACTACAATTAATCTGCTCCCCTAGTAACAGCTTTTTTACTATCACATTTTTTTATAATATTATATGGAAATTATACTGAATTATGTTAATATCGAAATTAGCAGCAATATATCTCAAATTTTATTCACCGATCTTTCATTCACAACACTTTATAGTTAATCTAGCAACAATACGTATATCTCAAATTTTATTCACCGATCTTTCATTCACAACACTTTATAGTTAATCTACATAGTAATTCGTCATAATAATTTGATAATATAATTTGCAATTCACATGCAATTTTTATTTCTTAAATCACATAATTACATTACAAGCAACAACTTACTTTAGAATTAATGATAAATCCATTGCCATCTGAATTGTTGACTTATTTATTTAATCGACTATTATTGTTGTAGTTTTCGGGGGTCCTGTTGTGCTTTCTACTTCAGGTGCGTGTGAAGTGTAGATTACTGTGGGTGGTACTATTGTAGGTGGTCCAACTTTTGGTGTAGTTTCTTGCGGTGAACTCTCAGGCTCATCTGCAGCAATACCAAAGATGCTTGATATGACAAGTGATGCTAAAAACTAAATTTCAAATATAAATTATTATTTTATAGTTATCAAAAAAATTATTATTTATTTCTTACCAGAAACTTCAACATTTTATTATTTAATAATAACTTTCACAAAAAATCTGTTCTTTTATACATATTTTTATTTTACTTATATAATATTAATTTAAATTAATTTAATTGTATTAAAATACAAAATATTCTTGAATTTAACATATATATAAATATATATATATATATATATATATATATATATATATAATATCTTTTTGAGAAATCAAGTTCTAGTAATTTTTTATCAATTTTATATTATTAATTGGTGCTCATAAATTAATATAATTATTAAAATAACATGAATTTCATGTCACTATTGCCATTTCTTTACTGTGTTATTTTTTTAATCTTTTTCTTCTTCAGCATTAATTGAATATCATCAGTATTGTATATCATTATTTTATAATATGAATTTCGGCACCATTTTTAAATATTTGCGAAAAGCTTAATGAAAACTACCATGAAGTTAAAATACCCGAATTGTTATCCTTATAGCCTTCCAAATTTTGACATGAAGTTTTCTTTTAAAATTATCAGTTAGAAAGTGTTAACCATTCATTTTTTTTTCACAAAGAAAGAGGACAAGTAACGAAAATGGGAGAAGTTATAGTATTATATTATACTAAAATTGATATGACGGAATTGTTTCACTTCCTTCATTTTACATTGTACTATTGGGAAGAAATGTAGGGAAATTGAAAAAAATTTACCAAACAAACTTAGCTCAACAAAGTTAATCTTAATTTTCGCCATTTTTAACTAACCTCTATTACAACACTTTATATTTAATAACTTTATATTCCTTGGTCTTGAAAGTTTTATTTGCGGTTTTTTATTATTAATTCTGTCAGCAGTATAAGGGTCGCGGTTACTTGTAGAAAGTTCTTTTAAAAAATGTTGTTCATAAATTTTCAAATAAAGTTGTCGCAGCTTTCATTATTTTTAAAAATCTTAATAAAAAATTCTTGGATTTTGTAATATATTAAAATAATATCCAACATAATAAAGAGAAATTGCTTTGAACAATATGTCCATTCTTTTACATAATTACTGCAACACTTTATAGTTATTCACATCGCAAAATATATTTCACAAATGCATTGCAATGCAAATGTAATTTATAAAATTTCACATTCTTAAGTTTCAGGTTGCAAATTTCTTTATAATAAATTTCGTTTAAGCTAAACTATAAAAAAGTAATTAAATTTAAGAAAATTTGATTGTTTTTACATATAGTTTTTAAATAAATCTTTAAAAAAAAAACTTGTAATTACTGTATGAAAATTATAGTTGAAACATTATTTAATAAATAAAAATAAATATTCCCAACATTAAAATATTATTCGATCATTTTCGATCGTTTTCTTACCACATATTTTTAAACGCTCAGTATAATTTTAAAGCAATTATTAATTGTATAATCTTAGTGCATAAAACTTTTTATAGATTAACGAATACGCGGCAAAAAAAATTTAGTTTATTTCAATTTAATCTTTTTACTTGGAAATTTTAGTAATTATACTATAAAGATTAGGTATTTTTTATATACATACGACTTACGAGTATTATGTCGTCTCAATTCTAATTTACTGACACATTAACTTATTTTTTTGCTAATTGTCTTGTTTTCACTAATAACTCTCGGAGTAGTTTGAAGAAGTTGTTTCTTATAATGGATTTTCACATGCGAGAGTTAAATTTAAATTTTGATCATGATTTTCATATCTTATTTCAAGCTGAGATATTGGCCACAGTTGTAATATTTGGCACTTTCTGCAAGGCTAAAATTGGATAACAAGAGGATGTAACAATTTATTTAGACATAACAGATGCTAAGACATCAAACAAGTATAGATTGATATCTGTACTAATGAAAAAGAAAATTGATATAGAGGAAATAAAATTTGAAATGTAGACTACAATCGACTGTTTTTATTTTTGAAAAACATATGGCCAGTAACGAAGTGGAAAGATATGGGGAAAAGATGTAGCTAATCTGCAGCGTCAAATGACCAGAAGACTTACGTTCATCGTCGAGGATGTTTACATATTCTCATTGCATTTTTTGATATAAAATAATCAAAACGAGAATTTTTATAGTGATTTTAACTTTTAACACATTTAAGTGCAGGAATAAATATTTTTATGAATTCAGATGCCATTAAATGAAAATAAAAAATTAAGAAGACCTTCAATTTAATTGAATGAAGCAGAAGCAAAAATAGTGATTTTGTTCAAAATAAATATTCCCTAAATTGCTAACAAATTCCAAATTACGAATTTGCTTCCGGTTTCCTACCTAAGCTGAAGTTTGGTTTCTACAGTTAAAAAAAATACTATTTGGATATGTCAAATTTTTTTCTGCATTTTAAGCTGTCACTCGTCACTTGAATACATTTTGTTTCATATGATAATTTTGTTCTATAATCAGATTCACTTTAATTTTATATATACGAAGGTTACAAGTTGTACCACCTGCTTTAATTTTTTAAACCTTCGTATATAGTAAATTAAACTGAATCTGATTATGGAACAAAATTATCAAATGAAACGAAAATAATTCAAGTGACGAGTTAAATTAAATTATAATAAAATTATATTTACAATGTTTGTGCTACAAATAAATAATGACTTTCATATTTTTCTTCACTTTTGTACAAAATGACTTAGATCTCATAACTGATGTCTGTTATGTCTAATTCTGCAGATCTTGAAGGTCTAGAAACTGCAATGCTAAATGTATCTAGTTGATTTTCATATTTAAATGCTAAAAGTCCCTAAATTTTTGACACGAATTCTTGGTAATTTATATAAAGTAGTACAAAAGTGCCCGGATTTCAGATTGACCTGTCAATCTAATCTCACAAATTATTTTAGTGAACGAGGTATAAAATAAGCTTAAAAAAATATAAAGATTCTACTTTCTAAACTACTTTTAATTATAAACGCAATAATAAAATTTTGTAGTTTTTTTATTGAAGCCATAAGGAAATTAGCTATTAAACCATAATAAAGAAAATTAAATATATTACCAACAACACACAAATACAGGAAAAATTTCAACAGAAAGAAAAATTACTAAATTGAAAATGAAAAATTTATTTTGCAGGTTCATTTTCATGCTATTTAATAGTTCGCATGATATAATAATAGATTTTTGAGTTGGTAACAGGCAATTTTAATAGTAGATTTGTTAGTTACACAAAAAAAATAACCTAACCTTTCTTCATGTGTATGTAATTATATTATATTTAAGTTATTTTACTAAAATTAAAAACCTCACCTAAAAAAAAAACATTTACGACAAAGTACGGTACGATCTAAACTATATGAAATTGTTACCATTTAAAATATAGATTAATTTGTATACGATATAAGAGCATTTGTATTAAATTTAGAAGTAATAATGAAACTGGAATTGTGGATTTATTAATTTAAATTATTTTAGAAATCCAGTTAAATCATATAAAAAGTTTAAATTAATTTTGAAATGAGATTGAATTTAGAAAATAAGAGTGCAGTATAAAAAAAATTGTTTCAAATATCAAACGAAAGTTACAATTACAAATTTTTTGCTATTCCCTTATTAATTAATTTTATTTTCAAATAGAATAAATATTTTATAAATTATATTTTTCTATTCCCAAATTACAGATTAGAGATTCTTTTTTTTACATTGTATTAACTTGATTTTTGTAAATATAAAATATCTAAGTTATAGAATGATCATAGAAATTAGCATTAACTCTTTAATGTAAAAATATTTCGTAACTAAATAGTATTTGGTTTGTTAAAAATATATTTTATTGAAATATGGTAAATTTTCATAGATATCAGTTAAAGTCAGTTACAACCAATATAAATCTGTATACTTCTTGTTATTGCTTACAAATATCATTCTTGTAATGGTATCATTATTGTAATGCTATTTTCACTTATCAATTTGTTTCGCAATGATAAGTGACTATCCAATTACAATTATTACACATCCACTTAGTATCCAAGTTCTTCAACATCTCTCTGACCATGACTTCTTACATACTTTTGAGGGAAGTCTACTAATATATAAGTTACAATTCCCATTCTTGTGGTAGTTTTTGCTCGTTCTTCACTCTATTTTACAGCTCTGTGTTAATCATTTTTCATGGAAATTTTTTGTAATATCAACAATCGAAGAGTATAGCTATATAAATTACAAGTAGTTTATTGTATTGTTATATTAATGACGTGTAGTTTACTTCGAGCGGAATCTTGCTTGCACATCTCGTAGAATATCTATATAAAAATCAGTTTTCTGAAGTATGCTTAATGCCTTTTTATATTTCTTCTATACATACGCAAGGAATTAATAAGCAGAATTATTCCCATGTAATAGAATAATTTGTAATTAAAAGAAAAATCAATTTTATTATACAACAAAAACTAAATATAAATGTAATTACTATTTTTTCACATTAGCAGTAAAAAAATCCATTATTATTTGTTGACTTTTTAAATAATTTATTATAATATTAGTGTAAAATAATTAAATTCAAAAATTATGTAATAAAATTAACTAATATCGTAAAGCATGCAAAAATAAATTATATATAAATATCTAAACAATTTAACATAAAATATATTAAATGTTAATTTTCACATACATATCTTAAATACAGGGTATCTAAAATATCATTTTTTGCCATCATATGACGAAAAACTGTCACATTCGATAATATTATCCAATTAGAAGCGACAGTCATGACAAATTATCGTCACAAACGAAGCGACTAAGTGTTTTTTTATATAATATATTTTCATTATGTTACAATAGTAGTAAGTAACCCTGTCATTTATTATAATATAAATATAGAAATTTAATTTTCTCATATTACAAATTAGACTTTAATAAACTAAAAGCCGCACCTAAAACTGGAGACATAATGGCTATGTGGTGATGTCGCAATTACGAATCAAACAGCAAGTGAATATACATAAAGATTTACAACAATTTCTATAACATTTAGAAACGAACATGTGCAAATTTACAGTAATATTTATTGTTTATAAAACATTCCTTTAGTATATTAAAATGAGTTCTTCTTATAAAATTGGAATTTAAGGAATTATTTTTACAAAATGACTGATTTTTGTAACGACAATATTAAATTTGGTATTCAATTTACGAGATATATTATGGTACTGATGAAATGAGAATTACAAATTACCACTGTCAAAAAGCCATCAATAATAAAATTGATATGCCATAAAAAACCTTATGCATCGAAAACATTAAAAAAATATTTTTTTTACATGCCCCTAGATTTCAGAATTGTTTTTTTTTTTCTTTTAATTAGATTTCTAACAAAAACTTTTTACATTGCACACCATTATAAAATATTAGAGAAGGTCAAAATGGCACGAAATCCTCCACCCACTGACATGTTTTTTTTAACATGCAATCATTTTTATATACATTTTTTGTTTTGTTTTAGAGCTAATAAATTTAATTCACATCACTTAGACGACAACGGTATTAAAAAAAAATAGACGTTACTGAAAATGGAATGGCGGCACATAATTACTAACGATCTTTTAGTTATGCATACAAAATTGGATACAAAGTACGCTATGGTAAATAAATAATATACTCAGAGGTGGAACCGCACATTCGTTCAGGGTGTACACTGTACATAGTACAGAAGACGACGAATTATAGTGAAGTCCAAAAAGCATAGAACTGGATCAAAAATAGTTAAGCTGCTTTCGCTCTATATTCCCTAGGGTCATGTAAAAATTTCATTTTTAAACGTTTGGAATCATAAGATTTTTCTATTCAATTGAGAGAAATGGAAAATGCCACGAAACCTCGTCTTTTATCATTGAGACGACGAGGCTATACCTCGTAACCAAGTTTTAGCGCCATATACGAAGTTTTTAATAAAGAGGATTGGATAAAATTCAATGCTTAAATGCTGGCCAACCAAATGATTTCAATTGAAAAACTAAGCTAGTGGGAGGTGGTATTAATAAAATATTTTTAACAGAATGAAATAAATTAGTATTAATTTAGAACATGGCTGGCCAAAGTACATGAAATGCTATGCCTCTGCTTATTTCTACTAGTGAATAAATTTAAAAATTATATCTAATGAAAATTAATTAAATTGTTCTGCTATAAAATATTAGCCAGAACACTTTATGTTTTGTGCGGTTTTTTTTAATATCAAACTTAATTGCAACTTTTTCTCAATTGATTTCAACTTTTTAACTTTTAATAAACCACGAGACCATTATTATATTGAGGTCGTATCAAATTATATGCTTTTATGTTTTATTTCATAAAAATAGAGAATGTTAATATGTATAAATATACAAAAAAAAAATATTTATAGATATTTATAGATTTTTATGTCATCTCATTTGGAAGATGATTAAGATATGATGTCGATAATTTTTTATTGATTCATGTCAATTTGTGAATAGGAATATTAATTATTTTCATTTTTTATATCGTTAACATAACAAAAATATAAATATACAGTAGTGGCCAGATAAAAATTATATATTTTTGAATTTATAATTTTTTTAACTATTTTAATTACTATCTAATTTGTTGCGAATCCAATAAAAAATTCAAAAAATTCCAATAATTACCCATACGCATTTAAAGTTGAATGAAATTAAAGTGATAACTATAATCAATATCATAGCAATCAATAAAAATCTCTTCTGCTTCACCAATTTATTAGATATTAAGTAATAAAATATTTAATAATTAGCTCGTATCGTAACTTTTATTTGAACATTTAATATTATTAGATTGTACAAAACAATATGAATCTAATAAATTTTTTATATATGTACTCTTCTTAAATCATAAAGTCCGATAGCATTACAAGAATGTCACCAGAGTGGAGTCCTCAAAAATCAAAAATTCGTAGTCGAACACCGGGCGACGTACAATAACATACTCCGAGAAGTAGAAAAATATAACCTTACATTGGAAGACAGCGACTAACAGATTTAGATGAAGATGCTAGGTGGAAACCGTATACTCCAAAAATGTGAATAAGAAGTTACAAGCGAATAATTGACAACACTGCTTTTCACTTCGTAAGATTACAATTTATTTAAGATGGGACGATTTTACTGTACCTAATGATAAAATTACTATAAAACTGTATTGCAAATTTAATACATATTTGAAATTTTTGAAAGTTTTTTATTATCACTCAAAGTTTGCACAGCCCATTTATCCATTTATCCACTGTAATTGTATAATTTATTAATAATGGTAAAAAAATCTAATAATTCCAAAATATCGCAATATTTCAAACTTAATATGAATGCGTGGTATTGACATAAATTAATGTGGGAGGTATAAATAATAAGGAAATTCGGAAAGATAAGAGTTTATTACCGGAGCACACCAAAAACTTGCATTATAAAATATTGAATTCAAAAGTAGGCTGCCAACTCAATTGGGAGCAACACTTTCACGTTTCCCCAGTAATCACAGATTTATTACTTTAGAACACTATTTAAATATTAAATATTAATCAAATTATTGTTTTCTACTTAATTATTAAACCTTGAAATTCAAACACTTTTATTGAAATTGTATATTTAAAAACTCTTTTGCTATGAGAATATTTTGGTATTCCCATAATTATTAAATATATTTACAAAAAAAAAATAAGTCAGAAATATTTCAAAACTTTGTTTTTTTTTTTATCAAAAACAAATTGTATTTTTTGTTTATAATTTTTTTTTGTAACTTTCCATACTAGAATTTAAAGCTGGCTATAATATTTTTCAAAACGTTATGCTCGTAGTTGTTTTCATCTTTCTATTTTGATAAAAAAATTTAGTATTATATGAGTTATTAGATTATTGTTTCGCTTAAAAAATATTTACATTTTAAACAAAAAACACAAAAAAAAAATACATATATTTTTATATAACATAAAAAGAAACCCAATAAGTTTCATCTGTGTCTCATATGGGATGTAATTAATCATTCAAATTGGGCACAAAATAGTTGAGGTCATCAGTGCGCATTAAGTTTGATTTTTATTTATAATATACATATTTATAATAATACGATATTTTTTATTCGCAGTTTTTCGATTTGAATCAATATAATAGCAGTATTTTTTGCTTTCATAGCATAGCAAAACATAAAAAAACATAAAGATATTTTTCTATTTCAAAATATAACAAAAAAATATAAAAAAATCACATAATAATAGCTAAAAAGCAACGTTAAGCTACCCAGTTTCTTCCCCTCTAATGACAACTATATATACGTTAAAAATAAAAAATTTGTTGTTTTATGTCAGTTCACCAAATCGTACAAACTTATTATGTTTTTGTGAGCATATTTTTTTTTTTGTGCCAAATAATAATAAATTTTTCGAATTAAACCAGTTTTTTTATTATAAGCTTTCTTATAGCAATTTCTATACGTTTCTATACATTCATGAGATTACAACACCCAAAAGAGCAGGTAGATTTTTGAATTGTTTCAAATCTTTTTATACTATAATTTTGGTTGTTTTTTTTTTTTTTTTGGAAAAATAAAGTTTCCATTATATTCAAATTGGAGTATTTGTCAGTCTCAGTCATTACAGTTATTAATTATATATAATATTTATTGTGTCATTTTACGAGGAGTAGTCCAGTACGGACAACTAATTACCAAATGTTGCATCCTACCGTAGTGGACACAGTTTCATCAACAAAAATGGGCTTAGGCTTGTACTTACCGCAAGAGTCGTCAATGAAAAAAATGTAGACATCCAGGGCAAGCTAATCCCTGGAAAACCTGCTGAACAACTACCCGTCACTTGCAATAGTTAACTGCAACTATGAAATCATTCCACTTCTAGAAAGCACATTAGTCAGAGTTAGTTATCAATAAAAGTGGTACCACTATATGGACCCGGTGTGGTCTATATGAGGGGAGGCTAACTGTGTTGGAATAATTATTCTATTTTTTTAAAAAAAAAAAAAAGCTGCTAAGCCACTTCGTCTCATATTCGAAGTTAGTTTAATATAATAAGTACAATAAAAGAAAAAAACGAAGTTGGTTTAAATTTTTTAGATTTCCTGGACTAAAAGTCGCGAGTAAGGTATTCGGATTTTTTAATAAGGTAAATTAACTGACGTGGGATACGTGACAGTATCCCACATACTTTACGATCGTTACTTATATTATTGTTTATAAATATATTAAGTAACGCTACTGACTTGAATTTTGTCCATTTTCATAATTACTTTCCATACAGTGACTTTTTTACCCGATTTCTTAAACACTTAAATGCAGAAAAATTTTAATGGATTGATTCTTAATTTTTATTAACTAATTCGATTTTCAACAATCCTAACAAATTCTTATATTAATCATAAAAATAGTTCTAAAATTTAAAAGTTACACAATCATTTTGAAATTCCCAGGATAATAAAATCTGAAGTGAAAAAATCAATTTTAATTTTAAATAATAAATAAAATTTTAATTTTCTTAAGTTTAGTATATTTTTTCAATAATATTTAATAATTTTTGATATATAGTTAATATGTGAATATTATATAAACTAATTTTTTTTTCATATTTTTATGAGCTCTTTTTAGCTATTTTTATTTACAAAACTAGTTTCCCTTTTATGGCAAGTAGATTTATTATTTTTTTTGGATTAGATTGATGGGTCAATCTGTAATTCGGGCACTTTTGTACTTCATTGAAATAGTTTTTCAATTTATTCTAATTATGAAAAGCATATAAAGTAATTAATTATCCGGAGTCCGTGGCTTATTTAGTATACCAATAATTCAAGGATCATAATCTGTGGAATATGAAGTTTGTTTAAAGATCCGGAGAATAAGCGATAGCAATTGGACAAAACAAAGTGAAATCTTAAAGCATATTTTATGCAATTATTAAAAGTACCAAAAAAGTTGATTTCTCAAAACAAAAAAATTATAAATTCTAATATATTTCGTATACAGGTAACAATAATTTTTGTTTTTGGTTATCTAAATTATAAATTTAATCAAAATATAAATAATGTCAGCTAAAAAGGTTATATTCCCTCGCCTATAAAAATATAAAATTAGTTATACGTACCTGAGATCTGTTTATAATTTAAATAAGATATATATAAAAAAATGGATTAAAACAATTTTTTTTTTAAATTAAACTCAAATATATTTTATTAAAAATTTCACGAGGTAAACTAGTTTTATAAATAATAAGGTAACTTTTTATTGCAATTTTTATATATAAATAGTTTTATTTAAATAATTATTTATTTTGTTTTTAATTTAACAGAAATATTTTAGTTAAAAAAAAAAACTGCCATTTTCAATTTGATAGTAAAACTATATTTAAAAAAAAAATTCCTTTTAAATTGAAAACAAATTTTTGATGACAAATTTATTTCCTTTTCTTGTTTTGCATTTTAAATTATTTATTTATATTTATAAGCATTTTTTCTTAGAAAATTAATATTATATATGAAATCTAAAACTTTTCAAACAAGAAATTTAGTAAAAAAAATGTTGGCTAAGCAAATATCTAAGATGAAATTAAGCATTTCTATACACTGTTAAGAATAAAAATAAATGTTTAATAGATTTTTCTATTAAAATTATAGTAATCCATTTCGAAAATATGAATTATTAAAGCAATATCTGAATATGAAATGAATGAATTTGGATTAAAGATATTGAATGAATTTTAAAATTCATTACTTTAATAACTTAAATAGTGGTGAATTAATGAATTTTAAAATTCATTAATTTATTATTTTTATAAGCCCCTTAATCAAATTATATTTTCCACTCATAATAATATTTATTTTTGAAGCAATGTTTCGTCGTAAAGGAAATGAATGAATTTGAAAAATGTTTTGTAAAAATAATTATTATCATTTTTAAAATGATCAATTAAATGTTTTGAGTAATTTAAAGTTCCGTTCGCTTATTTTAATTGAACTGTTGAATGGAAGCTACACTATATGTATTTTAAAATAGCTCCCAAATTCAAATCTTTCAGAATAAGAGTTATTTTTGTATTCCTACTTATTAATTCATGGCAATCAATATCAATAGTAAGGCAATTTAACTTAGATAATTTAGTTGAACTTTTGAGTAAAACGAAGTACAACTAATTCAACTCGTTCAGTATAAGAAATGATTTATTCTTTACACATGTTTCGACTTACTCTATATAATATTAATTGAATTAGGCCAAAATAAATCAATTATTGCTCTTTTTGGGTTTTGACACATTTGGCGAATTAAATTAAAATTTGAGATTGCTATTTGTAAGAGTATGAATTCGTACTCGTATTTTATTAATGAAGTAAACTATGCAGGAAAACATTTATCAAAAATAACATGGTAATTCCGTTTTCAACCTGGTAAGAAGTTCAATCATATATAGATAATATCTCGGATCATAATTATTTTGCTAAATTATATGTGCGTTTTGATTAATGATGTTTTAAGACATTACATAAACTTTACACTAAAAACATCAAGTGAAGCATATTTTTTGTGTGTCTATTAATTCGATATATAAAATTAATACAACACTGACTTTTTCTTAATAATTTGATGAACTAAATTTGTATATATGTTCTTTTTGAATGAAGTAAAGCCATAGATGACAATGCATAGCAAACCTATTGGCCTATTTCGTGGGATAACTGCAATTTCCTTAAACTATATTTAAATCAACCATCAAGATTACATTTCTATTACATTTTTATTACATTTCAAGTGAATTGACATTCTATTATTGCTTATTAGATAAAATTTACAAATATATTTTCTAGCTATAATAAAAGGCAGACCAAAATTTAAATAATAAATAAATTAAAAACAATTTTAGATTCAAAAAAAAAATTTAATTCTTATCGCAATAATATATTTTTGTTTTTGTTATTTCAACTAATTATTTAGCCTCGGAACAGAATGTGCAACGCTAAATTCATCTGTGTTTATTTTTTTATTTACACTTAAAAACACTTTAGATACATTGATCTTAAAATCATATTATAAAGATATAAAAAAATAATATTTTCAGTATAGCGTGATTACGAAAAATTAGCTTTCAATATTTTTAATATAACTAACTATTGTTTATCTATGTTTACTTCATTTGGGAACATAAGGAGTTAATTATTGGAGGTTTCGTGATATTATATTGCAATTTGGAACTATATACTAATTTTATAGGAATTCCGTACCGAACTATAAAACGACTTCTTCATAGTGAAGAGACTTGCAACAAAACTAGATTCAAAGAATACTAATAGCTAATTTCATCCCTTTTATATTTTTTTAAAATATTAACAGAATTTGTAATGTTATATTTCATATAAATGAAAATTCGTGAAAGTTTTTTCATCCTATCTTACAACACTTTCTAGTTAATTCACGTAACTCCTCGAAAAATGATAACCATTCTTGATAATATTCACAATTTTATAATAAATCACATTTTTCGTTTTTTACATTAAAATTACAAGTTATTTTATAAATTACTTTAAAAAAGAATTATATTAAATGAAAAAGTCGTTATAATAATTCTACTTCAGTTTCAATGAATCGGTTTCTGGTTTTTTTCAATGAATCGGTTTTGGAGCAATTGTAGTTGTAATGATATGTCCTCGAGGTGATTTATCATCCGATGATAACGTATAAGCTTCTGATGTTAGAGCTTGTGATTTTCCTATTGGATGTGATCCAAGTTGTAATGGTGCACTTAGAGGTCCTGACTGATACAGCAATTCCAAAAATACTGGTAATAGTAAGTACTAAAAACTAATTTTCAAATATAATTTAATGTTATATTAATAAAAAAATGAGTTTTGTAGTTATTATTTCTTACCAAAAACTTCAACATTTTATTATTTAATAATAAGTTTCTAAAAAATATATAAAGTTTTATACTTTTCTCATGCATATTTAATATTTACCTTTAAAAAACAAAACTAGTTATTAAAATTAAAATAGAAATTATCCTTGAACTTGGCATCTATTTTTTTGACCTAATCAAGTTCTATAATTTTGAATTTTAATTTGTTGATATTAATTAATAATATTTTTATTATATATTTTTAATTGTTTTATTGAGATAATTAATATTTGATAAATAAAAAATATTATAATTTTTATGATAAATAATATTTTAACTTCGCAGAGATTTACTTCATCAAAATCTAGAAAATAATTCTCCAATATTTATACGACTATTCATACCCTAAACATATCAAGCATTGATTTGGAAAACCGAATCCTTTATGGCGTGTGTGCATTGTGGATTGTGGTCCAGATATAAATAACTTAACAAAACTACCTGTATAGTTTTCTATTGCAAGTGGAAGCTTTTATATTAGAGTTCCTTTAATTCCGTCAGGACGGAGACTCAAAGAATTTCTGTTGAAAATTAATGTAACACAACAAATAATATATTTAAATAAAGTTTCAGTAACTAAAAGTGTGCAATGGAGTTTTGTAATAAAATAAAATCCAGTAATCAAACATTTTACTATTTATCTATTTTCACCAAGAAACAGGACAGAAAATGTTAGTGCATTGTAATAAATTTCACGAATATGCAAAAATTTCACATCTCTAAGGACATCAAGAGCGGATTTTATACAGTTCTCAAATTTTTAAATGAATCAAATCACGAAGCAAAGCTGTATAATCGTGTAGACTATATGATTTTGAGTCGCTTTACAGTAACACGTTTCTCGTTACTGTAAAGCCTTGAAAATTTAAAGAAATCATTTTCGATTATTCCATCTCAATACATACTTTATACATAGTTAATACGTAACACCTCATAAAATGATTCTTGATAATTTACAATAACTTTATAATAATTCACAATTCAAATGGAATTTTTATTTTTTTACATTACATAATTACATTACAAATTACAAATTTTCTTGTTGTAAGTGACATTAGAAATATATTAAATGAAAAATCCATTTATCATTCTCATTGAGCTTCTGACTGTATTACTCAGGGAACCGGCGGTCTAGGAGTTGTTGTTGTTGTGATATGTATTGGTGGTGCTGTACCGATTAGTAATGTGGGTGCTCCCACATTTGGTTCTGATGGTGGAGGTGGACTATTCGGCCGTGCAACAGCAATTCCAAAGATACTGGTGATTACCAGTGCTACAAACTAAATTTCAAAAATAAATTAATCTTATATTTAATAAAAAATGATTATTTGTAGTTATTATTTCTTACCAAAAACTTCAACATTTTATTATTTAATAATAACTTTCTAAAGAAAATCGAATCTTTTATACTTTTCTCACGTTGTTTATTAATTAAAATTAAACTAGTTTTCATAAATTAGAAATAATTCTTTAAATCTATTTCAGGTTCTGTAAATCAGGTTCTATTATTTATAATTTATTTTATTTATAAAATGTTAATATTACATGTTTTTGATGCTTCATTAATCAGATAATTAAAATTTGATAAACAAAAATAACATCATAATTTCATGCCAATATTATCGTAATTAATTTTTAATTGTTGAATCTTTTATGTTTAATATGTTAAATCTCTAGTGCCACTTTTTATTCCATTTCACACTATATAAATAACAAATTCTTTATATTTATCTGTTTTTCTAGCCCCTAAAATTGAAAGGAAAAATTTGGCATAAATAGTTTATATCAGCTCCGCACATAATTCAACGAAGTCAAATTATTCGACCACGAAAGCTCAAACTTTTCCTATATCTTAAAAATATATCATAATAGTTCCTTTAAAAATTGAATACATACTTAACAGAACTAATCCGTGTATCAAATTTTATTAAAGATGCGCGCGCAGTTACATCGAAATATAAAAAAAATACCAAAAATTCTTTGAATTACCTTGTATATTTCTTACATTAGATAAATTTAATAATAAAAAAATTTTAAGATTTCATTCAAAAATTAGCTGATTAAGCATTTAACTTGTTTTTCAAACGACCACCAGTTTAATTTCTGTTATCTAAAATAATAAATTGAAATTCATATTAACCCTTTGGCTGCAATTTTAAACTCTACGCAGATATTATTTCTTACATATTTGTAAAATGTTGGCAGTTGAAAGTGTTCCTATATTATAATATAAATAAAAAAAAATATTTTATAATTTTATTACTATTTAGCTCTAATATTGAGTACAGAATTTTTCATCAAACGTTAATAGAAAGGGTTAAGGATAATTTTGAAAAAAAAAAAAAAAAAACAATTGCTTATTACCGTACGTATAAAACTGATGACGATAATATTTTTTTTGATACTCATGTTTAAAATTTTCATATAGTTTTTCATTAAATATGATATTTAATATTTTATAAGTATTTATTTTAAATTTTAAATTAATTTATTATGAAAATATTTAATCAATTATTACAAATATTAAATCCATTTTTCATTTTACATTTATATATTAATTAATAAATATATTTGATATAAATATAAGTATATACAGAAAAATTAAATTTAGATTAATTTTGTGGTTCTAAGAGTTGGCTTCAAAATGAAATGAAATTATATATAAAAATTATTGAATAAAAAATATAGAATTATTAAAAAATATTGAAAAATGCATTAATAATTAAAATGAGTTGGGGTCTCAGACATGACAGCTTCAATATTTGGACTATAACGTTTGCCTACATACATAACTAGACCATGGCAATTAATAACATCAGAAGAACAAATATATTATAATCAAAGGATACCAAATCGAGTACGTATATAAGTTTTGACATTCATTGGATTAGCAATTTACTTACTTACTGCATGACGCTACTGTCCCATCATGTGTCATTCAATTTACAATTACAATAGAGAATAGACAATATCAATTATGTGCATAAGCATAAGGTTTAACTATTCATATTATGAACGATATTCTACGGATTGGGCGGCTACAATTTGATAGCCTTAAAATTTAACATTGCTGAATTGATTTTAAAATAATAAATTTCATAATTGCGTTGATTAATTATAGTAGATTTATGATGAGTGATTATAAATGTGTATCGACCTATTTGTGAGCATCCAATTTAGTTGGAAATCGTAAAAGACAAATATTAACATTCGCAAAACTAGCAAAAGTTGGATTCGGATAACTAAAATATATACGGAAAAATTCCATTATGCCCAAAACCAGTTTTTCAGGATTGTCAACCATAATAGCGATACTCAAATTCGTAGCGATATTTATAATATAAAATAGATTTTGATAAGTACAATGAGCCTAATTCTTACCTGTTTGCATTACGTATTCATCTCTTTTTAACCATCCATTAGAAATTCTACATTTTTCATAAATCTTACATTTATTTTAATATAATTATTATTTTGTTAATTTATTTAATAATTCTTAATTTCGTTTTTTACTTTAAATTATTCATAAAACGATTATTCTTAATATATTTTACAATTGGTTTTTTAAAATAATTTGTCTATTCAAATTTTTCAATATATGTACAACACTAAATTTCTGTTAATTTATAAAATTTCTAAAATAAAATTTCTTTTTCTTGTAATTTTCATTTCGTCTGATGACTATAAACTATAAAAAATAATTACTTTAAATAAAATATCAAAGAAATTTCAATTGGTATACGCATTTTTTTTTTATTTTACTATAGATCTAAGATACAAAACTTGGCATTAATCTTTATATAAAATTATCTAATAAATTATTTTAAAAATAATTTTTATATAACGTCGTTTGAGTATTGCTGCCACACAGTGCCACCAAAATGTTCATATATCGGAATCTATCAAATTAGTTTAACATTTTTATGTTTGAGGAATTAATTCTAGTTTTATGCATCTGGCAGACACCTGCTCCCCTTCGTTATTAAAAAAAACAAGAAAAATGACAACAACAAAAAACCACAATTTGAAAAAAATTTCCTGGGGATAGAAAATGACGTGATAATAATAGTAATGGGAAAGAAAATTGGATTTTGTAAATTTGTGCCAAGTTAGACGTATATTTATAATATTTATATATATATATTATAACTTGAAAAAAAAATCTCCTAACCAAGGGGTAGTATAAAACGCGTAGTAAGTTAAAACAAAACTTTGTGAGCATAATTTCAAGAATAAATCATTCATGTCGAAGATACCAAGAATGTATTTTATATAATTCAGAAAGTATGATAAGTAAGGAATCACTGGGAACATCCTAAATGTCAAAAATTACATTTTAGAATCTCCAGATTAAACTTGATCTGTCCATTACAACATTTCATATAAGTTATTCAATAATATCCACTGATTTAACAGCCGATATTTATATAATGACATCTTTGGAAAAATGTAAAAATAAAGTAAAAATAATTTAATATAAATACAAAATGTGAACTAGAAAAAGTGATGACCTACTAAAAAAAAAGAAAGAAATAATTTGTTGTAATATAAATGAGGCAATTTGTTATTTACAAATATATAAATAATTTTGAAATTACACTATATAAAATTTTTCGTTTTGTATTTCGGAGATTACACTGTTGTTTCATTCAAATTAACTCCGGAAAATCCATAAACATTTTAATGATAAATTAGATTAACTCCGAAAAATGATGGATGCATCAAAAAGTTTATTTTATTTTTATTATTTAGCAGCTCTGTTAGTTACAGCACAGTATAGATCATCTCTCGCCATTCTTCGAGCAATTTCTACTTCTTATTTCAATTTAATGCCATTCGATGCTATGTTGTTATCGTACTTTTTCTATGATGTATCCATTTTCTCAGACATTTTTATTAATGGATTAAATACTTAAGTAATTGACAGATCGAGAAATAAATTCTCTGGATGGTACAAAAAGTTCAATAAAAATATTTATATTATTATTAAAAATACGAGTTATCAGGTCATTCAATTCTATTGGTAATTTGTTCAGTCTACTGTTACAATCGTTATAGATTATAGTTTTTTTTAGGTTTCAATAGGGGCACAAAACCGACAAAAAAAATTGACAATTGCAAAATGTTCTCAGATTAATTACACTTTCAAAATATTATAATTTTATATTAAATTTATTTTTACTAATCTTACTACAAAATTTAATTTAATATTTACGATTTAAATATAAAAATGTTCAAATACAGGTGCAGAAACACGTTAAAAAAAGCACTGTAAAATAATTAATATTAAAACTTGTAAGAAATCTGACATTTACAAATGTAATTAATGTTTATCGAACATTTTATAATTATTAATTTGTTTAAAATATGCAATACTTCAATATGGGCTTAAATCTATTTTATTGGTTAGGGACGTCCAAACTGTAAGTAAGGAAAATGGCGGCAAAAGATTGCACATGACACAGCACTCATTTTACATTAAAATTATTAACCTAAAAAAAATTAATTAAATATATAATTTAGCTAAATTAATAACAATTTTTTTTAAAAAAATACTTCTCCAAATGTTATATAAATAGGAAATATGAGAAAAAATTATGTCATGAAAATTTTGTTATATATTTTTATTATTTTATTAAAAAATTGCATAATATAAATATTATTTTCAATATTATATATAGTAGAAATTATTGATTGAACTACTAACCTATATTTAAAAAATAAAAAAAAAAGTTATAATTTCTTAACACCCAAAAATTTTATTGTTGTCTTTTATGTTACATTTTACATAAAAATATGTTTTTTTAGAGCATTACTTTAGGGATATATTTTTATTTTATTTTTATTTTTTTGGTAATATATATTACATCATTTACAAATATCCTACTCGTATTTCTAAATAAATTTTCCTTTATTTCTAAATATTTATATAAAAAAAACATATTATTAATAACAAAAACTCTGATATTTTATAAGAAAAATATATTTTTTTTTATATTTTGATCACGCTATTATGAAGCTATACAGCAAAATGAAAAGCCATATACATAAGGGTGACCTACTTTTTCAATCTATAGAAAACTACAACAAAAAAAAAACTGAACCAATTTTATCTGCATCAAGATTTTCCTTTTATAAAATGTATCTATATATAAATATATTTATATATATGTATTAAATTTATGTATATATACATATCGTCACCTTAATTCAGAACTAGCCTAAGTCCATTTTAGCAAATTTTACAGGAGAGCATTTTTAAGGTTTGTTTTCTCTTTCTTTCCAATACCATGAAGCGAATAGAGTAGTTTTTTTTTATTTTATTTAGATATTCTAATATTTATCTTACACAAAAAAAAATAAAAATCAATTTGTCTTTGTGAAAAAAGAAAGGGGACATAGGATAATTTAATTATAATATTTTTGGATGCAGATAAATCCTATGTCTATTTCATGGACATAACATACTTTGGGTTAAAAGATTGAGAGTGAAATAATACAAATTTATTGGACTTAGGATTTAAAATTATAAAACTAAAACAATATGTTTTTTTTTTAATTTATTTGTATTTAAATAATAAACTAAAAAAATAATATTCAAATTGAAGTTAAGATAACATACATACTTATAAAATGAAAAGTTTAAAAAGTATAAAAATTAAAAATTGAATTCATTATTATTGTTTTATTATGTATTATTTACCTTTTTTTTTTGTATTTAATAATTATTAAGCAATTTTCCAATTTATAAAATATTAGGAATCAAAATATTAATTAAGTGATTTTTAAAAAAAAGTAAATTGTAATAATGTAATGATATATTTAATCTTTCCAATATTAATCGCTGTCCACATTCGCATTATTTTGATTTGGAACATGCTTCAAATTATAATAAAAAGTATGGTATATTTCAGGAATAATTTTATCCTTGCACAATTTAACCATATCCTTATATTTTAAGTCAGAAATTGGAATATCACTATTTCTGAGCCTTAAAAGATTATATTCTTTAAAATTTATTAACTGTACTCTTATTTGATGCAATGTATCTATGCACTTTTTTTCTTCTGTATAAGAATATTGATAATAAAGCTTGTAAGGATTATCAGAATAAACTTCAACGACTTTAACTTTGTTCCAAACCATAGCATTACCTATTTCGTCTTTTTTCCAATTTTTTGTAGTTTCTTCCAACAATTTTTTAAAATTATAGATAACTGATGTGTCCATTTCTTTAACAATATAAGGTCTAATTTTACATGCCATGCGAGTGATGTCATACCATTGGGAGGGACAAAATACTGGAACATTTTTTGAAGCTTTTTCTATGAGACTATGCATAGAGTCACCTTCGTTTTGAGTATGTCCTGTTTCTAGGAAGTTGTGAGTGATGTCAATTTCAAATTTAGCGGCACAGAACATATACATACTAAAAATAAATCTGTTTCTATTCTGCCCACCACAGTTGTCACTGTAGAAACTAAATTTTTTAAATCCATCTTGAACTTTCGATTGTATAAAGTCATAAACACAGCTTCCTACTTCACATGCACCTCGGGTAGCTATACCTTCATGCCACATATAGCAATATCCTTGCTTTTGACCAATATCATAAACGGTTAAATTATAAGTGGCTAATTTTCTTTTGTAATAAAGCTGTGATATTTCCGCTTTTGGACATATCAAAACCTTTTGTAAATCATAAACTGCTACACAATATTCTTTAGATTTTTCAGCCAATACTTTGTCACTTAATTTTTTTTCTCTTGACGATTGCTTAGATTTTAAATGCTCTTCGTATTGCGTTTGTAGCTGTGCTTGCTCTTCAATGTTTGAATTATTATTAATTTTATTGCAGAAACTACATTGGTCCTTTTTAGGTACATGGAATCCCAAGTTAAACTCATTATGAAATATTTGTCGGTAAATGGAGATCTTTGCAATGTTTAATATGGCATTTTCTGTGCAGTATTCTTTGTATAAGTCATACATTTTTGTTAAGTTAAGGGAAGATGGCAGATATTGTTTTGAAGAATGTTCCCTGCAGTAATGGCTATCCACTCTTTCAATGCTATTTATGTGGTATCTTACAGATGCCTTACAACTGTAAGGTAGCCGTGAATTAATAGAACCATTATTTCCGCGATTATCTTTTTCTACAAAAACAATTTTTTTTTTTGTATGACTTATCACACACTGTCTTTACCATTTGATGACTAATTGATAATGTATTTAGAAAAAAGGTTTGACATACTTTTATTTTCGCTCCTTGCTGATCCGGTAAATAGTAAAAAAAAGAGACATTTCTTCGGCTAGGTGTGTCTTCGTTTATTATCCTTAGTCGCTCTCTTTTTTTTTTTTAAACTCAACGTATTTTGAAATAAAAGCCCGTTGCATATTTATATTTCCTAGATTCCAAAATTCCGTAAAAATACACTTTCTAATATCACCTTTTAGCTTTTCTGAACATTTCAATCTACATTTTGTTGGACAAGGAGGTTTCATGGACTTTGCAGGAATAATATTATTTTTCCAATTGACGTATTCTTTACCACTATTTTTTAAATTTTTTATTTTATTACGTCTCCAATTCGTTTCATCACGAAGTCGTTTACGTGTTGGAATTTCCTTTTCAGATAAACGTTGAGAGTTAACGTTATCTGCACTTGTTTGATCTACTAAATATTCGGTTTCACTTGAAGAAGATGATGACGATGAAATTTCACTTGGAAAATATTCAGATGATTCAGAAGTATAAAAAACATCTTCATTAGGATTCTGTGTTTCTAAAAAATCAGTTTCCTTTAGTTCATATAATTCATTCAAATTTTCTGTAATTCAGTATTAAAATTAATAAAATATATTAAATAGCAACCATAAAACTTACCTTTTTCAGAATTAATTTTTGTTGATTTATATGTTCCATCTACTGCTGGTGATCCAATTATGTACCCGGGATCTGCATGAATTATTATAATATCAAATTCGCCTTTTTTATACCAGTTTTTACTTACCAAACAATATTTTATTTCCATTTGATTTTATATTATTGGTTTCTTGCAATGGTGTATTTCCAATATTTTGATTATGTTCTGTATATGTATATAAGTTGAGAATAAAATAATGAATTTAACATTTTTTTCTATATAATTTTCAATTTTTGTAGTAAAACGACTAACCCGTTACTTTTTTTGCTGCAAAGCCAATTTTACCATTTCTCGTCCTCTTGAATAGTTTGCCATTTCTTATTGCTGCACAAAGTATCCTAAGTCCCATGAAATATTTTTTTTTATATAGATAGTATATATAAAATTATGAATTTTATAAATGCAAATGTAGCTTAAGTCCAGTTTGAAGACTTAAGCTTGTTCTGCATTTAAAAATTTAATTACCTTGGACTTAAGATATTTCAGTGCACATTTGATAATTACACCACTAAACACTTTACACAAATGAATAACTCTTAATAGCAAAAGTAATAAGAATACAACACATTGCTCCTAAAATCGCGAAATTGACCGAAAGTGGACTTAGGCTAGTTCTGGATTAAGGTGACGTATATGGTTAAAGATTTTACATTGAAGATTATGGATTATGGTAAATATACACAAAAACAATTTTAATATTTGTGTTAGTGCTGATGGGTAAAATAATTTTTGATATTATATAATATTAAATTTTTCTTAATTTTAATAATAAGAAAAAAATTTCCAACAACAAAAAAAAAAATATCCTGATTTTTCAACGTTTTAAAAGATACCACAAATAAACCTAATAAAATCCTTAAGTCAATATTATTGAAAAGTATAATTTGTGTATAGGTAAAGGAAAGATATATTAAAGGATTTAATGAATTGGGTTTTTAAAGTTGAATTAAATTGGATTTTTAAATAGTACTAATATAATTTTAGTTGAATTCTTAGCCATATTAACCTGATTTCTCTAAATGTTTGCAATAAATTCTATAAATCTGCATTTTTTGATCGATGGCATACTTATAAAATATCTTTATCGGAACCCTCTACTTCGCTAATAGTAGTTAAAACTTATGTATAATAATGATATAATGAACACAATAAAGTTTTTTTGAAATTAGCCATTAGACATCCGGACAACTCAATCGAAAAATAAATTTAGTCTTTTTCAATTTTACAGATTATCGTCAACTTTACACAAGAAACCAACCATTTAATGAAGAAAGAGGGAAATCTATTTCTACACCAAGAAGGAAATCTATTTACTGGAATTGCTCCACATGAAATTTTTATATTTATTCTCTAAGTAATTATTCTGCAGGTAAAAGGGCACTCGCGTACTCTGTTACAGAAAAACCATGCTTCTTTCAATAACTCAGACAATAACTTCATAAAATCATCTGAATAAAATTGTAAACTCAGACAATTCTGACAATTGGGATGAAAATGAAAGCCTCTGAGATACATGTGTAAGGTATAACTGACCTCTCTTATGTACAAAACCATCATTTCGACAAGAAACTTATAAACTTCTCAACTAATCATAATAAGCTTATTATGCATAATATATCTACAGAGTACATGTCACGCTTCGGTAAAGTAATATATTTATAGTCCACATACAAATTTTTCTTGTTATTTCTATATAATAATTATTCATTACAAATTTTTTTTTTTTTTTTATTATTAATTATGCAATGAAAATTGAAAAACCATTTCTATAAAATTTCTTATAAATTAAAATTTTTATACGAAATTTAATTTAAATATGTAATAATTTTCATCATCACTTTTAAAATTTTCTCCTTATTATATACTGCAAAAACAAAAATTGTTGGTTACTGATTGTATACCAGATTGCGCTACATTTACTTTATGGCTGATGTGTTTAATTTTTCACATTATTGGCTTTATTCCAAAATCTACTGCAGATCTATAATTGAAAAAAATTATATTTATAGAGTATACTCGTGCAATTTGTAGCTACATAATAATAATAAATAATATCTGAAATTAAATAGTATATTATAGTTCAAAATTAGGTTACTAATGCATGTTTTGTATATTATTATTTACTTTGTATTATAATTTACATATAGATATAAAAATTCCAATATAAATTTCAAATAATATATAAATAAACAAGACAATATGACATAATATTATTTATGATTTGTAAAATGATAATTTGTATATTTCTATATAAAAAAAAAATTGAAATGTATAAATAATAATAATGTATTAAATTGATCAATTGAAATATAGGACATATTATTTCAAACACAATGTATTGAAAATAATCATGTAATTTACTGAAACTTCTGTAATAGAAATAGAATAATTGTGATGATTAGATGGAGAAAAAATGTTATTATTAATATAATTACATTAATTATTATTACAATATTTCTATTATAAAAGTACAAAATGCTTCAGGGTTTCACTGTTTGTCAATATTTCCATCCGGTTATCCGTCCATCTGTTATCGCTTTTTTTGCGATCTAGATCTAGCTAGAAGATAGAAACTTCAAATCATTATGTCATACGAAAATTAAAAGTGTAATAGTTGATTACCCCAAATTTTGATCCTCGAGTCCTTAGTAATCAGCACCACAATGGTAAACTTCTAAAACTTTTTGTAATTCAAATACGAATTGTAATTTTTAAATGACATCTCGCTTTCGGCGTTAGTTAAGAAGATTTTGTTAATAAAATCGTGTTCTACTCTTTTAATACGTAATTTGGGTAAAAATTGTCATCTATTGTTCAAAAATTGATTATCAATTGATCAATAATTTTTTAAAACTACCAACATTCGCTTAAAATGTATTTGAAGATAATTTTGGGGGCAAATATATTTCGTCAAATATAAAGCGACTTTGTTTTAAATTTAACTAACAATTTATAGTTGTATACTCCTCGTAAAATCAAAATTTCAAAGAAATTTACAATAGGAATAGGACATACGAATTGATGAACGGCCGAACGGATTGTTGATGACAGGACTTTTTTTTACTCTTTGAAAATTATAAAATCTAGAGTTTCCGAAATAAAGATTATCCTACTGAATCGCGTGTCTCTTTCAATTCTATTGACAACCCATTTAGCCTTTGATATTTGGTTATATACATAATATGATAATCAATTAAATTGGAAATTCAAAATGAAATCGAGAAACAGATTTCTGAATGAATTCATAATATTGACAGCGTACTGAATATACAACCCTATAAGTAAAAGCTCTGCCTTCTCTGTAGAAACTTACAAAATTGATATTCGATTCTAATTTAAAATTTCTTATTTTCCTACATGTTATTGCATAATTTTATATAATTTAATTAATTCATTCATTGTAATTAAAATATTCCTAATGTTAAATATTCTACAATTTATATATTTATAATTCTGTAATTACAATTTTGTAATGTCTCTCGTTTTGGGAAATAGTTGAATAAAATAAAATGGTGCATAAAATCAACACAAAATAAATTTGCTATAATTAAAAAGCATATAAGTAAATTGAGAAAATAAATTTTATAAAAATTGAAATCATTTAATTAATTTTCAATTTATTTTTCAATCAACCAATAATTATATTCTGATGATGCTCAACATATATTCCTAACAAATATGTTCTTTTTTTTCATTTAATATTATAAATAAAAAAATCTGGGCTAACCTAGGGATAACCAAATACTCGGAGCCTTTTAAAAAATTGTCTAGGAATGTATTTTATATAAATTAAGACATCTAATCTGGTGAGCTAAGAATTTAGGAACGATTTTTGACAGATTATGCTAGTTTTTATGTACTCCAGAATAGGGCCACCCAAAAATTTATAATTCGAAAATTAAAAATTTGTATATCACCCACTAAAGCTGCTGATTTTACGAAATTAACTTCTGTACAAAGTTGCATTCAAATCAAATTACAATATTTTATCGCTAGTACAAGCTAGAACATAGAATTATAACTCAGAAATCTTTGACAAATCGAATTACAACTGCTAAGACATATTGGTGCGAACATATTCCAGACACGTGCACGCAAATTTATTTTTCTTTTGGATTTTGGAATCTCCAATCTCGTAAACGTGCTGAAAACAATTGGCGAAATTTCCAATTTTGTCAAGTTTTCTCTCGAGCACAATACTTCATACTTATTTCATAACTCATCGAAAAATACTATAGTATAGATAAACGAGTATAGATATATTTTTCAACTTATGCTAAATGACAGACTACAAATATTTAGAGCATTCAAAATTAACACATTCATGTACATAAATTATGAAATATTACATTCTGTAAATTTAATTTCAATTAACAAAAATAGTACCAAAAATGGTTCTATGAATTTTAACGGAATTAAGATCATCAAAAATTCTAAAAATATACTAGCAAGTTACTCGTTCTTCCATTCTTAACATACATAATCTTTCAGAAATTAAGTTAAAATATTACCAAGACAAGCAAAGTTAGTCCTTTCCAAGTCAAATTTGTATTTTTTAAAGCCTGATTAGAAAAAAATTATCTTAAACGCATAGTTTTAATGTCATATTGAAGTAATAGTTAATTTATTAGGTATCATACTTCTTCTAGTTATGATATATATCTAAATTGCACTTTCCAGCTTTAAATTGAGAAACATTTATTTAAAAACTCTGAATAATTCGGAATCTACATAAATTACATAGGAACTACATGAAATCAACGGAGAGGTCTTGTATTATGAATGATAGATAATTTGATATTGCTTTAATTAACCTAACCTATTTACCATTATTTATCACAAATCATCAACATCGTCAGCTAAAAGAAATTTCTCGTATTATCACGACTGAATTCTTGTTGTGAATGTGTTAAATGATATCTAGAGTGTACAAATTTCTATTTAAATAAAAATATATATTTTCTACTTCTATCTAGGCCAACAATATCAAAAAGGATACTACAACAAAACAAAAAACAACACTGACAGGTGAAATGATTTAGCTTGAAAGGATAAGGATGCTCACTTCAATTATTATTTTTTATCTTTATGCTTTATACACATTAAAAATATATATACAGTCAGAATATATAAAAACGAATAATTTTTAGCACAAAATTCAATAAATTCATAGTTTTTATGAAAAGTAGGACATTTCCTTCGTCCTTTTCAAACCCAGATTCTTATGTAATATGCATCAGTAGGTGCAGTGCATAATAACAGAAAATTTGTCAGAATATATAAAATCGTATGTGCTGATATTTTTCATTTTTATTTTGTATTTTATTTCTTTTATCTATTTACCCAAGGATTCTTTTAAATGTTCTACTTTTTTTTAACTCATTTATATATACAAATATTAATGTTTATATACAAATGTTGGTAATATTCATATTCAAAAATAGATAAATAAATGTATAATTCCTGCAATAAAAAGGTTGAAACTTTGCTATTTAGAATTACAGGATATTCGTATATATATATAATATTTTCTATATGTACATAAGTTTATTATGTACGAGTTTAGATAAAATTTATACTCAATTATTTTCAATTATTTCGTAATGGCAATTCACTGAAATTATCCATGTGAAGTGAAATAACAATTTAATATAATGTAATAAATACAAACTTTTTAATGCATTTTATCCAAAGCTATAAAAAAAAAATTATGTTAACCCTTTGATTTGAGTCTGTCCGGCTGTTGTAAACTTTTCCATTCGAAAGATTGAAGAATTTAGAACCTCGAATATTACAAAATTGTTTGCTAGAAGACGCAAATACAATCTTAGCCCAAAAAGTACAATTTAAAATAATAAATTTTAAATTTTAATTTTTAATAGACCACATTGAAAATGTATTGACGATGACGAGTATAACAATATAAACTTATAAGTTAGAAGCTTCAAAATCTAAATTAATATATAAATTGATATGGTTCTATATTTTAGATTTAAATTGTAATTTGTATATGTTTTAATAGTTTAATAAAAACGTTGGTCTTATAAATCAAAAATAAGAAATTTCTTTAAAACTTCCAGAGAAAAGAATTTCTTTTTCATTAATCCCCAAAATTAATATTTTAAATAAACTGCCTCTTGATAAAACCTTACAAATTGTAGCTGATTAAAGTTTTGGCACAATTAGTTTTGCAGAATTTTTAAATTATTATTAATTATGACAATTAATTGTAAAATTTTAATGAAAATTTAGTAAAATTATATAGGAATTTAATTGAATTACACTTTTTTTTGACTAAATTAAATGTCCTTATTTATTTAAATTGATTTAATTTTATTTATTTTTTCCTAAATGGTTTTCAAATGATAGAATTTAAAATTGATATCATTAAATTGGTATATTTTTTAATGGAAATTTGTAAGAGTGGGTAGAATGTAACAAGGGAATTTAAAGTTTCGTAGTATTTAATGGCGCCGTTTAAGTTATAGAGTAGCTTTCAGTTAGTTTACTTTAATTATAATCTTTTAATAATTCTTAATATGTGACAAGATATTTATACATTTTTGAATTACTTTTTGGTCAATTGAATTAATTGAAAAAAGAATAATGTCAAAAAAGCATCTAGCATTTAGTTTTCTCAATTGTTTTGGTAAAGTTAAAACAAGAAAACTTAATGGATCTCTCCATTTGGGAGCATCTGTCTTCCAAGCAGTATGTTCAACCTTATTTAGAGATAGTTGAGAAAATGGTGGCACATTACACAAAACACTATGGTACTATTTGATCCATATAGCTCCTTTAATTTACGTAAAAGTATACTTCTAGCCATCTAGTCAGTTTCCCTAACTTATCTTTGAATTTTCATTATTTGCACATTCATCAACTCTTACAGGCTATTAAACTTATGACTATTATTAAACGTTCTGGCGCATTGAGGGTTCCAGTTCTTGAAGCCTGTGTCTTATTATAGAGTTTCTTGCTTATTTTCTATTTCATTTTATACTTTAAGTAATGATAAGCTCTTTCTTGATCAGTAATTTACATCAGTAATTTAATAGAATGAGTACCAAAATTGTATTTTATATAAAATATTAGTCTAAATTAAAATGTAAATAATTGTGTCAGAGATTGATCAATTTTTGTTTTGATAAACTTCGTTCTATATCATTTGAAAACTTAAAAAAATGTAAATAATTTATTTTAGTAAAAATCATATAATTTTTTAAAGAACATGTTTTACAGATCGAATAACCAACACCCAAAAAATCCTATAAGTAAGAAACAACATGATAGAAATTATGCTCCGTGGATTTTATCTATTGAACTAATATTTGAGTCAGAGATTTAGAAAAGTAATAATTTATATACAAAATCTCTTAAAAATTATTAATGTATTCAATTAGTATTTACAATCGAAACATATCAAACAATCGAAACTTCAATATCTTACACAAAATTTAATTCAATTGATAAAAAAAATAAACTCTAAAATGTTATTACGGTAGTATAAAATATGTACAATAAAAACGAAAATCAATACACCTCAATTTCAATATTATTTGATTGAGCAAGTCATCAGTCATAGAATAAATTTCAATTTTAATTTATTTTTTACCAAAAATATGGCATGCGACGCGACCAGAAGCCTTTTCAAACAAAAAATGCTTTTGAAATTAGTGATTTTCATATATGACTAATAATAAAAGCCTCAATACATTCAGAAAAAATATTAAATTACAATACTGTAAAGATTATCCTTTGAACTATCTAGTTTACCACCCAAAAAGACAATATCGAAGTTGTAATATTGTGTACAACAAATTTCAAATCTAAATTATAAAAATTATGTTTTTTTTTTTTACATTTTATGTTGCCTTGCCAACACACACATTCACACATACGAAGTCCTTCAGAATTGAAGTAATTTTTTTTTGAATTTGGTATGCGCCAAGAAGTCGACCTATTTTTGCAAATTCTTTTTTTTATAAATATTTGTGTGTATTGGATGAACTTTTTCAATACATACACAAACAATGAAATTCTTTTTTCGACTGATTTGCCTGATAACAAAAGAAAATTTATGAAAATGTAAATCATGTCCTGATGAAGTTTAATTGTCTTCTTAAAAATATAAAAATTATTTAATAGATGCACAGAGAGAAAACTTTACGCGTATTTTGGAAATATTGTAATCGAAATTAAATCAATCGAATCTTTAATCCCTAGGACGAAATTAAAAGGATGCGTGTGCCACAAAACCATATTGAAATTATTATGAAATTAATAGTTTGTAAAAATTATATTTGAAAGAAAAGCTTATAATCAATTTTATATTAAAAAGTTTAAAATTACTTAACTTTCCCTTAGATTAGATGAATAGGGAAAAGAGGTAAATCTGCAAAGGATTTATTTCATGCATTCTGCACAGAACTAGGCCAATTATATCCCTTCCCTTTTCTCTGAAGTATTTATTTAGTAAACTTATAGATATTATTAGTTTACTCAATCTTTAAGATCATATTTTAACTGGTTTCAAATTTTTATAAGATTTGCTATGCTACTTTTAAAAAAAAAATCCAAAGAAAATCCGCCCAAAAGCAGATTGAATAAGAACAAAAATCCGAAATTAAAAAAAGGATACAATTTTCTGGTTTTTTTACTATTGCAAAAGATATACCATCAAAAAAAAATTGTATTCATTTTTTTATAATTCTTTTTTATAAATAAAATGCCAAATAAAAAATATTTAAATTTCCAGTTATTATGGGGTTTGTTTAAAGTAATTTCAGTTAAAAATTTTAAAATTAATGTTGGTTTTTGTAATAAAACAATCAAATCAAAAATATTCAAAAAATATTAGGGAGTAATAATTATTATGGTTTACCCTTAGAGAAATGATTGAAAATTCTAGTGTGAAATAGTCTCGATTTAAAGTTGGGAACAGAACATAATGAAGTCAAAGCTTTATTTTCCGGAATAACTAGCAATCAAATATATGAGCACAATTCGTAATTCCATATTAACTTTAATAAGAAGGGTAACAATTACTATTTAAATTACAATTCTTAGATGAGGAAGCTATTTTAAATAAAGATATCCTAGCTCGATCTAAAATAATGAATAGGCTGATAAGCTGGCAAGGAATGAAGATACTGTTGATACTGTCTCTCAGTTCAACAAAGAAAGTTCAGGATTTTGGAAAATTTGTTGCAAAGGTAGCAGGTGGGATAAGTCCGAGAAAAAGATGGCCGACTGGAGAGTACAAATGGGCCTTTTAATAATGCTTCAGTGCGTGACCAATTGCATTCATTCATAGCTGACTCAGTTTAAATAGTCATCGATGTCTCGGACTGGAATATAGAACCCTTTAAAATTTAAATAATGATTACAGCATAGCACACTGAATTTAAATCAATATATGACCGGGAAGCGGGAAAGACCAAAAATTTCTTAAATTTTCAAAAATATGCTAATAATATTATATAAAAACTAATACTATTTCAAAAAGAGGTATCCACAAAATTTGTTTCATAATACATAATAAATATATATGTATAAACATATAAATTTATATATAGATACAAAAATGTAAAGTCTATAAATAAAAACTATAAAATTTGCAAAGATTCCAAGAAAACCAAAAATATAAAATACATAACACAAAAACTAAAACAAAAATAAAAAAAAAAAAAATATTTTATTTTGGTAAAAGAATTTCGTTATTTATGTTGTAGTTAGTTAACACTTAAACTATTATAAAAGAACTACAAAATTTAAATACTCCATTATGTTACTCTAAGTAATACGGATTGTAATTTACGATACGGATTGTAATTAACATTAAAAAATCATCCACCAAATAATTTTACTATTAAATTTCCTCACCAAATTTCAAATTAACATCAAAATTAATTGGTCTAAGTCTAAGTAAAGATCTAATATTTTCCAAGTTCAAATTAATAGATTAAGTGGAAAAATATTCGAATAAAAATATGCCGACACATTTTCATGACCAAAGTTGCAATAATTCTAGCTATAACAACCTTGATTATATTACGTCATTATGGCACTTTACATATTCCAGAATATTCGTATAATGATTATCATTAAAATCAATATACATTGATAAAATATATTTTTGGCATTGATCATTTTTTCTTTCAATATTTCAAAATTTCGTATTTGAAATATTTCAAAATTTAAAATTTCGTAGGGTTCAAACCTGGTTTCGATCGATCAACTATGTAAAAGAATAAACTGGTTGGCATTTACATTATGAGTTGCTATCGTCTAATGAATTCAAGAACAATATGTTATAAACGTTCTTACGCGTTTTGCATTACAGAAGAGGAGATTGCAAAATATTTTATCAGCATAAGTTGTGGTTGTCAAAAGAACACTTTTGAAAAAAAATGTGTATTCTAAAAACCATGAATTTAAAATTTTAAATTTGACCTCCCCTGGAAAAATTATTGCGGCGCCTATGCGGAAGGTAAGCAAAATAACTTCAAAATGACTAAAATTCGCTTATGAACAAACTATTTGTGTGAGGTGAGAGCATGACATAGTAAAGTGCCACCCTATGATATGATAAAAAAGAAACGGGTGAAATTCAAACTAAGACATCGATGTCACTCTAATGTCTAAGTGGATGACGCTCTAAACTCTAAGTATTTTCAAAGCTTGTTTCAATTAAAGTTTGGCTTTATATCCTTTGACAATAAACCTAACTATATTTCAAAGAAACTTCTTACAATTATGTGTCAGAATTCATATAAAAATTAATATTCCCTAATTACATTACACTAAATTATAATTGATATCTTGTAAGAATAAAGAATTAAAGGTTCAATTTGGGAAATGTTGGCCACTAGAAAGAAGATTTATGCAAATTTTAGTTTTATTAAACAAACTCTTTATTTTCTCAACAAAAATAAACAAGTCCTGTTAAAGACCTTACTCACGCATTAACATTATATTCTGACTGTATAATATTTGGTGATTGCAGTTAATGGTAATGGAATGGTAGTCGTCTACAGACTATATTAGAATACTCGAAAAATTTTATCAAATTTTTAATTAAACTATTTTGCTGTGTATAATAAAAAAAATATTTAGTGGACAGTGGACTCTCATACAGTTTCTTTATTACTACAATTATATATAGAAATAAAAAATGATTTATTAACTTTAATTACTATATAATTTAATATCATCTTATGATATCATTTAATGGGCGTTTATATACTTTTCATAATGAAATCCATAATAAATAACATATAACCTCAATTTAAATAGTAATAATAATAATAATATTAATGAAATGTTCTATAAAATTTATATTTATATATTGAAAATTAAATACCAAAAATATTATTGAGTACAAACTTTAATTAACAAGGACTTGATTTTATATATTCATATTATTATTTTTATTATTGGTGTTATTGATTGAAAACATAAATATATGAAAAATGATTTTTATTTTAATTCTTATTATTTGATCTACACCCCAGTTTGCCTAACTAATCTAAAGTTTTCCATGATATTAAAATGGAAGTGTTTATCTATAATTATGGATAAAAAAAATATAATTTTAGTCAAAATTATTGAAATTTCTGTAATTTTGTTTTTTCTAATTTTAATTGAAATTATTTAAATTTAATTAAATTAATTCCAATTTGTATCAATATTTTCTAATTTCAGTTAAAATTATTGAAATTTACATCAAAATTGTCAAATTTTTATTTAAATTTATTAAATTTCATGTTAAAAATTTCTAAATTTAGTTGAAAATAATTAATCAGATATTTATAAGTAATAAATTAGAACAAAACGTTATGAAATTTCAAAATATTTATTCAATTTTATTAAAGCAGACTAAAAATCGAAGTTAGTATAAAAAATTTTATATGAAAAATTTGCCTTTAAACCATGAAATTTTGAAATAATATTTTTCTTTTTTATTTCTAATTTATTTTTAAACGTATTTTTTAATAAAATGAATATTTATAACGAGTAGTACTTCTCTATGCCTATATCTATATGTAAAAATAAAAATAATTTTTATATGATTACAGAGTATCTAAGTATGTCGAAAACTAGGTCACTGAAATATCTAAGTGCGCGTGGCAATATTGCGCGTTTGGTCGTTCTTGCTGGTGTATTAGTTCAAATACAAATTGGAAAATACTTTTTTTTTTTTGCTTTCAAAATTATATATACTATTATGAATAATGTATAAATAAAAAAAATCATTACAGCTTTTTATTAACTTTTGAATTTTTCCATATTGTATAAGTTTAGATAGAACCACAGAACTAACTATAAAAAAAAAAATTTATATTATAGAAATTTTAATTGAAAATTTTGAAAACAAATAGGAAAAAATAAAAAAAAATAAAAAAAATTCTGCGAATTAGTATTTTATTTATTGTATTTATATATAAGTAAATATTTATATATTAATAAAATTTCTAATGTATTATATACAAAAATATATATACATATATATATACATATTAATATATTACAATATTGGTGCTGCACCCAATTCCCCACAGAACTAGATTTGTTATATACAACATTTATATAGTTAATTTCTTTGTTATTTTTTTGTTGCCTACTTAATTTTATATAAAATATATTTTTCAACGTATCTGAAAGATATATTTCCTTGTATCTGTTAGATATTTATACATAGAATTATTGTAAGAGGGAATTAGTTCCAGCAGCATAAAAGACGATAGATACAAAAAAATTAGAAAGAAGTAGAGTATAATAATTTTATGGAACTAACGAAAAAAGCTTTTTTTTTTTTATTTAAATTAGTAGTTTTCAATTTATTTTAGATTCCAATTTAGCTGAATATGATTGTATTGTAATACAATTTTTATAATTATGATGTCTGAATCATTGAACAAGTTTTACTGTTCATTTGAGTTTTGTTTTAAACAAAAATGGTAAGTTGCTTTGTATATTATTACGACACGAATCAAACCAACAATTAAATTCGAAATGAAAATTTTAAACCCTGTTAGATGGAAAATTGTTGTCATTTTCGAATAGATGAAAAATATGCGGATTGATTGATGCTAGTACATTTCTATTTCATTGTTCTTATGATGTGCATTGGGTTATAAAACTAATTAATAGAATTAGAATATGGATTGGAAATGATCGTAAATTAAATTTATAAGTGATGAAAAAAATGAATAAATTAATAAAATTAAAAAAACAAGAAATATATAGATACATATCAACATATCAACGGGTACGAGTGGTCTTAGGTAACCTTTGTTTAAATTATAGGTATTTCCAAAAAAAAACTGTAGATTATATTTTTATTTTATTTCCCACAAATGTTCGGTAGCATCGGACACTGCTTTTGTATTATATTATTGATATAATAATTTGATTACCTATTGTTCACATCTTCAATTACATTTTTATTATAATACAATAATTAAAATCAATATCGATAAATTTCCTGTTGTAAAATAATCTAATCGTTCTTAAAAAAACGACAGTTGTTTGTCTTGTCTTCTCGAATTACGATTGAGCAAGTTATTAACATTATTGCCCTTTGTTTGTATGAGAATGTATATATCGCTTGTAATGCCCAATTGACTTCTTCACATTATTTTCGATCACAAATAAACGTACCGTAATACTATTTTAATTATAACAATAATAAAATAACTACGCAGCTTTGGCTAAATTACTATTATTTAATTTATACAAAATTAGGAATTTTATAATTATAAAAATACCGTGAAAATCTGTTGTTACAAACGCTGTAAGGATAATGAAAGATGGATTATAAAATGTATGTCCATTATATTCGAATGAGATGGCATTGCTTTTTATATGGGAAATAAAAATTTCAGAATATTTTTTTTTATTAATGCTTCAATTTAGTAATATATATTCTTTTTATTTTTTAAATTCAATTTATTTGTATAAGTATTTATTTATTTATATATATATATATTTTTTTTTAATTTACATTATCCTAAAAATTCAATAAAATTTATTATTATTACAATGTTTTTATTTTTTCTTTTTTCTTTTTTTGTTAATTTTTTTTTTTTTTCTTTTTTATTTTTTTATTTATTTCTTAAAATTACACAAAAAAAAAAATAATTATAATAATAATAAAGTATATTTTAATAAAATATATATCGAAAAGAAATCAATAAAATCCACACTACTACAAAAGAAATAAAAACAAGTAAAAAAAAACCTACAAATTCTGTTCAAAATAAAACAAAGAATAATTTCAAATGATTTTTTCAAAAAGCCACTATTAAAAAATAATCAATATACAAATAATTTAGAATTACGAGATTATTTTGTGATTTGCATAAAAATAAAAAAAACCGAAAAAAAATATCCGAATTATTTACACAAAAATAACTCTCTCCTAATTAATTAATAATTAAAAAAAATGATGAAATAACAAAATGTATAATTAAAAATAATTATATTTGTATATTTTTTAATATAATATTATATAAAAAAACTAATCATTTATTTTATTTTTCATTCATATATTTATATTTATTTTTTGTTCCAAATTTTCTTAATTAGACCAATTTTTTTTTTTATTACAAATCAGTGGTTTTGGTTACTTTTTTTCTAGTGTTGTTTTTATTTTTTTGTTTGAGCTTTGAGAATTTAATAATTTTCAATTTCAAATTGTTACGCAGTTTTATTTTTTATTAAATTATTTAAAAACTGAATTTTATTGTTTTATTATTGTAGGCATTTTTTGTTGTTTATTGTAATATATAATTAATATTGATTTCAAATAATTTTTTTATGTTCTTTTTTATATTTTTTTTTTAATCCTCTAAATCCATTTGGTAAGTCAAGTATATTATAATTGTTAGTATTTTGTATGTACAAGGAAATTCAATTGATTTTCTTATACAATTTTTCTAGAATTTTTCATTCTTCTAAAGATTTAGTAGATATATCCTTACACGTTGTTGTTAATTACATTCCTGTAATTCTGGTTCAACATTTGAAATTTGTTGTTGATGATTTGCTTTAACCATACAGGAACGTGCAACTGATTCGAAAAGTCTATAAATATAAAAATTTAATAAATTTATTTTTAAAATAAAAAAATTTTGTATGTCAATTTTGTTCACTTACTTTTCAATTTCTGGTGCACAATGTACAAAATCATGTCCCCAGAATTTATAAATTGGATTTTTAATAAGTTCAATAAATGTTATTAATAATCCCCATGGATGTGGACGATTTACAATTAAACGTTCTAATAATACACGTGTTATTTGTTCTTGAATTGCTTCTGAATTTGCTTCAACAAATAAATATAATACAGCACAACTGAAATAATGTGTATGACTGTTTGGATAACGTAATTGATTTGCAATTGCATTTAAAAATAGATAACGTCCTTCATTATCTAAATCAACAGCTAAATTTTGGAATATATCCATATGGGCACTGTGTACAATTGTTGTCATGTTTGGTAAAGCATTTTTACTCCTATAAATAAATATTATAATAGAGAACAAAGAAATATTAATTAATTTACTGGAAAAAAGCATTACTTCTGATAAAAAAAATTCATATATTTTTCATTATTTTCTAAATTCAAAAAATCATATTATACCAATTTCAAAATTTAAAGTATACGATGAAATTCTATTTAGAATTGAATTTAATATAATGGTAACAATTCCAAAATAATTTCAATATTAATAATACTGCAATACATATCATCACCCCAGTTATTATGTATTTAATCACAAAGTGAGTTAGTGCGCAATTATACTAATTTCAAGTAAACTTTGTTCATCGAAAAAATAAGTCATCAGTTTTCGATACAAAATAAAATATTTTTGTAATAAACGATTTTAAAGTTTCAGAATTGATACCAAAAAGGTTAGCTTTCCTAGTAACTAGCAAAGTTCAGTTACGAGAAATTAAAGAAATAATTAGATTTTTCCCGTCTTTCTTAGTAATTTATAATTCAAATTAAAATTGCAAATTATTTATTTCCGAAAATTTAAATCCTAATTATGAATTTTTGTATGACGCAAAAAAATATCAATAATTAACTTAAAAAAAATATCCATTTACCTTATATGTGCAATAGCTTGATTTCCAACATACAAGACTAATGCATTCATTAATGGTATATTGTAACGTGATCCAGGTTCATTTGATATTTGTAAATGACTACGTAATTCTGGGAAAAATGTTACTGGTGCCCTGGCTTTTAGATAAGAATCAAGATCTTTTTTGAAATTTAACGGTTGTATATTAATAACATAATTTGTATATATTCTTGGTGCTGTTGCAGTTTCTGGTAGCATATCAACTTTTAAATTTGGTGTAAATGGATCTGGTAAACGCATATTACGTGGAAATGCAGCTAATATAATATTTCTCATTTGTATACAATTCGGTGGTATAACATCACAAAAACCAAAATGATAATCGCATAAAAATTCTGGAAAATCATGTAATAATACCAATAATACTCTTAATGTACCTTTATATAATAATTGTACTGGTTTAGCTAATTCCGCATTACGTAAAAATGGTGCTAAATATTTAAATAAATCCATTAATAATTGTGAATATAATGGCCAGCCTTTTTGTTGTGGTATTTGTGCTAAAATACGACCAATAAATACACGATGTGATATTAATTCAAGCCATGAATAACAAAATCCGGGTGCCATTGATGGATTTAATAAATGATAAGTATGACAAAAAGCTGTTACAATATTATGCATTAAATTTTCTAATACCGGATCCGATGAACTCAATTCTAAAAATAACATTATAAAGAAACGATGATAGCCTAATTGTTGAAATGATGTTCCATGCATTTCTTGATCTTGTAATAGTACACCTAATACAATACCCAATACTTTATTCAATAAATTTATTTTTGTACTTGGATTATTTGTATCACCTGAATGCCGTACTAATAATGCTATTAAACGTACAAATGCATCAATAAATTGGAATATTTTTGTTTTATTTGAGGCATGACTTAAATTTGGATCATTTATATGACGATACACATAATCAATACAAATTTGTGTTGCTTGGCGGAAGAAACGTGTTATTAAATCATCCGTTTTTAATATACCATATAAATTCATTTTATTTACAAACATTCCAAATGTTTTAACTGGATCACGGCCATGTTGTTGATTATAATGTATTTGTACCCAATCTTTTAATAAATATTCAGTTTTTTCTTGTAAACCAGGTGGATCGTCACAATCATTCGAACGTACATGTAAAATACCAGATTGTATATATTGTGATGGTAATGCTAAATTTCGTTCCATCATAAATGTACTAGGATCATGATTAATACGTAACAGTTCAATTAAATGTTGTAATCCTTCTGGTCCACGATGATGGGCAGCTAAACGTGCCAATAAATCAATTGTATTACAAAAATCATTTTCACTTAATAGACCAGTTGAACGTTCATCTATTAAAAAATGCTGTACGATTTGCATTGCAAATGTCACAGACAAATAATTACTACCATTTTCCATTTTTTGACTTAATGCCATATCAAATTGTTGTATATTGATAAAATGTGATGTTATTAATAGCTTAATTGCTTCTAAATTATAACGTACTTCTTCCCGAGTCTCAAAAATACAATTTGTTATAGCACGTTCAATTGATACAGCACCAAATGCATTATGTAATAATGTTAATATACGTAAATTTATATCGCGATATAATTTCATTTGTTCAATATGATCTGGTATATTAATTAAACCTTCGAGTAATCCTTCAATAACACGTGTCAACAGGATTAAAGCATTTTCATTGTCACGATGTCGTCGAGCTGCCATTAATGCACTTAAAAGACCATGCATTTTGGTAGCTTGTAATTGTAATGCTGATACATTTACCGCACTATTAAGGAATGCTTCCATTTTTGATGCTAATTCAGCATACATAATACCAACTTCATCTGTTCCACCACCACCACCAAAAGTTGGAACTACTTCCTGTAAAATGTTTAAAATTTGAGAAAAAAATATATTTAATAATTACAATTCTGAATTATAAACGGTCATTTTGATAAAGTAATTCAGAAAATAAATAATAACGTGATTTTTAGTAAATTTAATAATTTAAAGATTTTCAGTATTGATATAGTTTTCGTCTATCCGTTCATTGTGAGCTTTTTCAAATTGTTATTTAGCACATTAAATGTCAATCGAGAGATTTATACTATTTATTAGCTATTTATAAAATTAATATAAACTTACTGGAATAGCAGTTTTTGGCAGTAACATGGCTGCATCACGTTCTGACATCAATTGGAATCCGGGTATATTTCTTGCAAATTCTTCATAAACAGCAAATTGTGTACTTGGTATACCACCAACTTTTAAACGTACTTGTTCAGGCATACGCTCAGATTGATATGATAAAATATCGGCATCACAAAAGCGTCTACAAAAAATTGGAATAGAAAAATATGTATAAAAAAAACACAATAAAGAAACTAATATTATTTAAACTAACCTTCCTTCTTCTCTAGCTAATTTTCTTACTTCAAAATCATTAGCTAAACGACGATCAATTTCTGGTATAGCTTTTTCACATGCTGCTTTCTGTATAAACGCACATGCCAATTCAACATTATCTGCTGCAATTAACGCTGCTGCATTTTCAGCATCCGGTATTTGTTGTGGTGAATTCAGTACAGATAAAAATGCTTTTTTTATATTAGCAATCATTGTTTGTGGCAATTGATCACGGCATGTTATCATTGCCATACCAGCTGCTAAATTTCTAACCATATAATGTGCTGCTGTACGCATTCTTTGTTCATCTGGATCTAAGGCAAAATCTTTACGTACAATTTGTTCAGATGTACTAACACCAATTCGGACACTACGTTCAACGACAGCTGGTAACCAATCTGTTATAGTTTTTTCAATAGCATTTAATGCAATAGTTTTTAATGGTAAATTAGCATGTAGAATAGCAATATTTGGTGACAATACAACATGTTGATTAATCATTGATGTATTATTAACATTAACATCAATATAACTAAAACGTGGCTCGGGTGGATTAATAACAACTTGTCCAGCACTTTCATTACTTGTACCACTTGGTGATGGATTTGTTAATTGTTGATGATCATCAGGTTGTTGTTGTTGTGGCTGTTGAGGTTGCTGTTGCTGTTGTACTTGTTGCAATTGTTGTTGCTGTTGTTGTACTTGTACTTGTACTTGTTGCTGTTGTTGAATTTCTTTTGGTTTCGTCTGTTGACATAATTGATATTCTATATTTCTAGCACGTTCTGGATCTTTTAAATATATTACCGGTTTTAATTCCGAAATATCAATACTTAATGTTTTACATAAAACTTCAATTTCAAATTTTAAATTCAATTTTAAATCTGGTTCGGTATGTAATTCAGCTAATACATTCATAATTGCCATTGTCCACGGATTTGGTGGTTTAAATACTTTACTTTTCGAACATGATTCTAAAACTTTAGCAACAAATGGTACAACATATAATAATTCCTGTTGTCCTTTATGATACGCCTCAATTAATAATGATTTTAAATCTAAATCAATTGTTAATATTGGTCGACTGCGACCTAATGTCATCATACCAAGCCAATGTCCTAAATTTTTTAACAGACTACGATCTGAGAAATTTGCAATGCCCTTATCTGAACGTAACAATACTCGGATATTACGAAATGTTTCACGAGTTACTAAACGTAATATTTCATTATTTTTCATAGCATCCAGAAAATTTGAATATAATGAATGAAAATTTAATTCAATTGATGCCCTTTTCAAAACCATATATTGTGACAGCCATGCCCAATATTCTTTTGTCATAATTTCTTTAATTTCATCACATTTTGGTTGTAAATTCAATTGACTTAAATTATTAAATATGAATGCTGTTTTATCTTGTATATTATCGGGTGGTATTGTAATTTTTTCTTCACGATCCTGATTAGCTGATAATAATGTATCAATATTTGTAGCTGTTGCTATTGATTTGACACGTGATGCATGTATTGGCTGACTAACAATAACAGATTTTGGTTGTTGTTGTGTGGGTGTTGTAACAATATTACCAGTTACAGAACTACTACGATATAATGATTCTGGTGGACCACCTGGACCAATTTGACCAATAACACTACTAGATTGTTGACCAAGACCACTAATACCTGGTATACCACTTGTATTACTTGCAGCTAACATATGTGCCATTGTTGGTGGTAATACAGGACCTTGTGGTTTATTTGGTGGTTCCATACTTTGAAATCCATATTCAACATATTGTATTAAATGTGGAGGAAAATCTTGGAAATGTGGTATCGAACGAACATATTCACAATATTTATTATATTGATGAAGGCGTATTTTAAACCGATCCAATGCAGTTATACCGAAATAATACATTTTTGAACCTTCCGGTTTACGCAGTGCATCCAAAACACAACGTAAGGCTAAACCTAATGCCACAAAAGTTGGTACTAAATTACGTTCAATTATGCCACCAAAAAGTTGTGCAGTTATTTGTAATTCCTTATCTGGATATTGTGGAAAGAAACGATATTCTTCAAATAAATTACGTAACATACATTGATAAACTTCTTGTTCCCGGCGTGTACTTGAATCTTTAAAACGTTGTAACATATCTAAAACCTCGTCAATTGATAATGTTGGATGTGGTGGATGATTATAAATTCGTTGAAAATAACTGTTTGCTTCATCTTCAACTTCTTTTGATACAGTTTGTGCTAAATCTGGCATTATTGGTGTTGATGATAAATGCATCTTATCACCACCAGTTGGTGGTGTTGGTTGAATACGTGCTAAATTATTGACGGATGGTAACATCATTGGAAATGGACTGTTTGATGGTGCACCAGATGATAAAAGTCGAGATGGTGAAGCTGGATTTGATACCAAGTTACCTGCGGCAATAAAAATGATGCAGAAAAATTAAATAAAATTAAATTTTATTTTACTAAAAATTATTAGAAAAATACATTAATAATTAAAATTGTTTTAGTATTTGTCTTTAATGTTGTTATGTTTACTTAAAATACTGTCGTATCATAAATTGAAGCATTGGAAAATGTTGAACTATTTTTAATAAATCAAAATATATAACACCACAAAGCTAATTAGAAAAATATAAGATGGGCCAGAAGTAATACTCCAAATTGTAGTTCTTATATTTTTCATTATAGAACCACAATGTCAAACGTAAAATAGCGGACTTTTAACATTGATTATTTTTGTATTAGAGGAATTGATCATCACATACAAAATTTCTTTTATTTGTACTCAGTGAAAAATTCAATAACTATCATAGTTTACCCCTGAAGTCATTGTGATAATTTTGATATTTTCAAATAAAAGATATGGAATTAACAGATTAAGTAATATAATTTGATACAGTAATCAAGAATTTTATTAACTAATTTTATTTAACTTTTTACTGAAATGTAAGTTTTTAATAGAGGGGACACCAAACTCTACACAACTTTTAGATCTATAAGCATGGCCGTATAGGTACCCATTTAATTGCAATAAGCAATTATTAATCTCAAACCCTAGGTCAACGGCAGTCATAGTGCTTAAGCTTACCAAGTATCAAGTAAAGTCCAGCGTTAAATTATTTTATTAAATGTTAAAAAATTAAAAAAAAAAAATTTTTTAAAAAAATAAAAATAATACATAAACAATAAGAATTTATGTAACGAAAAAGTATAGTAATAGAAGATTGATGATTTACCTAATAGCTTACCTAAAACATTGCCAAAATTAAATCCTGCACCAGCACCATTTGGTCCACCTAAATTTACACCAGCCATATTTGCATTTAATCCAGCGATTGCATCAACTGCAGATGGTCCACTACTGCCACCGCCAAACATTTGCTGTGCATTTAAATTAGCACTAAATGGTGATGGTTCAATGGAACGATGTTGTCGTAACACACCTGGCGGCGGTGGTCCCTGTGTAACTTGTGGTGGTGGTGGTGCTTGTTGTTGTTGTTGTTGTCTTGCTTTATTGGCTATCATATTACAATTAGCTGTCATTTGCATTATAACCTCAAATAATTCACCACCAACAGTGCCAGCCCAATTTTGTAAACATGTCAATATTACCGAAATACTTTCTTGTGGTAATTGTGCAACTTTTGGTATTTGATCATCTGCTGTTAATTTACTGCCACCGACACCACCAGCAATTTGTGGACAACGACGTTGTAAAAATTTAATTAATGCCTGGACAAATGGTTCACCATGTTCACGTAATTTATCATTAACCCATTTTTCTAATTTCAAATATTCCCGCCTGGATGCCAAACATGCCAAATCGATAACAAATGAAAATGAACGGGCATTTAATAAACTTGATAAGGCTTTTAAATCTTGTGCAACATCTAAAATTCTTGAGAGTTTAGTTTGATCACTTTCACCACGTAAATACCATTCTGACATTGAATGCATTATAATTGGTCGTAATGTATGTGAAAAATTTGTTGAATTCCATGCATGATGAAATATTACACCAGAATTTGGATGATTACCCAAAAATGTTGGTATTAAATTTGATAATAAATCTTGACGTAATACACTTATTGGTGGGTTTATTTGTAACAACGCCATAAATAATACATCCGGGCAATGCTGGGCTGGAAATTTAAAGATATCATGTACTTGGGTATAATAACCATGATCAGCAATATATAATAAAACTTCAATTAAATATAATGATTTCCATGCAGCGATTTCTTTATTATCCGTTTCGGGTGGTGTTTTTAATAATTCAATTGACACTTGTGTAATAATATAATCGGCAAATGAAAATAAATCGGAATTTTTTAACATCATTGCAATTAATGAAAATTGTCCATCAATATTTTGCCAATGACGATATATACATTCAGCAGGAAATGTTGGTCCCAAGCCATTTGCTTGATATGCCAAACGAATTATTGTTAATAATAAATTTAAACCAATACGATCTTTTATGATAAATTCATGATGATCAAAACCAATACAAACATCTTTCCAATTTAAATTTGGTACAACTTCTTTTAATGCTTGTACAAATATTTCGGGTTTCCATGTTTGTGTTGTATCAACACCACTAGAAGTTGAAGTTGGTGTTTTTGTTATATCCTTTTTAATATCATTTGTATTACCATTACCATCAATACCATTATTATTATTATTACCACTATTACTAGAAGTTGATGTATTATTTGTTGTACCACTGTTATTTTGCTGTTGTCCTGGTGGCCAAAATATAGCTGGTGTTGGTAAATTGACATTACAATCTAATAAACTTGTATGTGTACGACACATAAATCCAATAATTTTAGCAACATCTTGTGATTGTATTTCACGGCCACAAATTTGACGTAAATGATTTTTACAATCATCTAAATTATTAGTAAATTCATAACCAATTTCTAATACTAAATTAACCCATGATGTGTCCATAATCTTTGTATTATTACTTAATAAATCTATATCAGTAATAATTGTATCTAAATCGTTATTATTATCGTTATTATCCAAAATATAATTATTAGTATGTTGATCTTCAAAATTTTTATATAAATATGGTATTAATATTAATGGTGCACGTTTTCGAGGAAATTCAATACGTAATTTTTTTATAAATTTATCAAATGTATCTGTATTTAAACGACTAATAATATTATTTTGATCTATACTTAATACAGTTAATATTAATTGTAATAAATCTGGTGATATATCGTTTAAATTTCGTTCTGAATTTGTTTCGTTATCAATATATGATTCGATTAATGATGGTAAATATCGTTTTAAATGATCTCCAGCTGTTTTAGCTAATTCAGTGTTATTTGAATGTGTTAAAGCTAATGCCAAAACAACTTCAAGTAATTTTGAACACTGTATTGATTTACAAATTTGCGGTATTAATGATGTTGTAATTTTAAGAGTCTGTAAAAAAATTGGAACAAAATATTTAAGACCTTTAAATCAATTTTATACATAATATATTAATTTTTATATGGTTCCACATCGTCAAACTTATTTTCGACATTATCAACACTCTTCAAAAATAACTTATTTTTTAAATATTATTAATAATTTATCATTACTTATAAATTGTCTCAATGGAAAATTGACAGAAAATAAATGTTATGAAAAAACACATTTGTATTCGGTCAATTGTGAATTAATGATGTAATAAATGATTGACGATGTCAAAAGTATTATTGTTAATGTTAAACATACAATTAAAACCACTATATATTGTAAAGGGTGATCAACGATTAGAATGGAAGTTTATTTAAATAATGTACACATATTATATGAGACAACATCGGAAAGTTTTATAGTGCATATGACAAACATATTGACATGCGAAAATAAATAAAACTTTAAATAAAACTTTTCCTATTAATGCTTGGTTGGTTTATCAAGCACGTTAGTACTTTGGAACATACGTTTTTGCTAATCATATTTCAAGCTTGTTAAATCACTTCATTATTAGAATATGTAGTTTCAAGCTACGTTGTTTAAAAGTACTAGAAACAGCATGGATTATAAACCAGGAATAAAAATGGATAAATGACATCTCAAATGTTGTCTTTCATGTGCTAAATGTTTGTATTTTTTACAGTTTGTGTAACTATTACGTACTGTTCGGTTATAAACAACTGAGTACATGACTAAAATTTTCAAAGATTATACTTGATATTGTGGGAAAAAAGTAATACCAATTACATATGTAAGTATATGCGTTTTATTATTTAAGAAAAACTTTCACGTTAATCCTTGGATCACTCTATATATTATATACATTATACATATTATTTTTTTGTACCTTTTGACTTGGAAAACAGTTATCAATAGCAAAACAAATATTTGATATGAATGCTGGTTTTGTTAGCTGTGCGTTTAATTCGAATCCAAGTAATTTACAATGTAATTGGGTCGCTGATGGCTCAATAAAATTAACTGTGGAGAATAAACAACGCAGATAATGACGATCCGATTCTAAGCCAAAAGTTTCGACAATCTACAAATAAAAAATAAATTAAATAAATATTATGATTTATGTTTGTAATTAAAAATTATATAAAGCTTGTTGAATAAAATAAAAATTATAAAGAATATTAATTAATTACTAAAATGTGAATAACAATTAATAGATCGATTTATCCAATAAGTGAAAAATTGTTGTTTCCATTTTGCAGCAATAACCATTTTTAACATCTACAAAATGACTAAAAATGAACAAAATATAAAGGAATACATAATGAAAAGAGTTTTAACCGGAAATTTAGGAATTATTAAAGAATATATTCCACCGGTGCTCTTCACATGAAAAACAGTTTTATATATGAGAAAGTTAAACTAAATGGAAATTAATATAAATTTTTTTAACGCATTTAAATATTAATTTGTTAAATCCTAAATCAAAATTAAACATATTAAAATATTCCAATTAAGCTAACTAATTAAATAATAAAATTACTGAAATATTACATTTAATCTTTGTACTTAATAGATTTTAATACAAAATTTTGATAAATTACCATTAAAATGTAGTGTGTAAAATTAGTAATTTATTTTATAAAAATTATGCTAAATTTGGGATATAATTATTATTAAATTGTATTTTATTTATATTCCATTAAGTACTAAACACCACTTTTAAAATTATATACATTTTTGTTGTTGAAGATAATTCTGACTTGTTTGTTAAAAGTTAATACTTTATCTAATCACACCTCATGTTTGAGTTTATTATTCTACATTTTTATCTATTTTTTTGTATATTTATATTAGATTTAGGAACGGAAATAAATGTTCTTTTTTTTAGTAGTTTTTATATGGTCAGTTATTTTAATTTACTACCATATCATTTTTGCAATGTTTACATAATATATAATCTTTGTAAATAGTTATGGGTTAAATAACAAGATAAAAAAATATATGGTATTAAGAGAATCACATCACAATAATAGTTATCATAAATTAAAACTGGATAACGAACAAATTGAGAAAGTAACAAAAATAAAATATTTGGGTATAATCATTTAAAATAACGCTAGTAACAGATTAGAACTGATCTACGGAATAGAGCAAGCAAGATCAGCGTTCAAAACTTTGTTCAACGTGGTATGTAAATGTAATAGTGAACTTAATTTGCAATTAAAAAATCAAGATATAATAATCAAGTTATACTGATCAGAAATTGGACACTACGCAAAACAGATATTAAAAAAATTTAAGCTTAAAAAAGATGGAAAAATATCGTAAATTGTTAAAAATTCATTAATCAGAGCACATCACCAACGAAGAGGTCAGGCAAAGAATAAATATAAAGCAACAGCTGATTACCACAATAAATACTGTCTGTTATAGAAATATTAGATATCTTGACCACATTGTGAGGAACGAAAAATACAAAATATTGCAACTCGTTCTAAAATGTAAAATCGTAAGCCAATTTTTTTGGTGGGTGCTACTTGTTCACGGCAAATTTATTAATAACAGTGCAGTCAATAGAATTAGTACTTTTAGTAATTATGATGACTAACATCCGTAACGGATAAGTACCGAAAGAAGAAGATAATCTACAAAAAAATTCTATTACAGACAGCAAGTTTATTTTTCAAATTAGATTTTAAATTTATTTGAATTTGATATTTGAAATGAACAGTATACATGGTTATAAAGTGGACGATAAATAAAGGCTTATATAATTATCCATTTAGATCTTTTTAGATATAAAAGTATAATACAATGTATTTTATTTATATATTGAATCAGTTAAATACTAGTTATAAAAAATATATATGTGCATACATCAAATTATATGTTAGTCAATCGGCTGCAACTTTTATAATATCAGGGACTATAATTTATAATAAATTTTAAACAGTCTGAATGACTTTAATACTACAAAATCGTTTGATTACAATATGTATTACTTGTTTACCTTTCCCCTTGGGCATATGACATTTCGCGTTTCCAATTATAGAGATTTCCTGACATATTAGACCTAATTTTTTTATTTGAATTCCTTCATAGTGAAGAATGTTTAAATTGCAACAAGTAATAGTGAGAAGTAAATTACATTAAATTTTAATACTGGTGAAAGGTGATTCAACCTAATGCATGAATTCAGCACAGCATAGTACAATACTACATACGCTCATTATTACTATATTAAACATTATTTTTAGTTCTGCTCACATACCAAGTTTTAACAGAACGTAAAAGCCTAGAAAAAACTGGTGATGGTAATCCTTAAATCCTTATATTTCCTCCCCTATTTGAAATTTCATTACATATTATTATTATTTATTATACATATGTACTTTTTTTCGAAAAATTACAAGTAAACAACTTTGAAATTAAAGAGTGCACGTCTGCAAGCAAACGAAATTAAAAGATTTCAAAATTTGTTGTCCATGTTCCACAAATTTTTAACAACACACATTTTAATATTATTTGTGGTGGTATATATACGTAACATATAAAATAGCAAGCTATAGGTTTCTTAGACAGGTAAGAAAGAAAGAAAAAAATCGACATCCTGTCGGCAATGATTTGTACTTCTATACAACAACAAAAGCATATCAACAAATTTTATAATTTCATAAAATTAGAAATTCAAAAATATCATAAATTTAATGCATGTATTTACCTTTTAATTAATATATATTTTTAAAATCTAAATTCTTTTTTTTTTTAATTTGCTTTCTTTTTCAATTATAACTAATTTTATTTTACATAAAATTCACTATTTTCACTTTTGTGAAAATGTCATTAAAAAGTTCTCCACAAACACAAAATAATTATATATAAAAAAAAACTTTTTTTTTTTATTTATTTTCCATTTTTTGTTCTCAAATGATTTTTTCAAATAAATTTTTTATTTTTTATTTTATAAATTATCAACTAAGTAATGAATATTTTATATTTTGATCGCATTTTAATATCTTTTTAATACCGAATTCATTGAAAATTTGAATAAAAAACTAACTATAGAAAAAAATTCACAAGCTATCATGGCGTCGGACAAATTAGTTTTTTTTTTTGCAAAAAAAATATATATAAATTTTATTCACCATAGACCACAGCTGTCAATTTTAATAAGAACGAAATGGAATGAAATTGTATTTTGAAAATGGCACAAAAGTCTATTGAAGAAGTTATGAAGTGGAACGTAAATATTATTGAAGTGGAACGTACAACATTATAGAAAGTCACCTCAAGGATATTTAAATTTGTATTTCATCGTGTCGCAAATAATAGAATATAAAAATAAAAATAGGTGATATTTATATAAAAGCGCCAGCCAGACAAAAATAAATAAATATTTACAATAACTGATGAAAATTAAAAAAAAATTGTAAATTTATTTTTTAGTATAATTGTTAAACTTACCTGTCCGATAATTTGGCAACTTTGGTTAAAATTCTTTTTTGTCAAGTTATTTACCAAATAACTAATCTGCGTTATCGATAGATTTTGGGGCTCCTGGTTCATAATTTCGAAATCATCAATTATTTATCCAAGCACTGTGGGCTTCAAGGTAATGAAACCCACTTGGCGCTTGAATTTATTTGTTTGTTAATAAATTTATTTTTATTTTTTATTGTTTTTCTCGATGGAAAAATATTGTTTTCTATTTTGATTTTTTTTTTTTCAAATGACAATAAGATTAATTGGCCCCATTGATATTGGGGCCTTCACAAAAAAAAAAAATAAAAGAAAGAGAAAAAAAAAGTGAAGAGCTAACAGCAAAAAAAGCTTATGGCGAAATTTTTTTTTTTCGTACTTTTTTACACTTTTTTTTTTGCTACATTTCAATATTCTACAAAAAAAAATTATTTTAAACTATATTTAAATTAATTGTCTGTATAAAAAGTTAAATAAATGTTATTTTTATTATTATATTTTTGATGATTTAACCGCGAATTTGCACTGGAAAATCGTCTAAAAAGATTTTTCACTTATTTGCTTTGTCGTCAAAAAAATGGATGACACGCAATTAATTGTCAAAAAAAAACTTTAAAACTTCAAATATGAATCATTTCAGGACTGCCGTGTTGTTTTTATTTCCATAATTTACGGTAGTTTATAGAGTAAAAATTTAGAATTTATTGTAAATATAATTTACATTTATTTGTTTTCAATTCCATATAGTAACTGTTATATGATTTCAATGAAATTTTACACAAGTTAATATTGGGATCTAATTGTTGAACTTGAAATTTGGGATCTGATCTATATCATCAGTGGTTCTTAGAGGGGTAGTTTTAGTTTCCGAATTATATATGATTATATGTTTTATAACATTCAATCAAATTTGGTAAGCATAATTAAAATGTAATTTGTAATCTCGATCTCCGTCTGAAAAATTGCCCCTGGTATCTCTTAAAGGACAGATGTTACATTTTAAACTCGTTTTTAAACTCTTGTCATTATCTGGAGATATGGTACTGTCGCACCTGATACACTAGAAAAAAATTATCTAAAAACTGGGATTTTATAATCAATTTTTGCCAAAAAAAATACTTGCTCTTTAGAGCTTTTTGGGTACGTATTATATGGGGTCTTACATAGGTCTACGTATAAAATTAATAATTTTATTGTACACTACGTACTACGTACTACGACTACATCACTACAATTGACTTTGACCGTACCACATAAGTGTCAAACTTTCATGGTTTACTGGGTTTACTACATTTTTATTTTGATGTTTTTTATTTGATCATTGATAAGATCGATTATCATCATCAAGTGAAGAGAAGATTTTCAAGTGAATATTTTAAATCAAGAACATTCTTTTATTAAAAAATTTATTTAAAAAACGGAATGGCATTTCGTGGACTTGTTGAAGGTGATTGTGGAGGAGTAAATCCATTGATGCAATTAGGTGGACATTTTACAAGAGATTCTGCCTACACAGAAGAAGGATTTGGAAGACAACAGTTAGGTTCAACACCACATAGTTTTAATGATGGTGTTCCATTGCACCAAGCCCAAATGGTAAATGAATTTCTGGGTCAAATTGCTGGGCCACCGCAGGTAATTTATTTTACTCAATTATTTGTTAACTATGAAACTATAACACTACCATATAAATTCCAAATTTAAGACATTTCGTATGGATAATTTGCTTGAAGAGATGCGTGAAATAGAACAGCAAAATTTTCATCCATCAGTTATTAATGCACCAAAAGTTATTCAAGAGGTAACATCACCTGCCGGTGAATGGGCATATAATTTTACACAAAATAACAATAAACAGGAACTTAACATGGTTCCCCAAACGACAGTAATTAACGAAGTAAAGGCAATTGACATAAAAATATATAATTTTTTTTTTCTATAGGAAATACTTGAAGGAGCTGTTGGTGGTTTATCTATACAACAAATGTATCATCATATGCCAATGGGTATTTCTAGGGTAACAAAATTTAACTTTAAAAGAAAACTAATTATTGAAAAAGTACATTCTATTTAGAATTGGAATCAAGCTAATTTCGTTAATGTACAACCTGTTCACGAAAATATAACTTATGCCCAAGAATTTTTTGAGGATAAGCAACAAAAACAGCAGCAAAATTCCGTAAAAACTTGAATTTTTGTAATGAATCTTATATACTTTAAAAATCATTGTAGGTTGAAAATTTCTTTGATAAGGCCGAAAACTTAAAGACTGCTATGCAAAATATACCTGATATAGAAAATATTACTGATGAATGGTTAGAAGATTTTCAAAAGAATAAAGAAGAAGAAGGTTAGCAAAATCTATTAAAAATCAATCTAAAATTACGCCTTTTATTAAATCAATAATTCTTTTATTAAAAGCTGAAAAATCAGAATCATATTATGATAAATTTTGGACAAAATTACAAAAGGATTGGAATGATTTGTCTGAATATGATGATCATCCATGGTTAACACAGCAGACAGATTTTGATCCATATAAAGAATATAATTTTATTGTTGAAAATAATCCAATGGTAGATAATGAAAATGCTCTCGAAAAGGGTAAAGAATTTTTATCCAAAGGTGATATACCAAGTGCTGTTTTATGTTTTGAAGCTGCTGTTAAACAAGAAGCAAATGCCGAAAATCCATATGCATGGGAATTGTTAGGGCTATCACAAGCTGAAAATGAAATGGTAAATTAAAAATAAAATAGTATAAATCTTCTATTAATTTTTGCACCAATATATTTATTTTAGGATCCTCATGCAATTTCAGCTTTAATGAAATCCTTAAATCTTCAACCAGATAATTTGCGTGTCTTAATGGCATTATCCGTTTCTTATACTAATGAAAGCCTTCAAAGTCAAGCATTAAATATGCTTGCATTATGGTTACATTATCATCCAAAATATAAACATTTAGTACCACCACATTTAGTACCGTTACAATCAAATAATAATGAAACTGTAATAACAAGTTCATTAATTGCACCGTCAGCCTTAAAAGAACTCCAAAATTTATATATCGAAGTTGTACAAAAATATCCGGAACAAATTGATGCTGATGTACAGGAAGCATTAGGTGTATTATTTAATTTGTCATCAGAATATGATAAAGCTGTTGATTGTTTTAAAGCTGCTCTACATGCAAATCCAACAAATTCAAAAACATGGAATCGTTTAGGTGCTAGTTTAGCAAATGGTAATCGGTCAGTTGAAGCTGTTGAAGCATATAAAAGGGCATTAGAATTACAACCGGGTTTTATTCGTGCTCGTTATAATGTTGGTATAATTTGTATGAATTTAAAATCATATAAAGAAGCTGCAGAACATTTATTAACTGCATTAAATATGCAAGCAACATCACCAAGTCGAACCGGTTTATCGTCTATACAATTAACAATAAATAACGCTAATCAAATGTCTGATGTAATTTGGAGTACATTAAGAATGGTATTTGCATTAATGGGACGTGATGAATTAAAAACATTGGCTGCCAATAGAGATTTGGATAGTTTGAATCGTGATTTTAAATTAACATAGTTGGTATAAAAATATAGTTTAAAAAAATGGGTTTGGGAAAATAGGGTTATAAAAACTTGTTTGGGGAAAACTATTCCACTGCTTTTATAATTTATTAAAAGTAAATTCATAATGTATAATATTTAAAATAGCATTGATGTTAAATTTTTATTTATTATACATTACTTACAACAATAATATTGTTTTGGTATGAGATTTTAAAATACATATATAATTTCAGAAATAGAAAATAAGTCAAATTTTATATTAAAAATACAAATATATATATATATATATTTAATATAACATTGGATGTATTTAATTTGAATTTGAATATTCCATTGTAAGACTTTAATTTTAGGTGAAGTAGGTTATGTGGTGAACTGGCAAATTTAACCTCTCTTCCCAGACGAGAGTAAAAATAAAAATAAAAGAAAAAATATACATATAGTAAATATTAAAAAAATTAAAAAAAAATTATTCTGGTTGGTGCATTCCATTTCATTGATATTGCTCTTTTAAAATTAACCTAAAAGCTGCAAATTGTCTTCACTCAATGAATGTGCTTCTTAATCATTTTTTACTATAGATTTTAAATTGAACGTTATAAAATTTATTAAAATAAACGATTGCTCTAATGAATCTAAGAGCATATGATCGTTGAAATTCGAAAAAATGTAATTATAATCTTGCACTACCTTTTGGATATTATGTGTTTAACATTATTTAATGGACTTTGCTCAAAGCAGTAAGTCGAAAAAATAGAGATTGCTCAAATTATTTTCCTTATTTTTCCAAGGGTGGTAATTGAGATTTCAAAACTGGAGTAATTTTCGCTGATCCACACTGTCCATGAGAAAAATTCCAATATTTTATGTGTGCTATACCATGTTGTAACTGTTTCCGTTTTCTATAAAACTTTCTTTAATGATTTGTTTTGTATTGGTGATTTCTTTTGCTTAGTTTGGTATTGGTATAATTTAAATTTAAGGCATTTAATTTGAGTGGGTATCTTTAGTTTCTAAATTAAATTTAAAAGTCTTAGTGTTTAGAGATCATTATTTGAAATTAAACTGTCAGCACCTAAAAAAGAGGCCATAAATACGAAAAAAATACTACTTTTTTTTGGTATAAATTTATTAATATCAAATTTTCAATAATTTTATTTAAGCTACTTTTTTTCATTTAATTAAATCCTTGCAATAGCAAGTTAAATATTTGCGTTTTTTTTTAATATGAAATACACAAATTTAAAAATAGGTTAGCTTGCGATATTAAGCATTATTTAATATAATTTTTTTTTTAAAGAACAAATAATACGCACAGCCACATAATAAATTAATTTTGATATTAAAAATTCTTAGCTTAAATTTTGTGATATTATGATTAGTTTTTTTTTTTATATATAATTTTTTTAATATTGTTTTAATTTTATTAATAAATATTTATGCAAAAACTGTTCTAAATGACGATGGCAATGAGAGCACTTTTTTTTAAATTTACTTATATAAATAGGATTTTTTTCAATCATGATATACAATAAAAAAAGGTTTTTAAATATTTTGATATTATCAAAAAGGTTTTTAAATATTTCATTTAAGTTGTTGTTTTTAATAATAAAAATGTATTTATTTTTATATATATATTTTATTTTATTTTATACGATTTTAATAAATTCAACAAGACATTATATAAATACAAAATATAAGGCTATATAAAAAGGTAATATTTGTTATACTTATTATTAGATAATTTCAACATTTTGATTTTTAGTTTCAGTTTTTTTTTTAAATATTAAATAATTTTGTTATTAATATATTTTTTAAAAATAAAATTTCGTTAATTTTATTATTATTATTATTTTTTTAATAGTTATGGTGGTTCGGATTTCAATTTAATATTTATGGGACGAAATTAGTAAAGCTGAGTGCACAATGTACCTACCGATAAGTTAAGTATAAATTCGTTAAGTTTATTAAATAACCTATTATCGCAACGCAATTGATTTTCTGTTATGGATACAGTTACAATAACGAAATATTATTAACTACGTTCCGTTATAACGTTATTATATCACTACAATTCGTTACCTTTACGTTACAATATTTTTTATAATCATTTATTTTCTGTGTTGTATTTCGTTACAATTCAATTTAATTAAAATTTTCTTAAATTGGAAAAGTGTATTCGTAAATTAATATAAAGAAATTTAAACTTTTTGAATTAATGTGAATCGCATTATATCCAGGTATTTTCACTTTACTTAACAAATCAACAAATTAACTTATCCGATACATTGTATCGCCGCTATTTTAATTATAGAGAGTTTTAAAATCTGTGGCACATTGAATAGAATATTAAAATTAAATTCAATAATAAATTTACATATTATTTATGATGCCACGAAAGTGTATATTATGTAACACAGAGCATAAACCAAATATTTAAAATTAAAAAGCAATACAAAAAAATATTCTAGAAATTTCTAATTATGGTCGTGTTACTTTTACTAATTTAAATTAAAAACATTTTTTTTTTTTAAATTAAATTAACTTAAATTTAGTCAAATTTTTAAAACAAATTAAAAAAAATCAAAATATAATGGTAAAAACTATACAATGTAAAAAAAAAACTCTGGGAACACAACTAAAAATTTTTATATATATTTTTTAATTTATAACTTGGAGACATTATTTTGTTTTATGTTTTACTCTGTAATATATTTATTTTACACTTTTATCAATATACACAAATTACAAGAATAATTATTATTACAATATTTTTGATCTTCTTTCTAAGTAGAAAAAAATTAAAAAACAAAATTACAAGCAAAATCAATAAAGGTCCCCTTAAATTGTAGTAGTGATAAATTCTAATAGGATAGGGTACCTCTTGATAAATTATTACTGTCACAAAAATATATTATTATTGTCACAGCAAGAAAAATCGTAATTTGGTTGCATTTGTAAAACAATTTTGTAAAAAATATATTAATTCATGTTTTATAGTTATTATAAAATATTGTTTAAATTTTTGTTGGTAGTTAGTTAGTTAAACAACAAAAATATTATAGGTTCCGATGATATTGCATAAACATGTATTAAAAAATAAGATTAATTAAAATGGCATATGAAATTTATATGTAAGAAAAATTAAAAATATTATAAATAAATGGTGGTGATGATGAAAAAGGCACAAATAATTTATTTAGCGTTTTTAGACATTTCTTTAGGCACATGAAAGTATTTTTTTTTTAAATATATATTTAGAGTTAAAAAAGCAAGAATTTATAAGATAAAATATAATAATTTTGTTGCGAAGTCCATAAATATTTTATACTAACAACCTTTTAAAGATGAATTTATCTATGTAGAATAAAATATAAATCGTTTTTAGACTTAAATATTAATGATTATTTATATATACATACATTATATATTTTTATGCAATATCATCGTGCCGGGAACCAATTCCAATTTCCAATTTTTTATTTTTTTCAATTATTATATAATTATTTATTCTATGATAAACATTTTCATTTTTCGTTGTTTGTTTTAATTTTTGTATATAATATTTAAATATATATACACACACATATATATATATTATATATATATATATATATATATATATATATATATATATATATATATATATATATATATATATATATATATATGAACAAGTGTATTTATATAATTTTTTGTAAAAAAGAATAATTCTTCATGATATATTTTTTTGTAATTAAAATAAAAACACAAAAACAAAATTTTTGCTTACATCAAAATATATTTTAACAACTTTCGACGACTGTTATCAAAATATATATATACAAAATGGGGGGAAATTGTAAATTCTTTTTTTAAATTTTTAAAAGCCGTAATATAATGAAAATATGCGAAAAATACAAAATTATGATATAATTAAATTTTATAAAAATATTTGATTAAAAATGATGTAAATTTAAATATTTTTATACTTTTAGAAATATATAGTTAATTGTTAATTTGTTAAAATCTAAAAGTATTTATTATCCGACTAATTGGTCACTACACAATTGGTTGTCCATATTAAAAATTTGGACGACAGTTTCGAAACGGTCCTAATTGATTTTTTTTAAAAAAAGTTACATTTGTCCACTTTCTTCAGAAAATATCTGTGACGACCACTTGTGATTAACCACTTAGCCGTTAATCCATATATAAATTAATATAAATTATTATTTTTCAGATATAATATTATTTTGTATATAATCGCATATTTACATTAATAATTTAAAGGGCTTTTTTTGATTAATATAATATAATATATTTTTTAAAAAATATAAATAGATTATGCAAAAACAAGTAATAACAAAAATTATAAAATATATTTATTTTATTATTATTAATAAAAAAAAAAATCATAATATAAATTTACACTTCGTCTGGTGCTAAACTACTTGAAATTTCTGCATCTCTTTTTGCTTGTTGTTCAGCTTTTTCTGCAGCTTCTGTTGCAGCTTTAATTTTTTGTAGTATATTTGATGAATCAACTTCTTCTTCTTTTTTATTATCGTGGGGTTTTGCTGCTGCTTCTAAAGCCCGAATACGATTCTCATGTTTAACAATAATTGCTTTTAATTTTCGAATTTCATCCGTAATATCTTTTAAATCTTTTTCCTAAATAAATAAGTAAATAGAAATAAATATTATATTATATATAAATAATATTGCTTAAAAGAAATATTATTATAATGAAAAAAGTCCACATAAAATCTCAAGTACTAAATTTTTTTTATATCGACTTAAGCGACCAATTATGAGGACTTTTTAGATTTTTACTGTTTATGCTTCTTCAAATTTAAAATTATTATAACTTACACTTATGCCACTAGATTGTTGCTCACAGCTTGAGACATTATTATTTGATGCATTAATTGACATTGCTGTACTTGCTGTAGTAGTTTTGGGTCCTTTTGGTGGTATTTTATCTAGAATATTAGATTTCTTTGCAACTGATAATGATTTTGTGCCCGTTTGTGATACATAACCTCCCTGTACAATAGAAACGCGATCCTTTTTTTAGATTTTTTAGAATATCTGTTCATAATTAAAGGGGGGTGTTAAGAAGCAAACCACACAACGTGCGGATTAATCAAAAATAAAACATTTTCTTTTTAAATTTCATGTATTATGAATTGCTATACCTTAATTTATATATTAATTTAATAATATATTTAAAGCTATATTAAAGTATTGCTTGTTGTATGAGGTATCAAAAATATATTAATTTAGAGCAAAAAATTTTGAAGCGACATTATAAAATTGAGGATGTGTTTAATATATTAAGATTGTTTGAATTTAAAGTTATTCTAAATTTAATGAAAATATTAATATAAAAAATAAATAGAAGACACAACAAAGTAAATTATTTTTGTTATGATTTTTTTTTTATATAAATATTAATTACTGAATAATTATTATGCTACACAGTAACATTAATTTCGGCAGTTTAAAATTTATTTTTTATGTATATTTGAAAAAATGGGTTTCAATTCAATAATTAGCTATAAAATTCACACACAAAAAAGTTATTTAAATAGATCAATGCATTTCTTAAAATTAATGAAATTAAAACAATTTTTTTTATATTTTTGAAATAATTTCCTAATAATAAAAACAATATTTTCAAAAAAAAAAATCGGTTTTTCTAGCTGAATTGTGTTTTATAATATAAAATCATTTAAAGATTTCTTCATGTACTACTTACTAATTTATAAAATACATTTTTAAAAAGTGTTTTAATATAAAGTATTTTTAAAAAAGTCTTTATTATTTATTTTCGAATTAAATTCAACACAAAGTACCGTAACTTTTTAATTTAAAGCACATTTTCATACTTTGCATTTTCTGAATAGTTTTGCTAGTTTTTCTATATTTTAGCTTTTTCTGTTTTTGTGTACATGAAATTTTTAATTTTTTTTTCTATTAATTTTATCTCACTCTCACTTTTATAATTTTGTTATCTCTTTCCAGTTTAACAAAAAAAAAAAACAAAAGAATCATTACTATTTTTAAGAAAGTCTAGTGTAGCGGGCTATCAAATTAAATGTATAATTTAAATTTATTCTTTTATATTATTTAGATTTTCGACATTTTTCCTTCAATTTATTTTACAATTTAATTTTGAATTTATATCAAACAAAATTCAGCTAATAATTCACAATAAATTCTAAAATAACTTACTTTTAATGAACATAAAACTGGATCTGCATCAGCACCAGCAAACCATTCTTCAGCTGTATGCGCTGGATCATCTGATAATGTATCTGGATATAAGTCTTCTTGAAAGAGATCTGATTTTCTAGGTACTGTCATGGATATAACTTGGCATAAACCATTATTATTAAGACGATAAAATTTTGATATTTCACATGTTGTTACATCACAACCACGTTTAGGCATCATACCAATACCACGTTGTGGATCTGGTGTTTGAAATGTATTTATATAATGTACAAATGGTGGTTCTGGTGTAATCTATTTAAAAAAAAATGAAAATAAACAAATTAATTTTCTGAATACTTTTAAGCACATTATTTTTACGAGTATATTTAATAAAATATATATACAATGTGCTCTTGGGTGAATTAATTTGTATAATAGATTTTTTAAAAGAAAGAAGTGCATATAAGACCACGTTATTTAAATTTGTATAGCAATTAAATATGAGTAGTATAATATTAGAATAGTACGTAGGGGCACAATAAATTCCCCTCTGAGTTTAAAGTCATTTTCTATAGTTCAAAGAACAATTGTTTTATAATAAACCCTAAGCCTAAGACCTCAATTTACCGAGTCGTTGGTGATAAAAAATTAGATAATATGAATTTTATACAAAAATAGTTCTGGAACAATTGTAAATCGAACTTTTAGAAATAATTTAAATTTACCGCTCTTTTAATTTAAAATTAAATAACGTTATCTTATTAAATAAGTGATGTTTTTTGCATTAAATTGACAAAAACAAAATATAAATCGTGTTTTTTTTTAAATAGAAAAAGGCAAATATACCTTTGCAAATATTTCTTGTTTCTCTTGGTACGTAAGGAATATTTTTTAATTAAAGAAATCTAAATATATGAAAAATTGTATATATAAAAATTTAAAATATTTTATTTTTTGTAGAAATAAAATAGAAAGCTTTTAATTTTCACGTTTTCATTTAATTAAATCAAAAACAAAACAAATTAATTAAATCAAACTATATATTATAAAATTATTATAAAAAATATGAAACTAACCTCAAAATACCGAATAACTGAATCACCTTTACCACATAAATATACTAAATTTGTGTCCGGATCATATAACGGAAACATAACACCATTTGATGTATCTAATTCAACCATAACAATTGGTTCATTCAATGCATCCGGTGCACGTAATGAATATTGTCGTTCTGATGATCGATTAAAACCAGTTGTAAATATTAAACCATGTCGTAAGAATATTGCACGTGTTGCTTTAGCACCATCATGACACATTGCTTCACTTTCAACTTCACCCGTCCGTGGATCATAAATACGAATTTTTTTATCTTTACATGTTGTTACCAATTTTGAACCATCCCAATTAAAACAAGCACTATAAACAATATCAGGATGTGAATCTATATGTAATAATATTTCACCAGTTCCAACATTCCAAATAACAAGCTAAAATTAGGTATATAAATTTATTTAATTATAATATTTTTTTCATATTCAAATCAAATTAATTACATACTTGATTATCAGAACCAGCGGTAACAAGAACATTTAATGCTGACGGATGCCAAACAACTAAACCAACTCTTCTTTGATGAAATAATAAATCTACTACAGGTTCAGTTAGAGTACGACTTAAACCACCATCTGGTATTTGCCATACTTTAACAACACAATCTTCTGAACCAGATGCAATAACATTATCATTATGTGGACACCATGCAATATCCAATACTGGACCTTTATGACCACCAACAAGTGGATGATCAGCAGCAATACGACCAACCTAAAATTAAAGGAAGAAAAAAAAATATTTATGATTTATATTTCAAAAATTAAAAAAAATATATATAATATTCTTGTTGTAAGTATAAGAATTAATTAATGTCGCCTGAAAGTATACTACTATACAATTGTTTTAAATTTTCGTTATCAACAGCAACATAATGTAAATTTTGCTGTTCATTTTTGAAATTACCAAAAAATCTCTTCGAGGCTTTATATACGTTTAATGTATATTTGTTACCTTTATAATATATGTTAAAATATTTCTACTATATTTTAGGTTATTCATTTATTCTCTATTTCTATTCTACGACCAATAGATTTTAGTTCATTTATGGTCGGTCGTATCGTAGCTCTTAGCATTGTTTAGAGAGAATGATGAAACTATATAAATATATAAAATGTACGCATTAACAAATCCATAATTATGAAACTACTGCACAGTGGCTTTTTGTATTGTGTATAGTGATACTATTAAAATTAAACTATATAATTGAATATTAATAAAAAAATCTACTTAAAAAAAGTGTTCCTCGTCTTAGAGTTTATTGTGCTTTCCACATCATAAATTTTGGCTGAGATTTTTTTTTGTAGAATTTAGAAAAATAATAATTATTTCAAAAATCTTAATTTGTCATAAAAGTCATAAGATTATTTGTTAGTATGTACATAATTAATTTGTTTATTTAGATTTTTATATAGTTTTGATATATTTAATTTCGGTTCATTGATTTCAATTTCAACAAAACATTGCGGACAATAAAAATTGGCACAAAATTTCATAATTAACAGAATTTATAAATTTTAATAGTTTAGTAATTATTCATTTTCTAAATATATAAGAATAAATTTAAAACTATTATGATAAATTTAATTAAAGCTTGTCATCATTAGAAACTAATCGGCCGTGGCTATGTCTATTATACTATTTTATGAGGTTGTTAGATGATATGATTTTCAAAAGAAACTTAAGAATTGGGGCTTGTGTCTTGAATTGTCATTTTTATTTTTAATTTCTTATTTTAATAAAAAATCAAATTGGGGGTGAAACTACTTTATGAAACACACAGCATAAAAAATAAAATTTTAATTGTATAATTATTATAAAGTAGTTATAAGTACTTCATTGAATTACCAAATATTGTGTTAGTACTTCGTAATAATTGAAGTATAATGCAAAAAAATACTTCAAAGTAATGACCGAATTTTTAAAATTACTGTAATGCAGTAAAGTAATGCATTATTTTTAATACTGATTAAGTAATGCATTACTGCAGTATTGCAAAGAATTTTTGTACTTAAAACTTGTCAGTATGGCAATACTGTACTGCATAAAAGTAATTCAACTGAAGTATTACTAAAGTAATGCATTACTTAACAACTCTTTTATTCAGAATGCATATTTTAAAACGTCAAATGCATCTATGCTTTAGAAAATTACACAGTCACGACTCATGAATTTCAGATAAACTTTCAAGCTTTCTGATATGTTAATATAATCTATGACTCAAAAGTCGTGCGCATGAGAATAGACTTACTTAAGCCTATTTTTTCAGGTTTTGATTGGTGTCAACGTAATGAGCTGACTATATAATTTACTGAAAATAACCTTAATTCACAAATTAATAATTACAAATATTATAATAATAATTTACAAAATATTTTTCTTTGTTTCTTTTCTTAATTAAAATAAAATTTACAATTTTCTGACCTTGGTTTTCTTCTGTCTACTTAATGTCAAAGAAATGTAATAAATTATTCAGAAATGAAAACTTTTAAATATAGTGACGGTAAGACATCACAACCTCAATTTTAAGAAAATTAATGTGATAATTCATTATTTTCAAATTAAATAATTTTTAAATTTTTGTATTTTCTATTTAAAATATTCATAATTTTATTATTTAAACTGGAGCGTTTCAATTGCGCACATTGATTGTAAATTTTAAAAATTTTACAAGCTAATTTTTATTTTCAGATATTATGTAAAAATATATATATATAAGAATTATACCAACATAAATAATAAATTTTCATATAAGTTCAAAATCAAGAAAATGAAAAATCCTAAAATGGTTTGATTGCAAAGAAAATACAGCATTGAAAAACTTTTGAAAATTCTAAATTTATAAATTATATAAACGAAAATAGTTAAAAAAAATACAAACGCAAAATAATTTTTTTCAAATCTCTGCATTTAGAGATTTTTTATTTCGATGTGTTTCAAAAAATGTTTATTCCCGACCTATTTTAAAATAAATTTTCCATAATTTAATACACCACACATAAAAATTATACATTTAAATTTTGTTGATATAAAATTAAAATAGAATATTTTGAGAGTGTGGAGTAATTTTTAGTTGTCTTTTTCGAAAATTGTAGTTTTTATGGTTAGCTTCCCTTAAAATGTAAAATTAAGATGTTATGCGGGTAAAAAATATAACAAGAACACACAAAGAATTTGAATAAAGGATTTTGTATAAGGTCTTATAAAAACTTTTTACTTCTTTATCGGATAATTCCTTCCACAATAAGAAATGGTTGAATAGTAAGTCCAATTGAATAATATTCGTTAATAAGTTGAACATTTGTTGTAATGTAACTTTCTTGAGCATCAGCCATTGTTACTTTCTTTTTGTTCATAATGGAATTATATAACTAATTAAAAATAAACATTCGTTAAATTTCGAATATATGTTTTAACAATATTTTCTTCATTTTTTCTACCCAAACCTTATGAATTTTTCAATTCTTTAATTTTATAACAACTAAAATCTTCTTTATTTTTCACAGATGTTAGGCTAGGCCTCTGTTTACTAATGATAGGAGGTTTTGTCATAAATATTTTTTAATGTATTCCATCCTATTAGCTTTTTTATAATAAATAGTTCCTGACAACAAGTGAGACATTTGTTGTCAGCAACTGTTCTCAATCGTTAAAATTTTACCCATTCTTAAAACCAATACATTTAGTATTAAAATTATTTACTATGGATACTAATGTAAAGCTGAGTCAATTTAGAGTGAGGCAATAAATGTAATAATGGAAAACTCCATTTACCCCACCGCCGTTTCTATAATTTTCTTTAAATAACCGTATAGATAGAGATAGTATGGATACTTCTTAAAATAAACATAAGTTTAATATAATTCTATGAAATTTTCGAAAAGTCAAATTTAGTCAATTCAGAGTAAATTCATTAGTCGTGCGGAATTGTTAATTCAAGTTAATTTTATTATGGTTATCGTCAAGCGTGCATCCTTAAGTATATTTTAAAACCGCGCCAATGATTTTCTACAATACAATAGTATTTTCAGGTTAGGTGGCATAAGTCTCTGTTAAGCCAATTTAGCGCAAATTTTATATGGGTTATGGGAGTCTTTATTTGATTTTTAGTTTTTTAAAAAATTGGATTTCGGATTTAAATTCTAAATCCAGTTTATAAACTAAAAATTTCTTAACACCTGGACAATTAATTTATGTTTTATTCCAGTGTTTTGTCTCTGTATAGATATTATTGTTATATGACCTATTGTCAAAGGTCCGTTCTTGCAAATATAAGTAGTTCTTCAATTCAGGGAGTTATGTCACATTGCCCGAAAAGTAGTATATTCCTACTGAATCCAACTTTTTTTGAATTATTGGATACAAAACTTTATAAAATAAAATATTTATATTTTAATTATATTTTTTTTTAAATAGTATTTTTTTCAATTATGAATAAATTATTTATTTATTGGTAAAAAAAAGATATTTTTCATTTTCTTTAATCAAATTTCTTAAAGGCTTTTATCCGAATCTTCTTACCGGTTCTTAATACAATATAAAAACTAAATTTTTCTTATTTTAAAGTTTATAATTTATGGCAATTAGCCAATATATTGAGGTAACATTTTGCATCTCTACAGCAAAATATACAAGAAATATATAATATAAAAAAAAACTATATTTAATTTCTTAATTTAAATTTAAATTTAATAAAATGAGAAAAGTATTTTACACATATAGTAGAAGTTTTTACTGGTGATTTTATGATGAAATATCGTTCAACGTTCAAGCAATAATATTTTGTAGTATACCGCTGCACACGTCGCGTTTTATCTTATATTTTTACCCATTTCTTTTCTAAACCAATTATATTTCAATATTTAATGATTTCAAATATATTATATATTTAAAAACAACCCACAAAATCATAAATTTTAATAATACTTAAATTTTTAAAATTAATTTAAATAATTTAATCTTTATTTGTCAATATATATAATTTGAAAAATAATTGATAAAATACTGTTTACCTAGGGGAGGGAGTAACTCGTATGTCCAATGTTGATTTGTAAATAGTAATTTGTAATTAGCAATCGGCAATCGGAATTTTTAGTACAGACCCACTGAAGCTACTGACCCCAAATATACCAGACAAATTTCAATAACAATAATTTGAATTACCAAATATACCAAATTTATACTGAATACAGCATTAAACCGAATTACATACATACACTAAAAATACGGACGAACCTGTATGCAAATTTTATTAAAATTGTACAAGCGGTTCTAGAAGATGTTGGTGCGTACAGGTCCATTGTATGACAAAGACCGCTTCAATGTCGTATAATATGTTTCATATTATATCAATGATAGTAAATGCATATAACATCTGCAATTTAGGGGTGTCAATACACAACAAGTTTGCCAGTCCTTTATTTCCGAAATGGCTGATCGACAATATACCACGATATTGGTGGTTGGATTTGAAGAAAAAAAAAATATATGAGCATTTCCCTGAATTCGGTCCCCATTTCAAGATATAGACCTCTAAAAAAAGTAAAACCCATTTTTGGATCCATTACTTTAGAAAATGAAAAAACTAGTTTTGGTTTTGTTGGATAGGTAAATGCTCATATAATTTTATTCTTCAAATACTAACAGCCATTTCGTGTCCACCCTGTATATAAATTTATTATAAATTACTATTTTTTTTTTCAAATTGTAATAATTTATATCTCTGATTCAAAATTTATAATTTTATATTAAGTATATATATTTTTATTTTCAACATTTTATTTAAGGACATGGAAAATTTTTAGAAATTAGAATAAAGTATACATTTCTCGACTTATAAATGCATAAGTTATTCACGTTATTAAAATAAATACGTGAAACAATTTGATATTAATATGTATTCGACAAAAAAAAATATATAAAAACTGCAGACAATTTTCATTTTATATATGCACTTCAGTGAATAGTAAGAACGAACACGTTTTCAGTCTTCCTAACTTCCGAATGTACAACAGATCGAATGTAAACTTACTAAGTACACTACAGTTGAATATACATATATATATATATATATCAGAAAAATCATATAAACTCGATAAGCGTGAATTAAATTATATTTTTTTTTAATTTACCATCGATTGTATTCAACAAATTTACTTTTGGTCAGCAGTTTTGAATTCGGTCAATTGTATATTCGGTTAATTAGTTTTAGAGATATAATATGAAATAAATTTTCGAATATTTACTCGAAATTTGTACAAAAATCATAAGTATATAATATGATTACATGATGTGAGTTTAAATCAGATATAAAATGATAATTTATTTTTTAATATATTAAAAGAGTTTTCTTCATAAAAATATTAAGTTTTTAAATAAATTTTCATGCAACCTACTCAAAATTTAATTTATAAATATTAAGTAAATTATTATTTAGAAATTTAAATTTAAATCATTAATTAAGAAAAATATTTTTTTTTTTTTTTAGAAATATGTCAATCATAAAATAGTGAACTTTTTAAATGTTTTAATAGTCAATAAATATTTATATATATATACTTATGTAATTAGTTATTGCTTTAACTAAGTTGTATTCTAATTTGCTTTAATTTTTGAGTTCTTAAGTATTATAAGTATTTTAATTTTTAATTTATTTAAAAATAAATTTGTCAAATTTACAACAAAAAAAGAAAAGAAAAATTAAATCACTTAAATAGTTAATATTTTCTTTAAATATATAATTTTAGCTTTAACATTAATTTTTCGCTAAAATCAAATCTAAATTTAGGCATTTTATCTGATCTGTGTGTATAGTAAATTTTTAAATGTCCGGCCGGTCATATTTAAATAAAACTTACATCAAAATTTAAGAATAGAAATATTTTAATGGTCATAGACAATTAATTTTACATTAGAAAAATATTTAACTATAAATTTGAAATTGTAATTGTTAAAATATAAAGGCGGAAATTTAATTACATATATTAAAATCAAATGCCAAGAAAAATAAATTAATATTAAAGCAATAGAAAACCTCAAAAAACTATCACTTAGGAACATGGCTAGGGCTACTGCTGTATATATAGGGCACTGGCCGATCGGTGAGCACGTTGCTATCTGGGAATCCCATGCAGACAATCGCGTCGTAGATGCATGGATTCTAACGAAAATGGGACAACCAAGCAAGTGCCCAGCACTAGTTAAGTCCAGACATCGCTTTCTAAGTAACTTCCACTTTAACAAACTAAACAATCTAGCCAGCATACGGCCTACGGAAACCGTATATACTTCCGTAACGCCACGGATTAGATCTAAAATAACCGCATCTATACTAGGGTTCACGATAATGTGTGATATCAAAAGAGCACTAAAATGCTACTAAATGTGCGATATCAAACGACCAGTGTCTGGGATTCACCACTCGAACCAACCAACCAGTATATACAAATAACTGGATAGAAACAGGAATATAGATATTATATTCTCAGTAATTTGTCATAAGCTCTAGAAAATGTATTTTAGTTCTCCTTTAACCCTCATACGTTCCTCATTCTCATGGGCACTAATAGTTTTAATGGTCATTTTCGACCAATGATCAACATTTATATTTCAGTACCTTAAGTACTGAAATATAAATAAAGATTTATTTAAGATTTATATTTCAATACCTTAAACCTTAAACTAAATAATTATAATGTTACCTCGATATAACCATGAGATAAACGCAGTGTAAAATAATATTTAAAGAATCTACTTTTTGGAATTTCAAACGATTGAATTTGATGCAAATTTTAAGCAAACCTATACATAATAAATATACTATATATATTACGAAATTTTATAAAATTTCATATGATAATTACTTAGATTTGGTCATTTTTACCAAAGTGTGAAGTGTATTCAATGTGACGATTCCCGGTAAGTTTATCGAAAACGAGTTTATCGAAAACGAGTTTATCGAAAGCGAGTTTATCGAAAACGAGTTTATCGAATGACGAGTTTATCGAAAAATATTATTTTTAAGGAACTTACGAATTGTGGATTTTATCTCATAAAAGCATGTCTCTTTTTAAAAAATTAAAAACTTTTAAATATTTTATTTATATACAGAAATTTTAAATATTTTATTTATACATATATGTACATAATATTTATATATTAATTTTAAAATTTAATATGAAATATTGTGAGCAATCAATCGTAAATGATCATTTATATCCATATTTTCATCCCAACGATGCATTTACTTTTATAGTTTTCACAGCGCCAATATAATTTGGCTTCATAACTTTTGTCCTTATAGAATAAACATAAATTTAAAAAAATTTCTGTTTTCCTTTTTCACTATAATAAAGAATTGTAAATCCATTTTCAAATTTTTTTTTTTATTTCTAAATATTTTAAGTATTATCACTAATAATAACTGCACTACTTGATAACTGAATATCTATTAAATTCAAAAATATACAAATCAGAAAATGTATAAATGAAGGGAGTTTCCCACAGTTAATGAAAACCTGCAACGGATAAAACGTTTTTTTCAATATTTTTTACCTAAAACACATTTTTTTCCAACAAATGCTATTATAAACACATTTGAAGTTTATATATAAAAAGAAAAAATTTAAAAGTTTTTAATTCCTTAAAAATAATATTTTTCGATAAACTCGTCATTCGATCAATTGGTCATTCGATAAACTCGTTTTCGATAAACTCGCTTTCGATAAACTCGTTTTCGATTTCGATAAACTCGTATTCGATAAACTCGTCGGCTACCAATGTGACTACCAAAAATATAACATAATTGTTTGTTTTATTATTGAAACAAGTATATTTTTATTAAATAAACACAGAATATATATAAATATCAACTTAAATTTTTTTTAAACTATTGGAGTTATACTTTCAGACTTTATGTTTGTGGTCAAAATTTACCATAAGATCCTTTGAAGAAGCGGTATTTTGAAAGGTTTTGTAGAATGGTGCAGGAAGTATCGAACTTAATTTTTACGAAAATATTAGTAAAGTCGAATTATATGAATCTCTTAAGATTGTCATTATACTCAAAAATTTAATTTCGAGGAAATCATCTAATTCTAATACATATTATGAAAATTATACACTTAATATTACTTAAAACTTATCTAGTCTTTCTATCAAAATTATTTTAAATGAATCATTATTGAAAAATGATAATTTATTACTGTTCTTAGCATATCTACCGACGAATACTAATAATAACCCGATTATCTTACAAAAATAAGAATTCTTATATACTTAGATTAGAATTTTATGATTTGCTACCCAGAAAATACAATTAACAGAAGGTAAGTTTATTTTATATAGGTACAATTTCCCGCAGGTAAATTTACCGGAAAATAATTAAAAATCATATTTCACATTTGGTAAATTGTCAGTTTATTTATTTTTTAAAATTTACAATTAATTCATTATTCAGACAAATTCGTTTTCGGCCAATAGTGCCGGAAAAAATATGAATTCAGTATCGAAGAATATGAATATATTTCAAGAAAATATTGATTTGAGCTAATTACTTTAACTATATATATATTATAATAACTTAAAAATCAATATATAAAAATCTTACCTTATTATGTGGTAATACAATAAATGCACCACCGCCAGCTGATTCAACTATTATAGCTAAAAATTTTGGATTAACAGCACAAAATGTTGAATCCCAGCTACTTTTTGATACACGTATATTATCATAGCATTGTTCACGTTTTAATGCCTGTCCATAAACATGACGAAATTTTGAACTTCGTACGACACGAAATGACATTTTTTTTTTTATTTATTATGATTTTTTTTTTATATTTTAATTTTTTTTTTTATAAAATAATTTACTATAATTTATTTACGTTTTATATTTAATTTAAACAATAAAAAATAAAATTATAGAAAAATAAAAAAAAATAACTGAAATTTATAGAAAAAAATGTATATTTTATTAAAAATTATATATTTGATAAAATTTACACTACTAAAACTAATAAAACCGAAATAAATTTCTAAATAATGTGCTAAGTGACTAAATTTTTATAATAAAGTTTAAGTTAATTATTTAAAAAGGAATTTTTCATTCATTAAATTCACATTTGTAAGTTTGGCGAGAAAAAATCATATTTATGTAAAATTTATTTGATAATATTGGATTTTTTAAGTTTTTTAAGATTTTTCTGTGTTTTGTGTTTGAATAAAAATAAATTTAATTAAACACAGATTATGAAAATTAAATAATTAGCTGACTGAAACAATAATTATCAATTTTTACTGATTTATTAATTTACTTTTAATAAAAAATAATCCTTAGGATGGATTGGAATTGTTAACATTTCAATTTTGTACACAATTAAATTACTTATTTATGGAAAGGACATGAGTTATTTTTTGCTCATTCAGGTGGGATTTGAACAACACTTCATTTAGTTCAGAAATACGTTATTAAATTAATTATCTACATAATTAATGTCTTACAAATCTATTTTTTAAAAATTACCCTTAACAATTCCAAATTCTAAATTACCTTCGTGGATTTAACGGTATTCACTCAAGAGTAAAATTTGCAACATTTTTCTAAAATCGAGACATCTAATAGTTAGAACCAAATTCCACTTTAATTTTTTCTTAATTAAAATGATTTTAACTATTAATTTTACTTCCCTTCTATTCAACAGTAATCAATCACTGGGAATCAATGATTAATAAATGAAATAATATGGCTTTGGTTACGATAACTACAAAATTTTTTAAAAAAAATTGTATTAAATATTTGTAACTTAATATGTTGTTATTATTTTAAAAAGATTGCGAAATGAAGAATCATAATGTTATTTATTATATAGTAAACAAAATTTTGTATAAAATTATATAGAATTCACCATACTTTTCAATGTTTATAAATAAACAACTAATTTACATAAATTAAATATGAAAAGAATTCAAATTGATAATAAATAAATTTCTACATCATCAAATGGTATGTTCAGTAGAGTGCAGTACTTAAGTAGTTTAACAGATCTCGGAACAAGAATTTTAATTAACAAATGTAAGGATGTAGTTGCTAGATGACTGACAACTTATGTTTTATAAATCCAAACTGATAATTCTCTGGACAAATCCAAATAAATACATAAAATTTAAAATGTTAATTATATTAAAAAAAAATCTTGTTTAAAATATTATAGTTACGAACAGTTTTTCGAATTAATGTCGAGAAATTCTTAGCGATATACATAATTTACTAAATAGCATTTTCTTCAACATTTAGTTCTACTTAAAATGATTTAGTAAACCAACTCATTTATAAATAAATAAATAAATTCTTTTATCAAATGACATAAGCCAATATTAAAAATACGTTAATTAATAGAAATTCAATAATTATTTATATTTTTTATGATAACGAAATTCTAACCTAAATGATTCATAATTTTTAAATTTTTTAATTAAAATTATATTATTTTGGTTAACAGTACATTTAATAGTACATTTTTATTATCTTTTTTGCATTTATTGCAATTTAAAAATTCAGTGATTATATAGAATAAAACCATATTTAAATTTGATAGATAATATAGGTATAAGTATTTTAATTCGATATTTATATAATTAAACAAAACAAAAAAGGTAATTGGCCGAAATAATTAAATTCTTTAGAAATTTGTCATAATTTCTTATCATTTCATTTCAAACAGAATATTTTGTATGTTTTGAAATGTACAATAATATTTATGTTATACATAGGTCCAAATTATGTTGTAATGATTTTTTTTTGTGGTAAACAGAAATTCTTTTGACCAATATATTTTTTTTAATTTATATGTTCATATAGAATAGAATAGAACATAAATACAGAACAGAAAAAACTTATATATGATATATATGAGACAGAACAGAAAAAACTTTTGAAGCTCAAAGACCTATTTTCCCACCCACGGAAAGGTTTATTTAAAGATATTTATATTTGTATTTTTTACACACTTTAAATATGCATATATAAATATATATACACAATATAAAAATCTTAGAAGAACCGCGCCACAAGAATAGAAATGAACATAATACAAAAATATTGAAATTCATTTAAAACCAAGAGAAACAAACATAACCTCAAAAAAGAAACTATTATTTTTCTTGAAAACTAAGTAATTAGTAGTGTCTATTAAATAATTTCTTATAATTATTTTAATTAAAATTTTTTAAGATCGCCTTAATCCTGGAAATGTTTAAGTCATTCTGTTGTTTAATTTAAATCCTGAAAAAATAACTCAATTTCGGCTATTTTGTACTGTGCAAAATGAACACAAAACCGATATATCTCCATGACCATAAATGGAAAAATGTAAAATTGAAGACAGGTTGTGGTGAATGTATATTAAAAACATTTTCTAATTATTGGAATTGTATAAAAATATTTATTTTTAATTTTATGTAAAAGACTTTATTTTATTATTTTTTTTGGTTTGTTCTAAATTTCTAGATTTAGATTTGATTTTTTTCTTTTTGTTTTGAGTTTTCTCCTTTTTTAGGGTGAACCTCCGCATATTAAACACACACATATAGCACCAACAAAATTCGAGCCACTTTCTCAAAATAAAAAATTAAAACTTTACTATATAGAAATTTAGTTTTAGCTTAGCACATTTATTTAAAATATTTTTTTATTTTCTTTAAATTATTTTTTCCTGTTATGGACTCACTTTAAAGTTATAAAAATATATAATTTTAAATGATAAATTTTATAATATATAAAATTTAATTTTTATTAAATTAAAATTAGAGACGATAATAATGCGAACCGTCCGCCGAAATTTATCGTGTTGACATTCCGCGAAAGTATTACCGTGTGTTTGTATAAAAAGTGTGGAAGTTTTGGGAGTAGATACGATTAATTGCTTAGAGTAAATATACAGGAGACGCTATAATTCTATTTTGCCCCTACGAACTCTGTCGCCGTTTTTTTGAGCTTTTACTTGTCAATATACCGCAGATTAGTTGTCAATATACCGCACATTTGCTATCAAAATAATCTGTTAAGAGCTATGTATGAAATTCAAAACAGCTTTCAATTAGCAAAATTTTTGTAACAGTGTCGTAATCAGGATTTTCTTTTTTGAGGCACTTATTATTTCAGACGGAATTATTTCAAAATATATATTTTAGATTCCATAATGATATGGAAACGAAAATTATATGATTTTTTGAAGTAAATATGTTGACAGAAACAATTCAACATACCATTTTAATATTATTATTTATTACAAAACAACAATAAAATAGTTTTTATTATGAAATATATGTTATATACTTCATTTTCATAACTCATTTGAAAAATATAAAAATATTTATTCAATCTATCATTTGGTTATTAAATTAATAAAAAAAAGCTTTACTAAAATAAAATGAGCTTTTCTTAAATAAAAAGAGCTTTTATACACTAGCTTCAGTTTCTGAAGCCGTCACTATAAATAACATCTCTTTTCCCCCCACAAAAAACGGCGACACGATTTTATTGATATAGCGTCTCCTGTATATTTACTCTAAGATTAATTGGAATGCAAGTGGTTTGTTGACATTTTTCAAATTATATTTTTATGTAGTTTTTATTTACCAAATATTTGACCAATTCGTTCCAAACTATTCTCATCTCTACTTTTCCTCAAGATATAAAAATTAATATTGTGCTTCGTACAACATTAATATTGTGCAACATAACCTTAAAATGGAAATGAGCGCTATAGTGTGTGTTTCATAAATAATAGATCGATTTTGTCTCCTAACTAGCATTATTTAATTAAAATATCCAATATTGATATACAATTTCCACATTTTAACAAAACGCCTATACGCAAATTTTGTGCCGATCTGGAATGCGAAACTGATGGAATCCCAGAGAAGGGCTAATGCCAATTCAGATTTTACGTACCGTTTACTATTCGTAATTTTATCTGGTTATTAAAATAGTTTTGTATTGAACTTTGGTATATGTATTGAACTTTGTTATGAGTAAAGTTGTTTTATGTTTTGTTTTTTACTTCGCCTTTTACGATATACTTGTTACTTTAAACTCTAATAGGTTTTCCTTTTACGATATATTTGTTAAGTAGGTTTTAAAATAAATATACATATATTTTATACAAACAAAAAATACTGTGGTACTTTGGAAGAAGATATTCATTGATTTTACGCATTTTACTTATTTTTATTTTATTTTTTATAAATATAGAGTTCAAAAATAACATATTTTATTGACTTTAATTACACTTTTCGACAGAATATGGCTTCCGAAAAATTTCAGCCCTTATTTCAATTGTGGGCGATAAATTTATATTTATGTATGTTGGCAATGCTAGCTCATATTATTTTATGCGATGGTATAAAACGTCAAAAATTTGTTATATTAATTGTTAAAAATCTTATAATGTCAATAAATCCAAATAAATCGCACGTGAGAATTTTAAGGTTAAATTTCTGTTTAGTTTTTTGATCGGGAATATATTTTGTCTTAAGGTATTAATTTGTGAATTAAAGCTGATCCTAAAATTATAATAATAATAATAAATGGCTAAAAAACAAAAGAATTTTGTGACAAAAGTAAAATATTTATTTTTTGTGTTTACTGTTTACATAATAATTCTAATTATTGCAATTTGTATTTTAGCCAACTGTAGAAATCAAAGATTCACATTCATCAGAATTTGTTAACGAAGGTGAAAGGAAAAATGGATTTTCAGACAACGAACAACCTTTTAAACGAATCTTACCGCAGAAGTCACAGAAGTTGAAACGAAAAATTGCAACCTCTATAAATGAAGAAAGTAAAAAATTGAAATCAGATCTAAATACAAAACATTTATTTAAACAACCAACTGTGGAAGAAATAAATCAATTAAAAGAAACTGAAAATTTATTCCATTCAAATTTGTTTCGTATGCAAATTAACGAAATGCTTAAGGAAATCAAAATAAAAGAAAAATATAATAATTACATTTCCACTTGGCTGACAGAATTTAACACGTTTCTAAATGGTTTAAAATCCCAACCGGATAAAGTGAATTATAAAGAATTGACTTGGTTAAGAAAATCCAATATAATATTACCGATTTTTATGGAGAATTTAAAATCAAAACAATTTGATTTTCAATTTCTTAAACCAATTGAAAATGCATTTATAATTGGTTCAGCTGCGGCACAAACATTATTTGGTTCAGCAGAATTAAAATGTGATATTGGTATTAAAATGCCACCAAAATCATTTCATAAAGGTGATTATTTAAATTTAATATATGACCAGAAACGTGCCCTATATTTATGCTATATTGCATGGAAATTAAATAGTAAAAAATTTAATTGCACCGATATGAAATTTAATTATTTTGAAAATAATATTTATAAGCCCATATTGGAGATAATTCCAAGTGATAACTTTGGTAAAAAAATAATTTTTCGTATATTTATTGTACCTGATTTAAATGATTTTAAATTAAATCGTTTTGTTCCATGGAATAGTAATATTCGAAATAGTATATTTATAAATGAATCTACTGTTAAAAATGTAAATCAAGACAATGAAATTGTTTTTGCTACACCGCATTATAATTCTGGAATTTTATTTGATTTGACGTTGCAAAATAATGAAAAATTAATTAAAGAAATAATTGGTTTAAATAAAAATCTTCAAGATGGTTTAATATTATTAAAAATTTGGTTAAAACAACGTAAATTAAATCATGGCTTTTCTGGATTTTCGAATTTTATAATGACAATGTTTGTGATAGCTCTGTATAAACAGAAAAAAATACATTCAGCAATGAGTAGTTATCAAGTAGCTAGAAATGTTTGGAATCATTTAGGTAAAATCTACTTATATTTTATAAAAAAAAAAAATTTATATTGATACATTTTTAGCTTCAAGTTCGTGGAATGAAGAAGGTAAATGTTTAACCATGTGTAGTGATTTAGATACACCAAATTTACCAACTTTAGAACAAATGCACGGATATTATGATATTGTTTTTATTGATCCGAGTGGTTATTATAATATTTGTTCAAATTTATCTATAGATATATATTTACGTACTAAATATGAAGCTAATAGGGCTATTGAACTTTTAAATAATTATAAAATCAATAGTTTCCAACAATTATTTATGATTCAATTTCCAATTTATACACAATTCGATCATATTTTTGGGTAAGGAAAATTATAATACAAAATAATTATTTTCAGCTAATTAAACGAGAATAAATGTATAATTAGTTAAATAAACACAATTGATTGAAATTAATTGACCAAAAGTATTTTTTTTATTTTTTATTTAACATCGATTAATTCTGGTTCGATCATTTGTATATTTGGTAAATTATGTCAATTGTTTTCAGTTAATTATCTGGATATAAAAATTTTAATAACTAAATTTATATATACTTTTTTTAGATTAACTAAATCTTCTTTAATTGATAATTTATTGAAAAAAATTGGTAAACAATGTGAAATTCATAATTTTGCTGGTTTTTGGTATCCACATGCTATTAAAATGATAACAGAGTAAGTGGAAATTATTGTCAATTTAGTAATTAATATAAATAAATCAATTTTCTTTTTTTATAGTGTTCTTAGAAAAGGATTAAATGATAGAATTATTTCTTTAATACCAATCGAAACACTTACAAAATCATGGACTTGTACAGATTCACCAAAACACCAGCTGAAAAAAATATTAAATTTTGGTGTAATACTGAATCCATTAAAGGCATTTGAAATACTTGATAAAGGTCCACAAGCAAATGACAGTACAGTTGAAAGTTTTCGTAATTTTTGGGGTAAAAAATCTGAATTACGTAGATTCCAAGATGGATCAATTACTGAGGCATGTGTTTGGAGTACAGCAAATGATTCGTTAACAGAAAAACGTTTAATTGTCAAGAAAATCATTTTACATTTACTTAAACACCATTTCGAGTTAGATAATTTAACATATTTAGCAAATGAATTAGATATCGCATATAATTTAAATGACAATATTCTAAATTTCACAAATAATAATGCTGAAAATACGTCATTACAAGTGATAAAATCATTTGACAAAATTGGTAAAAAATTAAGATCACTTATGGATTTATCATTAGATATTAATGCAGTTTTAGGAACATCAACAGTATTTCGTTATTGTGATCCTATATCAATATTAAATGATTCAAAAGTTTACAAAGATAATAATAATGAAAAAATTATTTTCAAATCGTATAAAATCTGTCGGGGTGTAATACAACTAGGTGTAAGTGGTAAATGGCCTAATAATTTAGAAGCTTTACGTCGTCTAAAAACTGCTTTTCATATACAAATTGCAAAATCATTAGCCAATAAATATAAATTGAGAACAAGAGGTTGTATTGATGGTGTTTATATTTTATCGGATGGTTATGTATTTTGTTTAGAAATTTGTCATCAAAAAGAAATTGCTTTATTGAAAAAAGAAATTAATTTAAAGAAAATAATACAATACAATGATACCCCGGAAAGTATTGAAGTTGAAAAACGTTTAAATATTTTACCGAAATTAACAAGTTCTTTACATGGTTTATATCAAAATTATTCGAGTTTTGGACCAACCGTAATGATAGCTAAACGTTGGCTTAAATCACAATTAATTGATTCATTTTTATGGCCTGATGTATGTACAGAATTAATAATAGCATCACAATTTATAAAAATGAATGCGTTACCAAATCCATGTCAACCACAAACTGGGTTTTTACGATTCCTACAGTTTTTATCAAATATTGATTGGTTAACTGAATTTATTTACATTAATTTTAATGATGAAATTTCACGTAAATTATATAATATTTATGTTAAAGTTAATTTTTATACATTTTTTTTTTTTTTAGAGGAAGAAATATCTGAATTGGAAAATAATTTTTGTAATAATCGTAATTTATTTCCATCACTTTTTATAGCAACTTCTTATGATAAAAAAAAATATGGTATTTGGAGTCAACAATCACCAACAGAACAAATTTTAGCAAGAGTAACACTTTTAGCACGTCATACATTGAATATTTTAGAACCTTGTTATAGATTAGAAAAACCAATAATTATTAATGAAATATTTACAGCATCATTAGATGGTTATGATGTAATTATTAAATTGAAAAAGAATATAATAGAAATGTGTCAGGGACATGATTTTAACGGGAATAGTAGTACGAATAAAATTGGACAAAAACTACCTTTAGCTGGTTTAAATCTAGTAGAAAGAGGTTTACAAGAACTCAGGGTAAAGTCTTTGAATTTCATTAATTATTTTTTTTATAAAAATTTGCAATATTTTTTTTTTTTTTTAGGATGGTTATTCGGACTTTGCTATATTTTTTTATAATCCATATGGTGGTAAATATATTTCTGTAATTTGGAAACCAGAAATATTTAATGAAAAAGAATTTAAATTAACATCTGTGAATGGTTGCAAGAGGAGTAAAGATGATGACAAATTAATTTGCAATACAAATATTTTTATTGAAGATTTTAAAATAATTTTAAAAGATTTATATATTTCAATCGAATCGAACTGAAATAAATTGTAAATAAAAAATGATTATTTTCAAATTTTTGTTATAAATTTAGAATAATGCTAATTAAAAATTATTCAAATTTTACTACATTAAATAGTCTGTGTCTGTTGTTGTCTTTCGTGGGAATATTTATATTATATCAAGTTTTTGAGAAATTATTTACAATTCTGTTATTGTATACATTTCTTAACATCATGTGAATGAATGAACAAATTATATGTTAATAACATCTAAATATTAAATATCTATAGTAGAAATCTAATATGAAAACAGATGCTAACAGATTTAACAAAATATTTGCTTAAATAATTAACTAATAATAAAAAATACAAATATTTTGTTTTTAATGTGTAAAAAAAGTAGAAATATTAATTTTTTTTAGAAATATTCCAAAAATTAAAATAGTATATATTTTTGTTTTTTAGCTTAAGATCAGTATTTTTCCGATTTAAATTTTTCCCACAATCTATAAATTTAGAATTATAATTGTGTTAATCATTCTGGGATAACTTCTCAATCATTTGTAATATGCAAAAGTTCAATTGGTATCTCACAACTCTTCTAAAAAATTAAGATTATGTAATAAGTATCACTTAATAAGTAATCGAAAATAACTAGGTACACCGCTTGTAAGGGAAATATTCAAATATAGTAAAAATAAAAATTCAAAATTTTCAATAAATTTCACAATATCAGTCATTTATCATCAGATTTGTTATTTTCATTAGTTATTTGTTAATGATTATTTGTTTCACTTAATTAATATAGTAATTAGTATGGTTAATAAAATGACTAAAATTATCCAGTAGATAATTTTTTTTGTATATTTCCAAAAATTTAATATGATTTATTGTGAACATAATTTTACTATATTATTTGTTTTGCTCTTGTCTGTACTGTACTCTGTAGGGAATACCAAATAATGTGTCATATGTATATTGTCTGCGTGACTTTTAATCAATATACAATTTTACGATTTAATATTCAATAAAATATTTAAAAATAAAACTGATGAGTAAAAACTTTCTATGAAATCAATTATTTTTATAATTATGCTAATTATAATATATGTATCTTAATTGATATATCAAATTTTTCTTCTATTCGTCAGGGGCACACTTCTACGAAGTAAACAATGTTAACGAAAAATAAATAAACAAACAAAAAATTAAATTGGTGAAATTATTTAAATAAATTTGTTAAATGTCAATATATTTAAATTATTCATAATATATTTTGTTTTTGTATAAATTTAATTTATAGAAATTTTAATGTACAAATTCAATTTATATGAATAAATTTACAGATTTTTTTCTAAATTTCACATGAAGTTTTTACATTTAATTGAAACAGTTAAAAAATCTAAATTATTATTTTTAGGAATTATTTGTTATTAATTACAACTTGTAATTATAATAAATTTTCACATAAATAGTAAAATTATGGGGATTAACCAGCCAATCCTTTAGAGACATTCAGATAAATCTAACGCCTTTCAAGCTGAAATGCTAACAATCTGGCATGCATTTGAATTGGAGAGAAACTACACTTCTCCCAAACGCAATGTGGTAATAGCGATCCCTTTTCTGTTGAAATAAAAACAAAGCATAGCTGCTATCATGGCTATCAACCTCAAAATTGGTTTTAAAGCGATAATTTAAGGTCTTGGACATGTTGTCCGAGACTGTCTGTCCACTGTAACCAACGAACTAACCATAAATATTAGTTTAAAATTACATTTATAAGAAGAGTGTATATGAATGAGCAAGGTATATATCAAAATTACTAAACTATTTGGCTGAAAAATATAAGATTTAATCAAATTGGAGAAATTATCGACGAATAGTATTGCACAAAATAAAAGGTTATCTATTATATATATTTATTAGGTCTATGACTTTTAATATATATAGTTTAATATATGTACGTAATTTATTATATTTATTGTTAATATATTTTTCATTGATAGAGTTTTAAATTCATATTTAGGGGGAATACAAAACATGAAAATATGTCAAATATCTATTTGTAAAATTTTTAATACGTATTCAGAGTAGTATAAATATATTTTAATAACCGTATTGTTAAAATAACATTTTAGAAGACAATTCGTATTTTATTCAAAATTCCCAATTTAATTAATTATTTCAAGCAATATACCAATTAATATAAATTTCAATAATTAAAATTTAAAATGTTCTAAAGAACCACTAAATTTTATATTTAAATTGTGAAATTCATTGTTAACATTTCACAACTTTTTCAAATAGACTTTATATGCGTACTAAAATATAAAATAATTAAATATACTAAAATTTAATGACCTTTTAACCTTTAAAGAGTTGGATATCTTGTAAAATTTGGGAAATTTTAAAAACTTATAATCAATGGATAAAAACTTTTAACCAAACAACGCCAATAGAAAACTAAAAGTCTAGTTGAGTTTTTCATTTTGAGAATAAATAAGAAGCACAAAAATGCCCGAATAAAAAATTGATCCATCATTCTCCAATTTAAGATTTTATTATTTTAAATTCACAAGATAAAATGTTTGCTACTTCTTTCAAGCGATAATGAAACTAGAACATGATAAAGAATATTTTATTTTTGAATGGACCACCAATATTAATAAAAGGGATTTTAGACAATTTTTACTTGTTTTTAGAAAATTTCCATGAAATCTACAACAATGTATTTTTGTTTTTAGATATTTAATAAAATTCTTACTTATAAATAAGTAAAATTCTTCACATTTATGACCAGTGCAAATAATTTTGCCAACGAATTAAATTCTCTAGAATATCATAATTTTTACAACTAAATCTTTGAATTATTCATAATAAATGTTATATTAAAATTACATGGAATTATGATTTATAGAATTTATGATGCTTCCTTATCTTTCAATATAACGAAGCAACATTAACTTTTTCACACGTTATTAAAACCTATTAACAATCTTTTTCACAAAAAAAAAAACACCAAAAACATTTTTTTTTTTCAAAGTTTTCCATGACAAATAAATTTGAAATCACCACCGAATTTTTAATTACGATTAATTTTGCAATATTTTTGTTGATCGGGGATTGTATAAAAGCATTCGCAACATTTAAAATTTATTCAGTATTCAACAAGTTGGAATAATAATAATAACCAATTTAAGGAAATTTCTTGCAACTTTTATAAAAGTTTATCAATTTTATTGCAGTGTTATTTATTAATAATTAATAATTAAATATGAATAAGGTATTAATAAATTACTAAAGTGTTACTAAAGTGTCCTTTTTTTTTTTTTTTTTAGTTTTACGCGATTATAGTTTTATCGATTTTGGTGATGTATATTTCATCATCTAACTCACAATCATCAAGAACATCAAAATACTATAGTGGAAGTAGTAATGATGTTGTAAAACCTGATCCACAATTAGCCTTCAAATTGGCTAAAGAACGTTGGGAACGAGAAGGTCTTACGTATGGATATATTCAAAATAATAATCGAAGAAATTCAAATGAAAATCCCCCAAACAGTATTATAAATTTAAACCGTAGGAAGAAGCCAGTAAAACCTTCTTTTGGATATTGGGGTTAAATCTAAGAACTTCTTCTGATTAATTTAAGATCATTTTCATTTATTCAATTATAGTCGAATTTATGTGTACATATACAAGAAATTCATTCTACAATTTTTATATATTTATTAATTATTTTTTATTTATTAATTTAATTTAAATATATTTTATTACTTTTTAATAAATATTTTTGTATTTTCAATTATTTTAGTTATTTATAGTTAAACATTTGACAGTAAACAAGCCATAATTATCCTAATGAATAGAATTATTTGTCAGACGACTTGTTAATTATATCAAGTTTTAATTCATATAATATGATATATTTAGCCAATGAACCAACATTTTCTGTTTGTGTTATATTTCACACTTGAAAATAAGTAAATTTTATACTAATTTACCATAACCTAGTCTAGTGGAAGATTAGCGGAAGTGAATTAAAAAATTAATGGAAAAATATAAAAAATAAATAAATTAGAGTATTAATTTTGGCAAAATACTGATTGGAATCTTATTATAATAACAGCGGACTCAATAATTCCAAAAAAATATACATTAAAAAAAACCAAGAATCGTTAGTTTCCGTTTAACATTGGGCACAATAATCAAAATTCAAATATTAGAAAAATATACGTAATCTAGCGATGTACCAGAACTAACTATATTTAAAATATCAAATCATATTGACAGACTAATCTTTAATTAAGTCACTTATTTTTTAGTAAAAGTATTTGTCATCCCAAAGACACAACTTTTAATTAGCATACAATGTATATACTAAATATTCGGAGAATAAAATCTAGGGAGATTAAGCAGAAACTCAATTGATCTAGATTGGGAAAGTCAGCGATAACAGAATGATGAACATATAGATAAAGTGAAACCATTTAACTTAAGAATATTGTTTGTCAATCGAAAAGTAACTTTGATTTACAACATAAAACTATATAAGCTATTGTAATCTATATAATGTTATTAAACTTATTATTATAAAATTGATACGCCCTGTATTTAGAGAGTATGCATGTCAAATTGCGTGTACGTATTACGATATTCATAAAAGCCGATGTTGAAGGTGTACAAAAAAGATTTCTTCATTTCGTTTTTAGAAACCTGAAATGGAAGCATTAATTTAATTCTCCACGTCTTATATTTGTCTTAATTTGAGTGCTGACAGGACTTTGATCTTTAGTTTATCGCATAAGTTGTATCTGAGGTAATTATTATCTGTCCTTTTCGACCTTTTATGATGTCTAACTATGATACTTTTACTTCGTGTATTTTTTACATATGTTTTAAATTAAATATTTAAATTTTGAATTATTATAATTTTGGAAGATGGATCTTGTGCCTGAGATTGAATAGTAATAGATTATAATTTTTATGTTTCGATAAAATGTTTTTCCAAAAAAAATTGATTCGTGTCCCTGTAATGATGTAATTTACATGTTAATTTCCTTATAAATATTTCTTTTTTTCTGATATGTTTAATAGCTCGTAGTACAAGCATATTTATATAAAAGCCTTGCAAATATTCTTAGTACATTTAGTTTTCTTTTAAAACCGTTTTCGCTTGCAAAATTTTGCTAAATTGGTTAAGAATTTATTAAAATTAAATTATTTATTCAAAATGTCCAAAATGTTGAAGGTATATTTTAAAATAAATATTAATTAAAATTTCTAGAGTAATTTTTTTACAATTTAGTGGCAAATAATTACCTTATTTACGTGTTTTAGCAAGTGTTGTAATAACACAAAAATTATTACCGACTTTAATAGATTTGCAAGAAAAAAAAAACAACAGTCAACATGAATTATTACCAATTAAAATTCAAATGATTTGGTAAAATTAAATATTTATTTATTAACTAAATAAAAATATGATAATTAAAATATTCAAATTTCTGTTTTAGGCAATAATGACATCCAATGATGATGATAAAGCTGCTGAAGAAACCGATGCTGAGGATTAGAGTGGTTTGGAAAAACGAAGATTTGGTAGCGGTGGTTGGGTTGAATTAGGATATGGTATAAGATTGGGATGGGGAGGTCGTGGCATTTGGGGAGGTCTTGGTAATGGAAAAGGTTGGAGTAAAGGTCATAGAAAATATTGGGGTTAAGCTATAATAATTTGTAATTTACTTTATCAACTAAATGACACTAAAATATACACTATAAAATGAAATTTTTAAATGTGGTGATATAATTTGTTTATTTACATTAATATTCTTTAATTATTCTACATTATTAATAAATATATTAAACCCTAATTAATAATAAAGGGTGTTCAAAATTGAGGTATCATTTTAATTTTAATAAAAAAAGAATTTTTTTTTTAAATATTAAATATATTTTTATTTTAATTTATTACAAATAGGTTCCGGTTAATAATGAAAAATTATGTCGGCCAAGTGGACCCCCCTGCTGGCTCGGCAGGCTCTCAATCTTTTACCAAAATTCTGAATCACGTTGTTGAAAAAACTGCTCGATAATGTTGTTTTTAAGCTCTTCAATTGTTGTGGGATTATTGCTGTACACTTTCGATTTCAGAAAACCCCACAAAAAAAAATCCAACGGTGTCAAATCGTACGATCTTGGTGGCCAATTCACTCCTCCTCTACGAGAAATAATGAAATCTTCGAACTTTTCCTTCAAAAGATCCATTGTTTCTCTTGCTGTGTGGCAAGTGGCACCGTCCTGTTGAAACCACATATTCTCTACGTCCAAATCATCAATTTCCCGCCACAAAAAGCTTCGGATCATCTCCCTGTTGCTGCGAACAATGACGAATGGAAGTTTTTGGATCTTCTTCAATACTTCTGCTCACAGCTGCTGCATTCTCGGTTGAACGGCCACTATGTTGCTAAATTTTGCTTCTGTTATCATTAACAGATCCAGTTTCTAGAAATTTATCAACCATCAGCTTGATGGCACGATTTGTTGGAGCATTTTCTCTACCAAATTTTGTTCGAAATTTCCTAATTATACATCTTGAAAACTTTTACATTTTCAAAAAATTGTTTAATAACAAAAACACGTTGTTCCTTCGTGTAGCATTCCATATTAACTAACCGGAATGTATTTAGAATATACCTGAAGAACCCTCGTATAAAAATTCCTTATAGAAAAAAATGGCGGCAAAATCAAAATGATACCTCAATTTTGAACACCCTAACAAGCAAGATTTATAAAAAAATAATATTTTTTTTTTTAATTTTAAGGTCACAAAATCATTGCCCTTTTATTTTTATCAAGGATATGTGATTAAAAAGATGATATTCAAATTAAATTCTTTTAGTTCCCATGCTTTGGAGCTTTATTCTTGTTTCTATTTGCGAAGTAATATGTTTGTGAAGATTCGATGTAACGCATATAAATTAAATTGTTGTTTTTTTTTTCTATCCTCATCCTGCATATATTTTTATGTAGATATTTGTAATGTGGGAATACCAAAATTTAACAGGTTTTAAAACACTCTTAATATACAATTTCAATTATAATCTGCATATTTATATTCTCTACTTTATCTACTTTTTACTATATTATTCACCACACGTTTCTTAAGATATTATGTTTAAAAGGAATTAAATTTAAAAAATAGCTGGCTTAAATATATGTAGTATTAACATTTTTGATACTTCATTTATTACCAATTATATTATATAGTCATAGGATATACGATAAGCACTAGAATTATAGTGGAAATGGGTTTTTCTAAAATTAAAATTAAGTGTAATGTTTTCATCATCACCATAATAGTCTTTAGTATGAAATTTTTCAACAAATAATAATAATAATAATCTTCATATAATACCAATAAAAATGAATCTTCCTGTTTTTATGTAAGAAAAATATTTATTGATTGGCTATTAAATTATCGGCAAAATTGGATATAAAATTTTGATTATTGAAAAGAATAACTTGTAACATATAACTTGTTTTTTTTTTGTTCTTTAATTTAATATGAATTTAATTTTGAAAATTAAAATGAATACATAATTTTTTTAATTATACATATATTTAAATTTTTTATTAATCTAACTAAATAATAAATTAATTTATATAACTTAATATCCCTTTTTAATATAACCACCACCTCCGTGTCCGCCTCCGTATCCTCCTCCACTGTGTGTTAAGTGACCACCATGACCACCATGACCACCACCTAAGCCTTCATTATGACCACCAATAAATCCGCCATTTCCATGGCCACCGCCATTACCACCCCCAAATCCACCTTGACCATCACCTAATCCTCCAGTAGAACCACCTAATCCTCCATGACTACCTCCATGACCACCTCCTAAACCTCCATGACCACCACCTAATCCTCCATGACCACCTCCTAAACCTCCATGACCGCCACCTAATCCTCCATGACCACCTCCTAAACCACCTTGACTACCTCCTAAACCTCCTTGACCACCACCTAAACCACCTCCATGGCCACCTCCTAAACCTCCTTGACCACCACCTAATCCGCTATGACCACCTCCATGACCACCGCCTAAAAGTCCTTGACCACCACCTAATCCGCCATGACTACCTCCATGACCGCCTCCTAAACCTCCTTGACCACCACCTAATCCGCCATGACTACTTCCATGACCACCTCCAAAACTGCCTTGACCACCACCAATACTGTTAGCACCGCCTAATCCTCCGTGACCACCACCTAAGCCACCATGACCACCACTTAAGCCGCCTACACCTCCACCAATACTGTTAGGTCCTCCTAATCCTCCATGACCACCGACTAGGCTTCCACTGCCATGATGAGAACTTCCTGAGCCACCATGACCATGACCACCACCGCTACCGTAACCGCCGCCACCGCCACCACCGCCATAACCACCTCCGTAACCACCGCCATCACCACCACCATAACCAACAACACTAGCAATTAAAGCTACTAATACAATCTGTAATAAATAAAAAAACATAATTACTTAAACGTTCCAAAGATATTCCAAAATAATTAGAAAATTACTTTGTCAGAACAAACATTAAAATTAATTTATATTTAAAAACATCAATTATTTACCAGAAATTTTGCCATAATAATTTATTTAAAATAAAAAAAAAACTTTCTGTTATATTCTTAATAAAACTATAGAACTTTTGAAATTACAGTCAAAATATAAACTGGCTAATATTCTGAGATGCATCTCCTTTTTATATGAAAATTTTCCAGTTTTTATGTAATAATTTTTGCATATATAAAATGCACCTAATACAATTACATTTACATATTCATTTGTAAAAGGTTACTATATTATATACAAACTAGAAATACGATTTTATATAAAAAAAAATAATAATATTGTAATATAAAATTTGTATATATATATATATATATATATATAATATAAAAATTTATACAATCTTTTAAAGTTATCACACTTGATACCTAAATTATTAATCTATAGATTGGTCGATTGGTGAGTAAAACAGGATTATTATAGAAAGATATCAATTTGGATTGAATGTATACTTATAAAGTTCACTTCACTTATAAAGTTTTAAGGGTTTTAGATTATTGACTTGGCGAAATAAGTAAACTATATTACAATTATTGAAATTAAAGACCATAGTAGCCAGAAATACAAATATTATTCGATAAATTCTTGGATCCAGTTTATGCCACTGAAACGATCCAGAATTCAATTCAACGAAAAGTAGCACATAAATTCCCCAACTTTGAACTATTCAATTATGTTCATAACCTTATTGTAAATGGAAATAATTTTTTCTATAAAAATTTGTGTTTTATATTTGCGTTTCGTTGAAGTAGCATCTATGGATACGAAATTATTTATTTAAATCTGAATTTCCATGAATTTATTACAATAAAACCGGATTCAGAATGTTACCACAATGCAACGCAAGACGCAAAGAAGAAATTATCAAACTTTTACCTTAGATATACTATTGCGGAGCTACTGTGCCGCGCAAGGCGCAATCGGATTGAAATATAAAAAAAAAAAAAAAACATATAGAAATATATGACAACTTTGTACTGTGAAAAGGGTCTTCGTTTTTTACTTAAACGCTTTCCAGGCCCGCTCTGTAGCATACCGACGCGGTAAGAGTATATTCAGGGTTAACTTTTCAAGTATTTTCATAACAATGGACATAGTGTTTTCATACATTTTAAATTTGTTAGTTGCTTTGAGTTGCATTGAAGTAATATTTTGAATCTGTAATTCAAGGGTTTATAAATTATCAACATAGAAAGTTTTGTTCCAACATTAAATCCTAGATTAATTAAAAAACTTAGGGATTGTTTAATTTATTTGAATAATGAATTTCACAATCGTATTATGACGACCTTATTTATTCGCAGGGCGACTTATGTATTTAATAATTCACAAGCCCTTGTAATTATGACTTAAATTTAGTTTGTTAACTTATAATCTCAGAATTTCCATATAAAAGTTTCACACATGCTTAATTTATTGATTTGCTGATCTTTAGTTATTGAAATGAAATACTGATGATAATTCTCAATAAAATTTTTGACAAAATTACGTTCTAAATAAAATTATTTATATTTACTTACAAATTTTCATTACAGTAAACGTTCTTATAAATATTACATAATATTATTTTGATACAATATTTTAAGTAAAAAAAATTGTTATGATTTAGTTATTTTAAATTAGACTTTGTAATTAAAAATCACACAAAGATTAAGTAATAAATGTATATTTTTTTTTATATTTTCAATAGAATATTCTAACAAAAATATGGCTAAAAATTCTTTAAAATTATTATAAAATTTATGATTTAGCAATTCGTATTATTATAAATAATAATTATTTATGTACTCACTAATTAACCACGTCCATGACCACCAACTAAAATTTCTTGACCACCACCTAAACCTCCATGACCACCTCCTAAACCACCTTGACCACCACGTAAACCACCACCATGGCCACCTCCTAAACTTCCTTGACTACCACCTATTCCGCTATGACGTCCATGACCACCAACTAAAATTTCTTGACCACCACCTAATCCGCCATGACTACCTCCATGACCTCCTCCTAAACCTCCTTGACCACCTCCAACACCTGCTTGACTACCACCAATACTGTTAGATCCTCCATGACCACCTACTAGGCTTCCACTGCCATGATGAGAACTTCCTGAGCCACCATGTCTATGACCACCACCGCCCCCATAATCGCCGCCACCACCATAACCAACAACACTAGCAATTAAAGCTACTAATACAATCTGTTATAAATAAAAATATAATTACTTAAGCGTTCCAAAGATATTCCAAAATATAATTCGAAAATTAATGTCAAACTTTGTCAGAACAAACATTAAAATTAATTTATATTTAAAAACATCAATTATTTACCAGAAATTTTGCCATAATAATTTATTTAAAATAAAAAAAAAACTTTTCTGTTATATTCTTAATAAAACTATAGAACTTTTGAAATTACAGTCAAAATATAAACTGGCTAATATTCTGAAGATTCATCTCCTTTTTGTATGAAAATTTTCCAGTTTTTATGTAATAATTTTTGCATATATAGCATTTTCAGGTCAAATTCAAAATTTTACATTTCAAATTCAAAATTAAATTTTTAATTTTAAAATCAAAATTTAATATTTAAATTATTATTTTTTATTTCATATTATTACTATTTTAAAATATCAAATTAGAGATTTAGTTTAAAATATTATATAAATATTTAATTAAGAGCCTATATTTTTTGCTCAATAGTTAATGCCGTATACCCAAAATAATTAAAAAAAATCCATTCATATTATTTTTTATTGAATTAATAAAACAATTAAAAATAAAATAAATTTCTAATTTGATATTTTAAAATAGTAATATGAAATAAAATATAATATTTTAAATATTAAATTTTGATTTTGAAATAAAAAATAATAGTAATTAAAAATATAATTTTGAATTTGAAATGCAAAATTTTGAATTTGAAATGTAAAATTTTGAATTTGACCAGAAAATGCTATATAAAATGCACCTAACACAATTACATTTATTCATTTGTAAAAGGTTACTCTACAAACTAGAAATACGATAAAAAAAAATAATATGTATTGTAATATAAAATTTGTATATAATATATATATATATATATATATAATATAAAAATTTATACAATCTTTTAAAGTTATCACACTTGATACTTAAATTATTAATCTATAGATTGGTGAGTAAAACAGGATTATTATAGACAGATATCAATTTGGATGGAATGTATAAATCTACTGTTCACTTATAAAGTTTTAAACGTTTTAGATTATTGACTTGGCGAAATAAGTAAACTATATTACAATTATTGACATTAAACAACATAGTAGGAGGAGTAGCCAGAAATACAAATATTATTCGAAAAATTGTTAGAAAACAGCATCCAGTTTATGCCACTGTAACGATCCAGAATTCAATTCAACGAAAATCAGCACAAAAATTTCCCAACTTTTAACTATTCAATTATTTTCATAACCTTCGAATTGTGAATGGAAATAATTTTTTTCTATAAAAATTTTCGTTTTATATTTGCGTTTCGTTGAAGTAGCATCTATGGATACGAAATTATTTATTTAAATCTTGAATTTCCATGAATTTATTACAATAAAACCGGATTCAGAATGTTACCACAATGCAACGCAAGACGCAAAGAAGAAATTATCAAACTTTTACCTTGGATATACTATGGCGGAGATACTGTTGCCGCGCAAGGCGCAATCGGATTGAAATATCAAAAAAAAGTTAAAACATATAGAAATATATGAGAGCTTTGTTCTGTGAAAAAGGTCTTCGTTTTTTACTTAAACGCTTTCCAGGCCAGCTCTGCAGCATACCGACGCGGTAAGAGTATATTCAGGGTTAACTTTTCAAGTATTTTCATAACAATGGACATAGTGTTTTCATATTTTGAATCTGTAATTCAAGGGTTTATAAATTATCAACATAGAAAGTTTTGTTCCAAGATTCAAAAATTTCTGACAAAATTAATCCTAGATTAATTAAAGAACTTAGGAATTTTATTATTTATTTTAGTAATGAATTTCACAATCGTATTATGACGACCTTATTTATTCGCAGGGCGACTTATGTATTTAATAATTCACAAGCCCTTGTAATTATGACTTAAATTTAGTTTGTTAACTTATAATCTCTGAATTTCCATATAAAAGTTTCACACATGCTTAATTTATTGATTTGCTGATCTTTAGTTATTGAAATGAAATACTGATGATAATTCTCAATAAAATTTCTGACAAAATTACGTTCTAAATAAAATTATTTATATTTACTTACAAATTTTCATTACAGTAAACGTTCTTATAAATATTACATAATATTATTTTGATACAATATTTTAAGTAAAAAAAATTGTTATGATTTAGTTATTTTAAATTAGACTTTGTAATTAAAAATCACACAAAGATTAAGTAATAAATGTATATTTTTTTCATATTTTCAATAGAATATTGTAACAAAAATATGGCTAAAAATTCTTTAAAATTATTATAAAATTTATGATTTAGCAATTCGTATTATTATAAATAATAATTATTAATTATTTTTGTACTCACTAATTATGAAGAATTATAATAATAAATTAGAATTTTAAATCTGGGAATTTTTAATTGTTAAAATTCTAGTGAATAAAAAGATCTTCTTAATAAAATTTATGTTCAACTCTTAGACGAATATTAATTATTTATATTTCAAAAACTGACATAATGTATAATTAAAAATTAATAATTTATAATTATAATGTATAATTTATGATTAATATTTTTAATGTTATTGCTAAATTAATTATTAATGTGTAATAATAGTTGGGATACTAATAATTAATTTTTAAATAATTAATATTGTTACAATACTGCTTTACTCATGATGGCTTTTTTTGTGACTCGAGTATCTAGCATACGCTGAACGTGACCTGTCCATTGGATTATATTGTTTTTATCTTGATGAAATATTTGATCTTCAGATCCTGATATTATTGAGAATAATAATATCATATATAATATAATGGTTTTGATAGGGTTCACGCTTCCTATCCAACCTTTCTGATGATGGTTTTATACAGCTTCAATTTAGTTTTTGTTTCCTTAGCTGTGATTATGAAATAATATAATTCTTTCTATTCAATAATTAATTTAATTCATAAATAAAAAATAGATGATTGCAGTTTATAATATACTATGCGAGAGTTGTTTAATATGGTTGGTCAAAAACTTGATATTAGAAACATACAAGTATTTCCAAGAAAATCTATTAAGAGAGTTAAGATTAATTTACTTACACTTACCAACTATATAATCAATTTGCGAATGAGGCAATTGATATTATTACTAAATTTGGTTATTTGGTTATTGCAATTATGATATGAAACTAATATACGAGAAGGTTTTTCATCAAGTGAATGATTGCCAGTAATACTGATGATTATCATTTCTTCCTTTAGAAATTGTGTTTCACTTTATCATATTGTTTTGGTAAAGCAAATAACTACACTAAACACATTTTGCTCAATTAACAAAAATTAACTAAAGAGGTCAATATTTCTATACCTTGATTAAACTAACTAATCAATACACAATCTGTAGCCTAGACCCAACTCAAAATATTATACAATATATAACGCAATAAATAATGCTTATTATTAAAATAGTAATAATTTTCGAGTTATTTCAATATTATTTATTAAAATGTTTACCCAGGCAGGAGCAATGCTACGCAGTTGAACTTAGTTTTTTAATTGAATTGGTACCCTACGGTCTACTTTTCCTTTTATACCTTTTTTAGGAGTATACATTAACTTTAAATGTATGTCTTCTGTTAAAGTAATCAGTGGTACTGTCTATATCAATAAAATGTTGATATCGTTTTTTATTACCAATCTAATTATTTACACACCTAAATTTATGCAATTTTATTTATTTATTACAATTAATATATTACTTATTATTCTTATAATAATTATTCTAAAACAAATAATTAAAGAAAGATAAGAAGTAAATAAATTTCCATTCTAAATTATTTTAAAAATGATAAATTAAATAGTTAAATTATATAAAAAAAATTGTACGTTTGTTATTAAATTATAAAATTATTGTTGCCTTTAAATATTGACCTATTAAGCTAATCTCCATCTTAAATCTATTTTTACAATAATATTATTTAATTATGCAAAATATTTTTAACAAATCTAATATGAAACATTTGTATAAATAAATAAATACTTATCTGAATACAAAATAAAATAAATTTATCAGTTTAAAATTGAATGTTATTGAAAAGCAAAATATATAATTCATTTAAAATTTAGGTGACATGACATAAGGCCATACGACATAAAGCCATAATGGCTTTATGTCTCATTTAAGTAAGACATAATGCCATAATCGCAATTTTTGCGTATATGGCTTTATGTCTCACACAAATGAGACATAAAGCCATATCGTTTTATAAAAATTTGAGACATAAAGCCATATACGTAATTAAATTTTAATAAGCCGCTTCAGAATTTGATGACATCAATATATAGCAATTCCAGGTCAAAATAGTAATTTTCCAATTAAAATTAGTCATTTTCCAAATCAAAATAGTCATTTGCCAAATAAAATTAGTCCTTTTCCAAATCAAAATAGTCATTTTGCAAATAAAAATTGTCATTTGATTTGTTATATGGACAAAATGTTTATAAATGTTTATAAGCAAAAGGAAAAGAATACAATAAGAATAAAATAAAAATTTAAATTATAAAAATAATAATATTATAAATAAACTGAGACTGTTTTTATTTGGAAAAAGTCTATTTTATTTGGAAAATTAATTTTTCATTTTATTAAATGAGACATAAGGCCATATGGCTTCATGTCTCATTAGTGTGAGACATAATGCCATAATCGCGATTTTTGCCTATATAGTATTATGTCTCACTCAAAGCCATTATGGCTTTATGTCGTATGGCCTTACGTCATGCCACCAAAATTTATACTTAACTATTTATAATGTAAATTTAATTTAAAAAATAATTCTAAACTATACAAATATTTTAAAAAAAATGTTTTGTGGTACCATGCCAAATCGTACTTTAAGTGAACAGGTCTTCTATCACTTTTTTGACATATGACAACATTCCTTCAAATTATGGGTGTTAAAATTTTGATATATACGTATATATACGTATGAAGTATATTCAAATCAAATTGCTTTTTAATTAGACTCTCGTAACAACTATCAAGTAATTGAATTTCATTCAATATGCATTCATGCATATCCAATTAATTCTACGTCATTCATTATTATAGCAGTTTTTATATTAATCTGTAATTGCCATTTAGTCGTTAAATTTAATTTTTTTACGAGTTCAATAGACTGAACAAAAAATTTAAAAACAGCAACAGCAAGAGGCATATTGTTGTTTGTTTATTTAAATCCAAAAATTATAATTTTTTTTTTATTTTTGGCAATAAATAAAAATGAAAAATAAATTATTAAATGTCGTCCATATTATAGTTGAATAAAAAATTCCATTAAAAAATCTTTATCATATTGCAAAATAAATTTTTTTCATATTAATATCATTTAGATTAAAATATTTGATATCTCTATTCCATCTAGATCTGGCGAATAAGCGATAACAGATGAAAGAAATACAAGCAAATTTAAAGCTTAATTCATTTTGTACTATACAAGTACAACAAACAAATACTTAAAAAACTTAACTATAACTAAACCACCACAAATCCTAAATTTTCTTAAAAAAAAATCCTCAATATTTAAAATTCCTGTTCAACTTTACAACATCTGCAATTAAAACTTGTAATTCTCATCTTGCCATTATTATTGGTTATCTGTTTTATATATTTACTCAAACCGTGATAATTTTATTCATAAAACTTGTTTTGAAACTTATTATATTTATTAGTCATCTCCTAAGCTTAACTAGAAAGTTCTAAAAAGTTGTTGATAGATAAATATAAGCTTTGCAAATATTTTTACCTAAAATTTCCATTATATTTTTTTAATATCTGTTATTAGATACAATCAGCATTAACCAAAATAAAATCGAAATTGTAATCATTCCAATCGAAAACTAAAGAATCGAAACGCCAAACAAGTTTTCAATATTAATGTATTAGTTATCTTATCGCATTTTGTGTCTGTCTCTCATTCTAAAAGGGTTCTTTTAATATCAGACTGTTAACCTAATCAATAATAATATTATTATGAGTTCTCTGTAAAAACCTGATAACATTATTTCAGTTTACTTGATACAAGTCTAGTGAGAAGTGGTCACAGCAAAAAATATTATATTCTTTTAGTTACAAGTATAAATTTCTAATTACAAAACAACAAAAAAAAAATTACAAAATGCCGGTTGATATAAAAAACGTGTTAGTTTGTGATGCAGTTGACAATGCTTGTTTAGATTTACTCAAAAGTAATGGCATCAATGTAACATATAAATTAAAATTAACCGAACCGGAATTATGCAAAGAAGTTAAAAATTATGATGCATTAATTGTACGTTCCGATACGAAAATAACAAAGTGTATTCTAGAAGCTGGTAATGGAAGTGTAAAAGTTATTGGAAGAGCTGGTGCTGGTGTTGATAATATTAATGTTACTGAAGCAACTAATAATAATATTATTGTATTGAATACACCAGGTGGTAATTCTATATCTGCATGTGAATTAACATGTTTATTAATTGGTGCATTGGCTAGACCAATTGTACCAGCTTGTGCTAGTTTAAAAAATGGCCTATGGGAACGTAAACTGTTTAACGGTAATGAATTATATGGCAAAACATTAGGAATTTTAGGTTTAGGCCGAATTGGACGTGAAGTATCCAGGCGTATGAGTGTCTGGGGTATGAGAGTAATTGGTTTTGATCCAATTACAACTGATGCTGAAGCTAAAGCTGCTGGTATTGAGAAAATGGAATTAAATGATATATGGCCATTAGCTGATTATATAACTGTACATACACCATTAATACCACAAACAAAAAATCTAATTAATACGGAAACATTGGCGAAATGTAAAAAAAATGTTAAAATTATAAATGTTGCACGTGGTGGTATTATTGATGAGAATGCAATATTGAAGGGACTGGAGACTGGACAATGTGGTGGTGCAGCATTTGATGTTTATATTGAAGAACCACCAAAAGATCCGATAACACGTAAATTAATTGAACATCCAAAGGTAATAGCAACACCACATTTAGGCGCAAGTACTGCAGAAGCTCAAGTACGTGTTGCTGTTGAAGTGGCTGAACAATTTATTGCATTAACTGGTAAAAATGAACAATATAAGGAATATCAAGGTGTTATTAATCAAGATGTTTTGAAAAAATATTTTTAAAGAAATTTTTATTTATAATTGCATTCATTATATTCATTCATTACTGGAGGAATTAAAATGTTTATATTTTTTTATACTTTATAATGATATAATTAAATAAATTATACATAAACTTGTTGAATGTTTACATTTTTTTTAAAGGTTTATTTAACTATTAATTTAATATTATTTTTTTTTAGTTTCTTTAAACCTGATTTTCCAGTTTTTTGCTTTGTCAATTAAATAACTAAATATATCTTGCATATTCCCATTTTTGTAAAATAATTAAAATGACATTTGATATTAAGTTGAAATTGTTTTATTTTTGTCAATAGTATCGAATGAAGCTCGTAAATCAACTCCAAAAATATTTTCCTCTGCATTCGTTGTTTCAGGTTTCAAAGTAGTCGTAGTAGTGGTAATAATTGGCGCACTGGTAGTAGTTGTAATTGTCGGAAATTCCATTTGTCTAGCATCACCAAAATTCTTTCCTATATTATTATGATTGTGTCCATTCTTATGAATTGGATGCTCAGCTCTATCATAATTTTCAGGTTTACCAAATTCATGACCACATGTAGGATTATGAATATGATGTGGTTCTAAAAATGGAGGTGGATGCTGATGATGATGGTGATGTGTGTGTTCTTCATGTGGATATGGATGACCATGATGAAAATCATGAAAATTTGGTAGATTTCCATGAGGTGGCGGTGGATAATATCCAGGCGGTGGATGATGAGGCGGATGATTTCCAGGTGGTGGCGGTGGATATGGATTAAAAGGTCCCAATTGTGTAAAATCACCATTATGACCTTGTGGTAAATGTCTAGTATTAATCACATGATTATTATTCTCATTATCAATATTTTTATTTTGGTTAGTGGCATATGCATATGTAATACTACCGAATGTCCACAATATGCAAACAATCTGAAAATAATATCCAATGAAATTTTGCAATATAAAAAAAGAACCAGATAATTTTATAGTGAAATTTGAAATTATAATAAACAAAACTTTACTTGCGACTTCAGCATTTTATAAACTATCCTTCACTTGAATAAAAAATAAACTAAATAAAAAAATTAACAAAAAATTTAATTTTTATATTGTGGTTTATCGCTATTATTTTTTGTATATAGAGATTTTTTTATAATTTTTTTAAATTTATATCAATATTTCTGGTATCACAAACGCACAAACAAAAAAAACTTGAATTTTGGTAAAACTTTAGATTGTTGTGATGTATATATATAAATTTAGTTAACATTTATGTATATAAAATATTATCATGAAAATAATTAATATTTTATTTAATATTAACAGAAAAAAGCTGTTAACCTAGGGGGTTGCCCAAATCTGTGCGTTTGTTAAAACCATGCATTGCAATAAATTTCAGAAATATGTACTAAATTTTAAATCTATTTAAGGATATAATGAATTTATTTTATTTAACTTGGAAATTTTGTAAGACACTAATTGAACTTACTGAGGTTTGACTTGACACATTGGGAAACAAATAGCTACCCGTAAAATATGACCCCAGTAAGTTCAGTGAGTCTCTATAAAAAATCCTAAAAAGCATTATTTTAACAAACACAGATATTTGGGCTACCCCTTAAGTTTTTTTTAGATTTAATTAAAATATTAATTATTTTTGAAGATGATAGTTTATATACAGAAATTTCATTCAAATCTTATTAAAAACCTATGAGATATTGCATTTCTATCCACGGTGGGCGGAAACATAATAATTTGATTATTTTGGACCGATCTTTTTCCATCGCAAAATCCAAATAGTAATTCTATAACACCATGTAAAAATAAATAATAAAAATTACATCGTATGCATACTTTTAGGAGCAAAATATGTTAATTAAATTACTTCACAATGAAATAATGTATATAATTCTAAATGGTATTATGCAAATTTGTAATTCATCGTACAATGTGAACTTCTATGTTGACATTGCAAACACAAAAACTCGCTATTATATTTTTAAATTATATTTATAAAGGTGGAAGCACAATATTGTTAACACAACGAAAACAGTTGTTAACAGATGATTGTTTTCTACTTCTACTCAATTTTACTTTTCTAATTTCCAGTATAGAATGCACAATATTCAAAAATATTAAAGCTACTATTCTAGTTAAATGTTAATTGTCAACAAATACGTCATTTCTTCATTATATATTGTCACTTAATAAAACTGTAGACTTTTCTACTACTTATGAACAATATTTTGAGGTATTAAATTATAGTTAAAAGTTAAAATATATATTTTGAAAACTGCATCATAGTTTACAATTTTCTGTGAAGGAGTTTTTTGTTGCAAAAGATTTAACCTATTCCTATTTTGTGGGAGGGATGGAGGTAATTTACACTTGGTTTGACCAATATTGATTTCGTATAGGATATCTATGGAATTTATATGATCAATTAAAATTTTTCAACCTTTTCGTATACAAAAAATTGGGGTTTATTTTAGATGAGTATATGAAATTTTCATTTTATACTTTGATGTGCTGGTCCATGAAGTTCATGGTGTGGTGGGGGCGGTCCGTGATGTGGTAGTGGAAGTGCTGGTCCATGGTGTGGTGGCGGTGGTGGTGGTCCGTGATGTGGTGGTGGAAGTGGTGGTCCATGGTGTGGTGGCGGTGGTGGATGCCCAATGTGTGGAGGAGGTGGTGGTGGTCCATGATGTGGTGGCGAAAGTGGTGGTCCATGATGTGGTGGCGGTGGGAATGGGCCGTGATGTGGTGGCACATGGTGTGGTGGCGGTGGTGGATGTCCAATCTGTGGGGGCAGTGGTGGTGGTCCGTGATGCGGTATTACATGATGTTCTCCACCATGCTGTGCAAAATTAACTCTAAAGATGCTAGTGATGGCAATTACTACAAACTATATATAAAATATAAAAATATTATTTTATATTAATAAAATGTTTATCGCAGAATTTATTATTTCTTACCAGAAACTTCAACATTTTATTATTTAATAATAATTTTCTAACAGAATACTATCCTTTTATACTTTTCTCACATGTTTATTGTTTACTTATTTTGTATATTTAACTCGAATTAAACAAGTTATTAAAATTTTAATTCAGGTTCTATAATTTTTGAATTATTTTATTGTTTAAATATTTAATTTTGAATGCTTCATTCAGATAATTAAAACTTAATAAGTAATATAATATTAATTTTATGTCAATTTTAATCAATGTTCTGTACTGTTTCTAATATGTATTAGTATTAGTAATATCTCTTTTCCTGTCAGCTTACCTTAATGCTTACCTTAACAGTTTCCTAGTGTACGCAGATATACAATGGCAAATTTAAAGTTTATTTCGTTGCTTACACATAATATTGGTTAAAAAAAAGTAAAGTCTTTTAGAGAAAACTTGAAAAATTACTACTGATATAAAAAATTCCTTTATTCGGAGTTCGGAAAATCCTTTTAATTTAAAACATAAATTGAATATTTTCAATTACATATAATAAAAAATGTTATAATATATGTAATTGAATTAACTGCTGATACTATTTCATATATTCATACACATCAAGATAAGTTTCAACTATAATATTCAGCCAATTATGTACCTAATTTAATTTTTTTCAGCTCGAGCATTTTTGAACAAAAAATCGGGCTTTATATCGATATCATTTCAAATGAGTTTATGGTCGAGTCGTCAAAACTTACACAATAATTAAAATATTTCTTTTTATATACTTTTATTTTATAAAATTTTATTATTTTTTTATACACATTTTATTATCACCTAGTTTTCACAATTAAGGAAAAGTATTTTATTCCATTATAATTAGATAATTAATATATATTAATAATCAAAAACTATTTTTTTATATATTTGTGCTGGAAAATCTGCGATTGGTTTGTTTATAAATTGTGATGTGGTGGTCCGGGATGTGCTGGTCCATGTGGACCATGGTGTGGTGGTGGTGGTGGTGGTCCGTGGTGTGGTGGTGGTGGTGGTCCGTGATGTGGTGGTGGAGGTGGTCCGTGATGTGGTGGTGGTGGTGGTGGACCGTGATGTGGTGGTGGTGGTGGGCCATGATGTACACCATGCTGGGCAACACTAACTCCAAAGATGCTAGTGATGGCAATTACTACAAACTTTATATAAAATATAAAAATATTATTTTATATTAATAAAATGTTAATTGGACAATTTATTATTTCTTACCAGAAACTTCAACATTTTATTATTTAATAATAATTTTCTAACAGAATACTATCCTTTTATACTTTTCTCATATGTTTATTGTTTACTTATTTTGTATTTAACTCGAATTAAACAAGTTATTAAAATAGAAATTCAGGTTCTATAATTTTTGAATTATTTTATTGTTTAAATATTTAGATAATTAAAACTTGATAAATAAATAATATAAATTTTATATCAATGTTAATCATATTGTTCTATACTGTTTCTAATTTTAGTATATTTCTTTTTATTAGCCTTATTTAATAGAATATTTCATATCATGAATTACAGAATTGATACAGCCCTTTTCTGGATTGTCATATTAAATTAATAAGTTGGTGTTATTTCCTTGATTAGGTGGTATCATATTCACATCTTCCCAAAAAATATATTAAAAGTGTTGCACAATTAGCAATGCACGATAATCAAAGATTCATTTAAGGCTGCTAATCTAGGCAACCTTAACATTTTATGATTTAATAATAACTTTCGAAAAAGGTATCCCTTTATACTTTTAACATGGATTAAACAAGTTATTAAAATTTCAATCTCCTTGAACTTCAAAATCAATTATTTTGGCTGACAATCAAATTCTATAATTTTAAATTATCAACATTATATATTTGATATTTTAATCTACTATTATCATAATTTTATACTATTAATTAAAGAAATTGCGTATTGGTACCTGTTATAAATTAGTATGGAATTAAGATAATATTCTCAAGTAGAATAAGCTAAAAGTAAGATCTATAATAATTTCTAGGTTCGCTGAAATATAATTCAATGTGTATTATATGTATGTAGTTGAACCTGTGTTTCAAATTTTATTCAAATCAGATAATAATTTAATTAACATGCTTTAGATTTAGATTACATGAAATATATATAAAACTGACATTTTTGCATGAAGGCACTGAAGCTACCGAGTCCAAATTTAGCCTGCACAACCACCGATCAAACTTCATTTATATCTGAGTTATAACATTGTGGTCATTAAGCATTTTGTATGAGAACATTTAATTGGACTCAATAGTTGTATACCAAGAATCACATTTAATATACATACTACTATTTCTGTTTTGTATCACCAATTTCAGTTGTATAAATAATATTTTATAATTTTATATTTACGGTAAGACATTTAATTACGAGCTACATAATTTATATATAAAGATATTTAATAAATCGCCATCTGAATATTGGCTTGTACTCTGTACCATGTCCACTTTTCATAGTTTTAAAGATTACGACTAGAGTTTCAAAATTTGTCAGAAATCTTCACAACATTTTTTTTTATATATTTCAGATTTAGAAGAGCTCGTCAAGATCAAATGCAATACTAAAAATAAATGGAAATTATTCAATCATGAAAGTATCCACCGAAAAAGAAATGGTAATTAAAATATCAAAGATATGGACAATAATTTAAATATTCAAATTGTGGGCGACCACATAAATCCAGCTATATAGATTGCCCAAGCAAGGAAAAGTTATATTGAGCTTCAACAAAAGGTCCAAGAGAAACAAAATCGAATAGACCAGATAATGAATTTCAATCTCACACAAACAACAAATGTTTAACTAAGCGAGAGTAGATAGATGGTAAACAATTTATGTTAGCATATAGTATCAAATAAATAAAATCATAAGCTTTTCTCTTATCAAGAGATAAATTAAGTCTAATTTTTAACGAATTATTAACTAAATTAAAAGAAAGTAAGGGTAAAAGTGAAATTGAGCAAATCAATGTTTGTTATAGCTCTTATGTATGTGTATAAGTTATTTTTTAAATAATTTTGGAATGCTCAGAGTATTACTATAAGACCAAAAGAATTAGAGCTTTTTCATGTTTTAAAAGAAAAAAATGTAAACATTGCAGCTTAACTGAAAATGCTTTAAAAATAAAAAAATCGTTACCACTATCTTCTTTAACACACTTATATATGTATATTAATTAAGAACTTTGTCATCTACATCTAGGAACACCAACTAGATGAAAAAATCAACCTATGTGTGTTACTAAAATCGGGTAACATTAAAGCATTGAACTAATGAAATATCATAAGGGATTTTAACAAGGACCTACTTACTACTAGTTACTTCAAATTTTACAGGCAATTACTATATAAGGAAACTATCATTTGTACCAAATTTAATTCATATCAGATAATAATTACTGAGCCCTACTCAGTTTTGTATGAAATGTGTACGAAATTTCATCAAAATCTGATGAAATTGCTTCATCTATCCTAGAACCATCCGTATTTAATTTCATTAAAATGAAATGGTGTGGGAGTACTAATCATAAATTGTACCATAGATACACTGAAAGTAACCCACCCCATTTTGTACGGTCATTAGGATAAAGTCGGGATGAACCAGTGAGTCTAATTTAATTAAAATTTTACAAGTAGTTCTAGGAGATGATGACCCATGCAAAATTTGCGTGCACAGCCATTATATTCTAAATCATTTATATTATAGATTCTTAAATAAATATATTTTTCCGTAAATCTACAGAAAAGTCTGCTGTCTTATAAAAATCAAAAAATTAGTTGATTTGAGTGGCTTTAATAGAAAAAGAACTTTTATATAATATTCATATCATTTTCGAAAGACACGAAAAGCAAATAAATTGACAAAAGACAAGCTATTAGTGAACTAACTAGCAATAATATTCATCAAATGCTAATGAATTGATTAAGCAAGATTACTCTTTAATAAAGGAAATCGATTAGGTGTTGGAGTCGGAGTAATTAATTTAGGCTATTTTTACTTTATCAATGTATAATATTGATAAATATTTATAATATTTTTTTAATATTATATATTGTATAATATTTTTTTAGTTATAATAAATATTTTATATAAAAATATTTAAATGATTTTCCAAATATTTAAAGTTTTTTAAATTACAGGCTATTTCCGAACTGATTTTAACTTCCATTTGAAAATCTCACATGAAACAATATATTAATTAAATATTTAACAAATAATTTATTTAAGATTTAAAGTTTGCATAATATTATATTTAGTTCAACATTTATTAAATTTTCTTTTTTTAAATTAAAATTTTTTTTGTCTCAAATGATGAAAATGTGTATTTACTTTTGCGTAGATTTCATCCACGATGGAAACGATCACCACCAAATTTCAAATGACCCAATGGGATTTCACTAAGACGTGGAGGACGTGCATCTGCATATGTGAATGCAATAATTACAAAGATCAAAAGTAGTGTAAACTATTTAATAAATAATTTATAATAAATTAAAAATTTTGATAAAATATCAATATTTTTTACCAGTAACTTCAACATTTTATTATTTACTAACAATAACTCTGTAATAAAGTCTAGCTTTTATAGTTTCTGTTTGACAGTAGTTTGTTTAGAAATTTTATTTATAATATTTTTGGAATACATATAATTAATTATATTTACGGTAGGCTATTTAATATATATTTACTTGATTTTTTTACGCCGTATTTGTTCTATTTACTAAAAATAAAAATTCTAGTTTTATATTTAGCTGGTTAATAAAGGAAAGATGGAAAAAAACTTTTAAATTTTTGTATTCTCTTTTAATCTTATTTCTTATTTAAATCATTTTTTGGATAATTTCATAATTATTTTATTTTCATTAAAGTTTGAAATATAAGAATATAATAAAAGTTTTCCTAAAATTTTATAGAACTTTAGAATTAATTAATTCGTGATTAATCCTTAAAATGTAAGATGAAGATATATCATTTATAAAAACGATTATTTATTAATTTATTTGAAAATCTATTTATTTTTCTATTTTAAGATTAATTCATTTTCCTATAATTTTTATTTTGATGAAGATACGTAATACTTGATTCATCAGGGGTATGGCCTTCTCGCCCGAAATCCATTCGGGCGACAATGCTCGCCCAAGTGGGAATTATCGCCCACAAAAAGGTGAGCATTATCGCCCGAATGGATTTCGGCGATAATGCTCACCCAAGTGGGAATTATTGCCCTTCGGTTGGTAATGCCCTGCACCCCAATTTTTATTTTAAAAATAAATTTTTCAATAGATTTTAAGACATTATCGCACGAAATCCATTACACCACAATATGTAACAAGGAAATCTCCAATTTTATGTCCTTTTTGTAGGAAAATTGTTGTCAATAGTGAAAAGATATATATATATAGTAGTTTTATCTTGTGTAAAACATGATAACAAACATCATCTTTTATTTATTTACTAATTCTGTTGGTCATTTTCTACTTTGTAATTCCTTTTCCGTAAAAGGCAATTAGCAACGGGCTTTATTTCTCACTTATGTGGGTTATAAAGCTCGAACATTATTTGTATAAAGGAATTTCTCACGTTTTTGTGGGCGATAATTCCCACTTTGGTGAGAATTATCACCCGAATAGATTTCGGGCGATAATACCCTGTACCGATTCATCAGTACCAGATAGTGATAGAGTAATCAATAAACAGACCCTTGGGCAAAGCTTCTTAGAGGGCCTTTTTAAATACAAAAACTAAATATGTATATGTGAATATACTGATTAACAAATATTATATTCATCTTATTGCCAATTTTATTTGCTATCCCTCCCATCGAGCAAAACATTTACAAATACTTACCCATAGGTTAACAAGGTTTTGTATGTATAAAATCAACTTTTATAATTACATCACCGAAAACAAAATTGATATTAGATTAGACAGTAATTGTTTAATACAGACAGTTAAATAAAAATAAATATTTTATTATATTAGAGCAATAAAACATTAAAATTTGATTTAACCAACCGCCTACTACTTACATAATAGAGGTTGACAGATCTGATGAAAAGAACGCTTCTACTTCCCTACTTTGTCACCTGGTAATTCAAACCATTAGAAATTTTATTAAGTAAAATTAATAGAACTAAAAAGTAATTCCAGAACTACAAGTAAAATATAAATATATACCACGAGTTACAGGTTACAGCCCATTTTCTTGGTTGGTCATAAAAAATAAAGTAGTATCATACATTGCAGAAATATGGGTTATAAATTATATTCGTAATTAAATTTCCTTTAAACTATTGGATTTTTACGTTGTTTAAAAACTAAAAGCCAGAAAATTTGAAATTTCCAAAGAAAACAATTATTCTTTTTATAAAATACCTCGCTCCTGAAAATTTTATACTGTAAGTAAAATAATTCTATTACATAATAGATGGGTGATTTTATTAAATGCCAAATAAAAACAATCCAATCAATCTACCTGCCTATAACGCCTGAGATTGATACTGTAAAATTTAAATAATATATTTAATTACGATTTCAGAAAAATCTTTGTAATCTTTGAACTGCTGCTACATTTACATAATATTTAATTTAATATCAAATAGAATTTATTAATAATTTAAAAAAAAAAATTATTAAATTCACTTTTTAAGAATAAGAAATAATTTTGTCACAAATGCTGAACCATCATTTCTTTCCTAGACATGTGTAATATTTTGTATAAAATCACTGGAATTTTGATTTGTTTTTCATCCAAAATGACGACGACCAAAACCTGGTCCACCAAAATGTGGGCCACCAAAAGGTACTGGACCAAAAGGTCTACCAAAAGGTCTCACTGGACCACGAAATCCTCCACCTCCAAAGCGACCAAATTGTGCATATGTGCCTGCAACAATTGCAAAGATGACAAGTAGTGAAAACTATTTAATAAATAATTAATAATAAATTAAAAATTTTGATAAAATATCAATATTTTTTACCAGTAACTTCAACATTTTATTATTTACTAACGAGAACTCTGAAAAAAGTTCTAGCTTTTATAGTTAGTGTTTGAAATTGTTGTTCTACAGCAAAAAAATAATATTTTTAGAATAATTAAGCAAACATAAAGCCTTGAACTTGTTTATTCTAATGCAGTATGTTTATTTGGTTGTTGGTTCCTAAATAATCTGGTTCTATATATATATTTTATATATTGAAGATTATTCAATATTAAATATAAATTAAAAATATATTAATTTGTGAAAATACCCAAATATTAATAGCTATGTATCTAAATAAATAATTATAAAATCAAACATATTTTTAGCATGTTGCAGTACTTTCTAAATTTTGCGGAGTTTTAATTATTCATATTAAATAATAAAATTATAAAATAAAAAAAAAACTCTTTTAATCAATTCAAATTATGTAGTTTAAAACAGATAATAAGTAAAATAAATGTCTTTATCAAACATCAAACTATAAAAATTTAAAGTTCTTTAATGAAGTACAATAATATAAGTTTTGCACACTTAAGTTGAGAAGAGTTAATAACATATAGTGCTAAGAATTGTGAATTTAAATATTATATTCTTATATAAGTATATTATTTACTATCATAAATTCATCAGAATATATAGTCAGCTAATATGATTATCAATCATTATACTATTTGTAACAGTCGTTAAAATGATAAATATTCAGTATAACATAGAGTTTTTTATTTAATATTTGTAAAAACGAGTTTCAATTAAAACGATGCACGACTATCGCTTCATTATAAAATGATTTCACCATTTCACGATATTGAAGAATGTCCTTTTATTTGTTTTATATAATAATTAAACTATTTGATTCCCATGTATAGACAATTTCTTGGTCACAGATACAATTTCTTGATGCTGCTTCGTTTAATATCAAATAACCATTTAACAGCTAGTAGTAGCTCTTCATTTACAATATTGTTGCAAACAAATCATCAACAAAATTTTGTATTGTACCTTTTATAGTTAATAAACGTTTTAAAAATATTTCTGGTATTGCTTTTTGTATACGTTCAGTTGCAGCTGCTGTAGCTGCAATAATGAGAAATCGTTTCGAATAAAATGAAGATTTCAAATTGGGTAGATAATAATTTATTTCAAAGTTCATGTATTAGTAAACATTATAATGTTGAAAGGCTATAAAATTCAACATAACTATAATAAATTAAAAATATACAAATTATAAATTCAATAGAGAAATATAAATTTTATTAATTGCAATTAAATTCCATAACTAAAAAAAAAAAAACTATTTTATAAATACATTAAAATAATTATAAAAAGTTGCAATTCATTGCATATTGAGAGATCTCTCTTTCATAAATGTGAATAATATAAAGTAAAATATTTCCAAATGTATGTTTTTATTTTCAAATATTGTCTAGTCTTTAGATTTATTTATAAGTACACATAATTGTATTCATTTAAGGAAAGATTTAGCAAAATATCACTAATAAAAATAAAAATTGAATAAATTTATTTTGAAAACCAAAATATTTTTCAGATTATTTATTGAAAAATAAATTAAAAAATACAAGTTTTAAAAAAATAAATCAAAATTTAACGCATATCAAATTAAAATATTTATAAATGATAAATATATAAATGTAATATTTTTGAACTTTTAGCTTTTTCCATTTTGCTAAAGACTTTTAAGAAATTAATTTTCGAGTTCTCATATATGTATAATAAATATTGTAGTAGTGAACAAGCAATATTAATTAATTAACAGATAGTAAGATTTATATAATTTGAAAATCTTTTATTATTATTGAATTATAATAACGATAAAATTAAATTTAAATTAAATACAATTACATAAATATTTTCTTAATTTTATGTTCAAGATTTAGTAATTTTACTAGCAGATACAAAAAATAAATAATTATCAATTTTATATGGTTCAAAATCGAATTTAACTTTAAATTTATATCCTATATAAAACAAATTTTGAATTTTACTATCCACATTCATAAAAAGTTTAATATTATTATGTTTATTATTTACATTTACTGTAATTATAACATTATTAAAAGATTTTTCAATATTTTGAACACAACATAAATTTGTGTCTTGTATTAAACCAATTTCAATTTCATTTTTCCAAAAGTTATAATCAGATTGAGATGATTTTAGTACTTTACGTAATTGTTCAACAAAACCACCTTTTTTGGGTCGAATCTTTTTTTCCTTCAGTAAATCATTTTTTATTTCTGTAATGAATAAATCCAATTCTGTATTACCATCTTCAATAATTTCCAATTTAAAATTATGGTCATTTTTAAGAGATTTCCGACTTTTTGTAGAATTATCACTGCATTCAATATAAGGTGAAGTGTTGTTAATGGTTTGATACAATGACGATGTGAAACAAAAATCTTGACTTTCTAAAATGGGTGATTTAATATCCTCAATTTCAGAACTACCGATGTGTTCAAAATTTTCGTTATTAGTAGATGAACTATCTTCTATTATAATATTATTACTACTTTTTGTACAATGTTGGTATTGACTGTTAAAACCGAAATTTAAATCAAATGATTTTCTAAGGTTATTCCAATTTCTTTGTGAATTTTTCAAATTTTCAGAATATCTGAAGGTATTTTTTTGAATTGCTTCTTGAGTATATTTTGAATTTGATAATTCTAATGGTTTGAAACTAGAACGATTTTGTGTAGGTGAATTATCAATATTAAAATCTTCTGGAAAACCAGAGCATAATTCAATTAAATCCTCAGGAATTTGATTTGATTGTGTGCTATTTGAATTTTTTAGAATATTCGTAATATTTAAACATTCATTTGGCTTTCGTTTTTTTATTGGAGTTATTTTCAATATAGATGTAGTAGGCTGTTCATTTTCATCACTATCACCATAAATTATAGTCTCTTCAAGATTCAAAATTTTATATTTTCTTTTACGTACATTATTTTGGTTGCCTTTTATTTGTGCAAAACTTTTCTTTAAAGTACTCCAAGCCATTTAAACAATTTTATTTATATTTATAAACAAACAACTGGCCGCCCTTTCCTTGTACAAACGTCACTATTAGTATTAACTACAACTACAAAATGTAAATACAATACAATATTAAAGATTGGCAATTGCTATCAGCTGTTTCTCATAGCTTGGGCTACAATGTATCGATTTATTCGGTAAAAGTTTAAATTGGATGTCTCATATATTATTTTGTACGGAAAATCGATTGAGTCGAAAGTCGAAACAAAAGTGGGACTGAAATTGATTCGGAACGAATCGAATGGAAAGAGTTTGGTAGATTGAACTTTTACGAATCCAAGCTGAAGAAAATGTTAAATGAAATGATATTTAATGCTTGAAATACACGTTCTGGCCCACTAACTAATGCTTGAAATACACGTGCTTTTTTACCAAACACATGAACATATTTTTCATACATGTTTCTGTCAAAGAAATTAAATTTTTTGTCTCACATAAATATTTTTATAAATTTTATTCCTTTTATTATATATATCATAGGATTATTTTTAACAAAATCTATTATTTTTTCTTCAATATTTTTTTTTTTGTTTTTAGAAATCCAAATCACTAAATAAAATAACTAATGTCAAAAAATATTTTTGTCTTCACAGTTGTTTGATGCATTTTTTTTTCTTGTGGCAGCATTGCCGGCGCGCAGCAAAATTTAGAAACGCAGTGCGTTGCAGCCATGTGATTAGTTACCTAGAAAACCCATTTGTTCTAAATATTTGCAGCTAAAAAACGCACATGTAATTTGCACCTAAAAAACGCACATGTATTTGGACCATAACAGTTTCAAAAAATAATAATATGTGATTTATGCTTGAATTAGATGTGCGTTTTTTTGCCGCACGGCAACGCATGCGTTGACTGATAGTCAATTAGATGTGCATAATTCTTGTGCGTCCGGCGGTGCAGCAATTTACGACATTTTAATATTTGTTGTGCAATAAAAAAAAAATATTAGTGTTTATTGTGTTTATAAAATTGTGCTAATAATAAACACAAAATATTAATATCAATAATAAACATTAAATCTGATGACACAATACAATTAAAAAAAAATATGTTTAGAAATCAACAAAAATCTATTGTGAAATTGATTTTTTTTATTTTTAAGTTGGTAAATTTAACTCCTGCCTTGTGGCAGCACTGCCGCCGCACGGCAAAATTAGAATTAGAGATATCATGCGGCAACGCACCGTATGCGTTATCGCAGTGCGTTGTCATCTAATCGGTTACATAAGAATCTATGGTTTCTAACTTTGCCGCACGGCAAAACGCACTAAAAAACGCACGTCTGTTTCGGGCATTAATGCGTTGCAATCGATACCTGTGTTTACTAATAACTTTCAAAATTTCAATAAATTTATTCGTGTGTAAACTACTAACAAAAGTAAAGCATAAGATGTTGTTAATATAAATAATTTGGCATATTCATGTTATTATACCAAATTATATGAGTTATCAATTATGTAAACTATCTAACCTGATATAATTAGAAGCCTGTGGATGTTTTCCGGTTTTTCTCAAAGAAATTTTTCCTATTTTTTTATTCCGGCGTGCAACGAATTAATTCATAAGGAAATAGCATTGTGGTCTTGCGGTGTGGCGTAAGTTGCGATGTAAAGATAATTCAGCAAAAAAATATTGACCTGTAAAAAAATGCTGAATGCGGGCAACATTTTCCTAGGAACGAATACTTTATAATACTTTATAAATACATTTTTATACGTTTATTTTTTATCAGTTTTTTTTAAATTTTATTCTTATAAGAACAGGTATTTATTAATACGAACACCTTTTAAAAATAATAAATTTATTATATTTGTTATTTATCTTATAATTTCATACAAAAAACTCGTAATGCGGAGTAGAGTAAACCCAAATAGTGTCATTTTTCGAAAAAGTTAGGTTAGCTGTCAGGTGGCTTAATTATAGAAGGCTTTCAAACTACCCTATAATTTTCTCAACATTCTTATGCTTGAGTTACATTGTCGCTTTCATTACGCACTCTAAAAGCGTTCGAACGCGGTCTACAAAAAGAGTAGACACAATAGAAAACGTAGATGTTATTATTTCTAAATTTAATTTTGTAAATTCTTAAATTCTTGAATTTTAATTAATAAAATACCTTTTGAAATTTTGAATTGAATTGAAATTTTTTTAAAAATTTTTAAATTTTTCTATATTTTGACACTGCAACGCCCGATGAAAGCGAAAAAATTAAAAGTTGGCCAACTTTTACGTAGGCTACGTTTAGACTGCGTGCATTGTAACTACTCTCATACAACTCCATACATTTCAACTTTATAGATGCTAACGAAATGCTACGTCTAGAATGCGTCTAGAAAGCGTCAATTGTAATCGCGGTATTATACTCGTTTCGTTAGCATCTATAGAATCTATAGCTATTTGCGTGACTTTTAGGTTTAAAGTGTTTAAGGGAGGCTTATCTTTACCTTAAAGCTTGCACTGAAATTAAAAACCGAATTTCAAGCTAAAAAAATTGAAAAAAAGGCTGAAGCTTTCACTGTGGAATAAATATTAACCGCAGATTATGCTAATGAGGATTGTCCATGCATTCATGTGTTGTGTAATGTGAACTAAACACCCATGCGATATCCACACCAAATCGAGAAAAAAAATTACATTTTGACTGTCCTGCCATTTATATTTTACAAGATAAGATCCTGGCGCAACCCTTATATCAGAAAACCGTCGCCCCAACAGATGCCAAAGTGCTTTTTTACTTTTGGGCCTGGCGGGTCAATTACTTACAAAAAATATTTTTTTAGGACACGTACATGACAACGACACATATTGCTATGTACCTGTCATGAGCTTTTATTTGATACCCAAACACAACCATACTTCACTGGAGTTATTAAAAGCTCTCATACAACTTTGATATTTTGCGGCCGCCCAAGGCGCTTTCCTCGAAAAACTGTTTTGCAAAAAAGTTGCTAATTACAAATTACATATAAAAAAGTATACACTAAGCAACTAAGTGACTAATATCCTAATATCCCTTCGATCTATTTTTCACACTTTTTTAGAAGTAATTTTGTCAATTTCAATTTGTTAACATATTTTTCTGTATTTTTATAAAAATATAGTTATAATTTTTTGATAAATCCAATTGGCTTGCTGTGAGTCATTTAATGCAGTTATTTATTGGAGAATTTCATTTAATAAAATAATTTACAGCAACTCTTTCAATAACAATAGGTACAAAACAAGATTTTCTCCACCAATGTTAATGTAGTATATTTATATTCCCCACAACGTAATTTGAAGTACCGTATCAATTATTTTGAAATCGAAATAATTACGAACAAATAGTCTAATATTTTGGTGGCACTTTATGATTTTTGATGATTATTAACAAAATATTTGTAAAAAGTATTAATAAATTATGCTGATCATATATATTTTTGTGGTACTTATATTGGAATAATAAAATAAATAATAATTTAAATAAATTCATTCCTTTACTAAACAGGAACAAAAGCTTAAAATTATTCAACAACAAAGAAGGTACTTCTATCCAGACTTGCTTAAGTTAAACCTACTTTTAGGAGAATAATCGTTCATCCTGCCATTTGTTCAAAGCGAAACCATATCAGTAAAAGATTTTAAGTATGCCTCATGGAGTTTTCTAATAAATTCGGGATCATGTTGCATGAGATATACCATCGCCTGCAGAAGTTGAGTCTGTGTCAATGGTTCTGGCTTCGCCTTTGGAGACTTTTTTAAATTTTCATTATGACCTGCAGATGTTTTACTTCCAGATAAACTTCCAGCTGATGATGATACGAACATCGTAGGTGGCATTAATGCCGGCTTAGTTGTTGTAATATGTTGTGGAAAGGTATGAGATGGCTCAGTAGAAAATATATCTTTTCTAAGAAGTTGCTACAAAATTTTTTAAATATATAAAAATTTGGATTTCCAGGTTTTTATTTTTTAATAGAGCTTACATTTGATGTGCCGAGAAATTTTGCTAAAGGTGAGGTATTGAAATCTTGATTTAGCTTTGGACAATGCGCTCGAATATCTTCACCATTCATACTTGGAATAGGCGGTGTTAATTTTCCGTCCAGAGGAGTTCCTGCACGTTGTTGTTTTTCTATTTGTTCCACGGGTACAGGATTAGATAAAAGTCTTTGAAACAAAGGAACCTCTGATGCAGCCGCTGGTTTTGCAGCTGCGAAAAAATTCATAACACTTTCAGAAGCCATGTCTGATTGAACTGAAGTCACTATTGGGACTCTTTTTTCGGCTTTCACTACCCCAATGATTTGGTTCTGTCCATTGTTAAAATCTTCTTGAGCTTTGGTTAGCATCGTAAAAATATTAATATTACTATTACTAACACCTGACCTCATAATTTCTTGAGTTTTATTGACTTTTAATTTTGAATCACAATCTCTTATTAGTTGTCCAATAAGCTCTCCAATACGATCACACTCTGAACTGTTGTAAAACCAAAAACCTCTAATCCTCGACCTTTCATTGCGATACAATAAAAATGGTGGTTGCGATTGTAATTCTAATTGACCAGTTATAGGTTCTACAAAAGAATTTGTATTTAATCTGTTATTTATAAAAATGCTATGAAATGGTTCCGCATTTCTGCTATATATAAAAAACACTCCTTCAACATCAGTTTTTTCCCATTCGTTCTCATCCGAATTAAATGTATAAAAAGCAACATGGGCAGAAGAATCTACTATATCTTTAGCATAAGGATCAATTCTTTTGATTGCTGCTAAATTCATACGAAGCTCAGTTTTATCGGCCATGTTTTAACTCTATTCCTAACTGAAATGAAAAATGAATTACTTTTGCAAACAAACAAAATACAATACACTACTATACTAAATGAAATTAATATTAAAGTGTGTAACACAATATAACAAATTTCCATCGTTTCAATACGAAAAGCAATTACTTTTCAACTTTCGTAATACCATACATACATGCGTTGCGTTATTCTGGCCCACTAACTAATGCTTGAAATACACGTGCTTTTTTACCAAACTTTTATTATATATATCATAGGATTATTCTTAACAAAATCTATTTTTTTTTCTTCAATATTAATTATTTTTTGTTTTTAGAAATCCAAATCACTATTAAAATAACTAATGTCAAAAAATATTTTTTTCTTCACAGTTATTTGATGCTATAATGGCTATATTTGATAAAAATCTTAGATTTGCTCCTGAAGTTTAAAATTTAGTTATTTTATTAGTGATTTGGATTTCTAAAAACAAAAAATAATTAATATTGAAGAAAAAAAAATAGATTTTGTTAAGAATAATCCTATGATATATATAATAAAAGGAATAAAATTTATAAAAATATTTATCTGAGACAAAAAAATTAATTTCTTTGACAGAAACATGTATGATAAATATGTTCATGTGTTTGGTAAAAAATCTTAGATTTGCTCCTGAAGTTTAAAATTTAATTACTTTGAGTTTTAGGTGATTATTGGAATGAAAAAATTAGTTTACTGCTAAATAAATAAAAGATATATATTATTAAGGTGTGGATAACTATATTATTAAAAATATTTTTATTTTAATATTTTTATAGCTAATTGGTTTCTTGCTGACGAGAGATGATTACAAATTAAATGTTAGACAAAAATGTCTGACATCAAATACTTGCGGTTTACACTAGACTTTTTCTTGGACAGAACATATGTTCTGTCTACGAAATGTCAAGTGTAAACCAGACAGAACTTCTGTAGCGACAGAAAAATCACGATTTTTCTCTAGACAACTTTTCACATTTTTTTGTTAATTTGCAAATGGCGATATTTGATAGAAATGTAAAATTTGCTCCTGAAATTTAAAATTTAATTAGTTTGCGGTGATTATTTGAGCGTAAAAATTAGTTTACTACTAAATATATAAAAGATATATATTATTGAGGTGTGAGCAACTATATTATTCAAAATATTATTATTTTAATATTTTTATAGGTTGATGACAGGATTAAAAATGAAATCTTAGACAGAAATGTCTGACATCAAATAGCCAACGTGTTTTTTTACTTGTCAAAAAAATCTTTCAGACCGAAAAGTCTAACATTTCTATCAGACATTTATGGTTAGTGTAATCACAGCGATAGTGTATTCTATGCTCTAAGGATAGCCAGCGTGTTTTTTTTACCTGTCTAATAAACTGTCAAACATAAATGTCTAACATTTCTATCAGACATTTATGGTTATAGTGTAATTACAGCGTACCATCGTTGCCGCGGTTGACATCGTTGAAATGAAAGCGGTACAACGCGGGATTTGTTTTTTGTTTGATTGGTTAATTTTTTATCCAATTTTCCTTATTACGAAATGTAAAAAAAAAATGGCAATTTATTGACAAAACTGCGCGATGTAGTCATTTAATTTTAATAGAGTTTGTAATATTTGTTAAAGAATTTATAATTTTTTAGCAAACGAAGGAATTTCGCATAGTGAATTAATAGAGCAAAATATTATTTAGACAGAAATCTTAGAAAAAGAAATGTAAAATTATGAAGACGCGAAAAACAGCTTACTTCTGAGAGCGGCACCACGTGGATATACACGTGAAGACACGTGAAGTGCGCTGTCCTGGGAAACATATATACGTTTACATAGAAAGTCAGCACCGACATATACAAACCGCCACTCACATATGTGAACGATTTCTAAAGTCACAGCAGTTTTGAAATGTGACAAAAAATTTAAATAATTTATATGTAAAGTTGGCAAACGTGACGTTTTCATGAAGTTTTTACGCTTGCACCGCTTATAAATTTGTTTATTGTACAAGTTTTGCCGCGTTTTTGTGCCGCGTCAAACATAATTATTTTACTATACGCACGTGCCTTAATTTGAGAATTTTTACTAATAAATTTAAATAATGTTTATTGAAGAAATACTTATTGAATTGGTACAAAACTTAATTTATTTTGTAAAATTCATATAATTCTTTATGAAAAAACTATATTTTGTGGTTAAATATTTATTAAATGTCAATAAATCAGCACACTTTGTGATTGCTGATTCCAGAGGACCATCAGCATTATGGTTCAAACAAGCCCGACTGACGACGGACGGAACGGACGGACAAGAAACCAATAAGAAAACTCGCAAACTTGACGGTTGAGACGGACTACATATTCTTAAATGACAGTATTAAAACTTAAAACAATATTTTTTTGTAAACAAAACTATGTACATACTTTAAATTAATTTTTCACACATATATTTTATTCAAAAAAATTTTGAAATGTCAAATAAATTTATTTGAATTCAAAATTTTGAAAAGCATCTATTTTCTATCCGTCATGTTCGTCGAAAGTTGAAATCGATTGAACTTTTGCGTGTTGCGTCCGTCGTGACTTTGCTAACGCTGTGATTACACTAACTATAAATTCCTGATAGAAATGTTAGACATTTCTATCTGATATTTTTTTTTGACAGGTAAAAAAAACACGCTGGCTATTTGATGTCAGATATTTCTGTCTAACATTTCATTTTAATCATGTCGTCACCAAGAAAACAATTAGCTATAAAAATATTAAAATAAAAATATTTTTAATAATATAGTTGTTCACACCTCAATAATATGTATCTTTTATTTATTTAGTAGTAAACTATTTTTTTCCGCCAAATAATCACGCCAAAGTTATTAAATTTTAAATTTCAGGATCCAATATTACATTTTTATCAAATATCGCCATTTGCAAATTAACAAATGTCAAAAAAAATCTGAAAACTTGTCTAGAGAAAAATCGTGATTTTTCTGTCGGGACAGAAATCCTGTCTGGTTTACACTTGACATTTCGTAGACAGAACATATGTTCTGTCTAAGAAAAAGTCTAGTGTAAACCGCAAGTAACTTTCATATATTCCTATACATTTCAACTTTTTTTCGACATTTGAATCCGTCTCAGTTGCGTCCGCGCGTCGAGCTTGTTTGAGGGGTTATTTTACAATATAAGCTGTAAACCGACAGTAGCGAGAGTATGGGCCATCCAGAGCACCACGTACTGTGATTACTAATGAGCACTTTTAATACCGCGATTACAATTGACGCTTTCTAGACGCATTCAAGACGTAGCATTTACCAAAATAAAGTTGAAATGTATGGAGTTGTATGAAAGTAGTTACAATGCACGCAGTTTAAACGTAGCCTCGGTAAAAGTTGGCCAACTTTTAATTTTTTCTCTTTCATCGCGCTTTGCAGTGTCAAAATATAGAAAAATTTAAAAAGTTAATACCGCGATTACAATTGACGCTTTATAGACGTCGCATTTGTCAAAATAAAGTTAAAATGTATGAAGTTGTATGAGAGTAGTTACAATGCACGCAGTCTAAACGTAGCCTACGTAAAAGTTGGCCAACTTTTAATTTTTTCGCTTTCATCGCGCGTTGCAGTGCATTGTATATAGACAAATTTAAAAATTTAAAAAAAAAATTCAATTCAATTCAAAATTTCAAAAGGTATTTTATTAATTTAAATTCAAGAATTTAAGAATTTACAAATTTAAATTTAGAAATAATATTTTTCTGTCAAAAAAATGAATGTAAACAAACAGTTGTTATTTACCATATCTACGTTTTCTATTGTGTCTACCCTTTTTGTAGACCGCGTTCGAACGCGTGATGTAAGCGACAATGTAACTCAAGCATAAAAAAATAATTTCAATTCAATTCAAAATTTCAAAAGGTATTTTATTAATTTAAATTCAAGAATTTAAGAATTTACAAAATTATATTTAGAAATAATATTTTTCTGAAAAAAAAAATGTAAACAAACAGTTGTTATTTACCACCTCTACGTTTTCTATTGTGTCTACTCTTTTTGTAGACCGCGTTCGAACGCGTTTAGAGAACGTAATGAAAGCGACAATGTAACTCAAGTATAACATATTCATAGTCTATTGAGACTTTAAATTCTTCCAGAATATGCAGCTGTCCAGTAAAGTAAGGTTAACCGGTTTCAGGTCGATTGTCCGCTGCCACCGGAGTGCGCCTAGCAGAGATTCTTATTTTATTTGCAAATGCAGTTGAATGAGGTGTAGCATCCGCAGGACAGATAGTTATTACAACAAGAATACAGAAACACGCCAATCGTCTCTGAAACAACTTTTGGGTGATCTTTTGAGTGTTTTCATTAGTATGCGAGTTCAACAATGGTTTATTAATGTGTTAGTTCTTTCGATAACGCAATATTAGACTTCTTTCGATAACGCAATAGTAATACCATCTAGCCTGGGAGATTTAACATTCATGTACGTCATACCTCATATTTGACAATTTGTCAAGGATATCATCAATCAAAGGTGGTATTATCGAAAGCTCTCTCTATATCAAGAAAAGAACAGAGTGCGATTGGTATAGCTTCCGTCTCATTTTTCCAGGAGGCTCGTTGATAAGACTTTTTGGAGATGATCTGCTATAGAATAGGAGTTTAACAATTTTTTTGTAACAAGTTTAATATTATAAACATAATATTTTTTATATTGAATTATAATAAGAAATATTTTTCTTTTTTAATTGAATGATAAATGTTAATTGTAAAATATCTAACATTATCTCATGTTAAATTTCTTTGTCCAAAAAAATCATTTTTTTTTTATCTAGATCAATTTTTAAATTTCTTTGACCAATAAAATCAATCTTTTTTTTATCTAGATCAATTTAAAAAAATTTCGATTTCAGCAAAATTTACCCCTCCATTTGCCAATACCAATAAAAAAATAAAAACTGAATTTATTTTCAAAATAGTGTTTGTCCAGAAAAGTATTTAATATTAAATTATAAATTAACTGAAGAAAATTATGGAATGTGCCTTAGCTGAAATATTTTTTTCTTCTTCAACTTAAATTCAACTGTCAAACCACACAAATACAAACACAAAAAAAAAATCAATCTCGTCGCAAATTTCTTTGAACACATAAAATCTCAAATTTTTTGATCTGGTCAAAGAAATTTAACATCAGTTATATAAAAATTGAATTCGCTTTGATATGCAATATTTGGTTTGATTTCTTTAATGAATACCAAGAATGTGTAAATAATTTTAAAATTAATTAAGTATGATTATAATGTTTTATCAAATAATATAACAATGGAAAAAAAATAACGTCGTCGTGTGCCAATTGAAACGTTATTTTGTGAATGAGTTGGTAAAGGCGGTGTAGAAGCGGTTTGATTTGGTTTTGAGTTCATTAAAATCGAATTAATATTTTGCTTAAAGGGTTGTATTTGTGCTATGTGCTGTTTCGTCGAATCGAATAAGAAAATAAGAAAGAAGAGATAGTGGTATATAAAAGTTATATATATTATCTATGATAAAAGTTATGTTATTATGTTTTTGTTTTTCCATCAAATTAATGTTCTCGTATTAAAAATTGAAGTAAAGCAATATTTTTTCGTTTGAATAGTGTGATATCAAAAAATTTAATAAGGTAAGTTAAAATTAAAAAAAAACCATTTTTATATAAGGAAAAAGTCTATTTCGGTATGCTATAAAAACTATATAGTTTTTTTGTTATAAGTGTAAATAATCCACTTTCCTTTGTTACGGATGTCATACTTTACTTATATAGATCCCTTTGTCTAATATACTTAATCAAAGAGGGAATATAATAAACTAAATTATAATTAATGTGTGTTGGAGTTGGTTGTTATTTGTGGTACATAATACAATTTTAATAATGTAATGTTGAATCCTTTCTTTAAGTATTCTTTCTATTTTTAAATTATTTATTAACTCAACCAATGATTCTAGCTGTGGTAATTTTTTCAAAGGGTGAGACATGGTACATGTTTATTATGATTTTTAACATTGGATAAAAGAGTTCATGTGTGGTATCAATTGAAAACTTTTGATAAGTAGGGAACGAATAAAATAAAAATTTGTAACCCGTGGTCTCGATGGGGGATGCCGTAATGTAATTTAAAAATTGCGCCGATAAGGTTGGCTAATAAGGTTTCCAAAGCTATGTAATTTCTTTCGACTTAGCTTCTAAATTTTGCACGTAGTTAATAGCGAACTAGTAAAATCCGGTTAATTTCGCTATTTACGAAAAATTAAATTCTTGAAAATGATAGTATTCTTAATTATAACACTTCCAGTGTGTCTAAAGAATAAATATTCCTAAACCATAATGAATGAGGTAACTATTCCTAAACCATAATGAATACTGTAAATTGTGAAATTCTATTCTTGAAATATATCTTCGTTATTAACTATCATTAGTGTTGTGGGCACGACAATAATTATTAAAATTTGTATTAAAAAAATATATTTACATTATAAGTTGTAAGATAATATATAATTATTTATAAACAATGGATAAGATTATTAAATTTTGGAAGATAACCAGTAGTTATTAAAATATATATAATAATAAAACAATATTAAAAATCTTGGGAAAAAAGCTTCTACCGCATATTCTTAATTAATTTCGACAAATATAATTTATATTTGGATATGATTCACATTCGAGGAGAATCGAATCCGAAAATTGATGACCGTTCCATTTCAAAGTTCGAATTATGGGTGGGTCCGTATCCTTAATTTTGAATCAATTACATATTATAAACCTTTTTAGATTTACATTCTAGCTTTCCTCAAAACCAAAGCAGATAGTTCACAGCGTCAGCGGAACGAAATACTCGCACCATTTAATAATATGATGAGCTATGGAACGGCCATATCTCGAATTCCGCAAGTATTATTTTGTATCTCTAAGGATGTATTTCTATATTTGTTAGAATACCTTAAAATGAACCTGAATATTTGGAAAATCATAGATCGATTTCAACAAAACTTGCATTGTCCATTTGGCTTCATGAACAGAATAGTTGCAAATACGTTTAATTAATATTGAATTTTCCATTTTCTTATTTTTAGAATATTATTATTATAATTTCGACATTTTATACATTTATTGAATTTTTTAGCATTTAATAAACATTTTTTAATATATTGTAAGTATAAGAAAATATAACTATATTTTAATATATATTTAATATATATAAATATATATTTGGTTCGAACGACATTTCGAAAATTTAAAATAAAATATTCAATTATAAATTCTGTACTATTTATAATGGAATCGACAATAGTGGGCTCGTGGAATAGATAATTTAATGTCGTTTATCATATAGCCACTTCTAAATTTTTGTTTTGGTATAATTCCAGTTCATAAAAAGGACTAAGCTTTCGAAAAGCAAACGTTATAGATCTGCGTTGGACGCTGACTCAATTCTTAGAAAGTGCTGATATGGTGACCAAATATGGCTAGTGTATTGTAGCATTGGTCTTACAAAAGTAGTATAAAGAAACAATATCATTAAAAAGTGAGTGAAAGTTTAAGTATTTCTAAATTCCGATTAGTCAAAAATGCAAATGCATTTTTCACATTGAGCTCAAGCTGGTTCTAAACATCTTCATGACGTTGGCATAAATATGTCACTTTCGATTTCTTAATAATATAGGAAAAATAAGTGGACCAAGGTGCCTTTCCTGATTAACTTCAGAATTACCGTAATAGGATTAACGATGTATCAACTTCAAGACTATCCGCTATAAATAAATTCGGTTAAATTATGTTAAAATAAATAGTTGGTTTGCCCTTTAAAAACCCGCGTTGCTTAGGTGAAATCAAGGATATACTGTGAAAGAATCCTTGAAACTTGGAAACATCCCCACAGACAGAGATTCTTGAAAACGCATTATGAATGGCAGTTAGTAAGAGGTGTCAACAATAATAATAATAAATTTCCAGAAATAATGCGATTTTTTTTAATGTTATAAATAATGTTTCAGTTAAAGACACTGCATTATTTACAATTAATAAAGATTTGTCATCTGATTTAACTTAAATCAACCGAGGAATAAATCATCGAAATCTTTCATAATACAAAATAAGAAAAGGAGAGCAATTAAAAAAAGTTAATACAATACGACTAAAAAGAAGTGTATAACAGTTTAAAACAGTTTATGGATGTGACCTACTCATATCTCAACGCATATTAATTCAACGTTAATAGTGTTAATATGAATAGATAATAGATGTATCAACTTTACGAAACATATTAAAATCTGAGATACTTAAACAACTCATTGCCATAAAAGCAATCAGTATGATTAAAGTGTCAATCCAAAACCTACACTATTTTACAAGCCGAGAAATAAGATTTCACACTAACACATGCGCGCAAAATTTAGTCAGACTTTTTTACAAAATGTTTATATGTTGATATGAAAATTTTGTATTGAAATGAAATGAAAACTCATGTTATTTATATTTTATAACAAATATATATCTTTTTTATTTACAATTTTTGTTAACAATATTATAATAATATAAAATATAATAATAATAATATCCCGCGCCACCTTTCCCACATTTTAAATGTGATACGTTTAAAATGTTCATTAAGTATCTGAAAATAAAATTATATATTAAATTTTAATAAGTTATCAATTCAATTGCTGAAATACAGCCCCTTTTACCAAACTTAATTGGCAGTGTGAAATTTGTGTCAATATCCTACAAATATAACCAATATTCTCTTGTGAAGTATCCTGAAAATATGTTTAATTTTAATTTGCTGTTCCTGAGAAAAAATGAAAAATCAGTGCTGCGATCTGCGAATAAGGCACACAATTTGCTTTTTAAAGTAGATAAAGTATAATTTTTTTAAAAGAATTATTTGTTTAAACAAAATACTTAATCTACTCTATATAATTTTTTAATTAAATTCCTTCAATATTTTCTGCAGAATATTTTTTTATAAAATAATTTTCATTTTTTTCATTAATAATTTTTAAAATTGTATTTATTTTTTGTTTCTGATTAATTGATTTAATTAATTCATCAAAATAAATTAATTGTAAAATAGATTTTTTAGATTGAAAACATTCACTTAAATTTTAATTTCTAAAACTTCATGATTTTCTAGAAAAATAATCAAATCTTTTACATCATTGTTCTTAATACTATCCAAAATAATCAATTCACAAATTTCATATTTTTGTTGCCTTGCTAAATATTTGATTAATCAATTATTTGTAGGATCTAGAAAATATGATTTGATCTGTTCAGTATCATCCATAGTATTTGTTAATAAGAAATTCTTTATATTTAATTGATTATTTTTATCTTCATGCAGTAAATCTGGTTGTTGAAAATCAATTTCGTTTTAGTTTGTTGTAAAAATATACGATTCATATTTATTTTACATTCTTTTTTACCGAAATTTACAATTCTCTGTTCAATTAAAATCCATTCTTCTGCTGTCAAATAATTATTAATAGATTTTGTGGAAAATTGTGAATGATCAATTTTTAATGAATCTGGTGAATAATACCATAAAGTTAAATCAAAATATCCACTATAATATGAAATTTCTAAAAACGCATTCATAATACGTTTATTATGCTCCAAATTTAAATTAGTTTGTCCAAAAGTTTTTAATAAATTTGATGTTAATGTACGATTTTCATTTTTTTCATTTGTAAATTTATCAGCTTGTTCCAAAGAAATATTGACACAATAATGCTGCATTAAAATTAATTTAATTAAACAATCCACTGAATTAAATGAATTTTCATTTAATTCAGTGGATTGTTTAATAAATGTTTGTAAAGTTTCAATATGTTCCATCATAGTATAAATTAAGGTTTTCCAAAGAACTAATGATGGTTTCGACATTAAAGTTGATATAAATTAGGAAAATGCTCTACCAATATTTTTTGAATTCCACGCAAATGTGATATAAGATAAGGAAAATTTATTACATTTTTTGAATTAATTACGTTCTCTTCAGCAAATATTTGTGTATTTATATTTAAGTTATTTAACATAATTTTTAAATATAAATTAATTTCATCATCTGTATTTACAATTTTAAGTATTTAATTTTAAATACCTCATTTGCATATTCACAGATCCATCAAAAAAAACTTATAATAAAAAAATGCACTTAATTATGTACACCTAGGTAATTTAAATTGCTTTTAGCACACTTATTGATTATTAAAAATTAAATTATTATTAAAAACTATCAAAATATGTATATAGTTTGTTTTTATTTACAAAAAAAAAAATATGAATAAAATTTTTTTTTTGAGGTTAGAAGTTGTGCTAATTTTTATCACACAAATTACACTAGAAATACACAATGCCCGCACAATTTTTTTAGATTAATTTAATCTACTATTATTAAATAAGACTTTTAACTACTTTTAGGTATTTAACAATTATTATTTACCTATTATATTTCACTTTTTCTTCCGAACTTTTAGCGTTTGGTATTACCGGCATTTAATTTTGACGTATAATATTATAATATTTCTGTGACTACAAATTTTTGCGCATGTTTTGTAATGACATGGCTTTTAGTAGTGTAGGTTTGGGTCAATCCCACAAAAAACAGAAACAGAAACTTTTTTTTGTTTTTTTACTTTTCTGTTCAAGTTTTAACATTGCACTTGCACACCCACCAAAAACCGAAACAGAAACGGAAAAACAATATTTTCTGACAACCAAAACAGCTGATTTTTTATCATAATGTCATATCATAAAAACAGAAACAGAAACTTTTTTTTTTTATTTTTTAAACTTACGATATTTTCCAATTTAAAGAAAATATACGATATTTTCCAATTCGAATTTTTCATTTTTCTATTTTTCAATTTCTCGGACAGAAAATGAAACTTTTTTTTTCAAAGTTTCAATTTCTGTTTGCAGAAGTTTGCATACGCACATTTCTATCAAATTTCGTTTGCAGCCATGACATTATGAAAAAAGTCAGCTGTTTTGGTTGTCAAAAAAGATTGTTTTTCTGTTTCTGTTTCGGTTAAAACTTGAACAGAAAAGTAAAAAAACAAAAAAAAAAGTTTCTGTTTTTGGTGGGATTGACACTTAAGTCTGTTAAAGGAACACCAAAATGGAAGTATTTGAAATGATAAAAAACTTCAGCTGCTTTAGGCGAGAAACATAATGTCGCGTCATACGCGTGCGTGACATATATGTAGGCATTGAAATTAGACGCGTTAGAACAAATTGTGAACCACAATTCATTACTTTTCACTTTCTCAATCAAAACTTCATCATAATTTTCCATAATTTATATTTTACGAATAGTATGAAATACTATGAAGTCTGGTGATGGGTTGGATGGTCAAAAAAAAAAAGTTCGCTCAAAATTTTTTTCTAGGCGTTTCCGAGGTCGGGTAGTCCGAAAATGCAAAAAAAAAAAAGTGTCCGGGGGACGCGTACGCGTACGCTTTTTATGTGCGCAGCAACATCTCCTAGAACCGCTTGTCCGATTTTAATGAAATTTGGCACACAGGCTCTAACATACTTCGCGCAGGTGCCGGTACAAGATGAGATCGATCCTTTCAGTGGGACCATGTTAGATTTCCCCATTTATGTGGCAACCTACGTGTTTTTGTTCTACGGGAAAATGTAAAAAAAAATTTCATGTCTCAGATTTGGATGAAATTTAAAACATGGGTTGGTATCATGATTGTCCACAAGCCTACCAAGATACAGGTCTGTAACTTCAGGGGGTCCATGGTAAAATTTCCGATTAAAATTTCGTATACTCTAGAGCATATAGTAATTTTTATCTAATTAGCATACATTTTGGTACATATGATAGTTTCCGTATGTACTTGGTGTCTGTAAAATTTGAAGTCAATACTTCAGTGGGTCCATGTAAAAATCCGTAATTACTTTTCATAAGTTCAACTATCTATATCTACAGTACCTTTCACCCAATTTCAATGATATTGAACACACAGATTCATTTAGTTATCTATTTGATACTCCACAAATTTGCAGTTGGTAGGTACAGTACGTTCATGGGAAACTAATATATGAGCAACTTAGTTTCCGAAGAATATTTTCTTTATGCTCTACTCTACAGCTTGTAATTATTATCCGATTTCAATGAAATTTGGTACACAGGTTGAGTTCATGATTCTGCATAGGTTGACCAAATTAGGGGGTCCATGTTAAATTTCCGATTTAATTTTTAATTTTTTTTTTTCATATGTTCTACAGCATATAGTAATTGTTAACCGATTTCAAAGATATTTTATATATAGGCTAATTTTGTGATCTAGTTGGCTCTCCTGAAATTTGGAGACCTTCAGGGGGTTCCTAGAAAACAGTTTTAGTTTCCGAATTTTATATAATTACGTGTTTTATAGCATGTAATTATTATCTGATTTTAATGAAATTTGGTACAAAGGTAGACCTTCTGATTATGCATGTGTTGGCCATGATAGAAGTTAATACCTTCAGGGGGTCCATGCTAAAATTTCCAATTAATATTTCATATGTTCTAGAACATATGGTAAATATTATTCAATTTCAATGAAATTTTGTACACAGGTTGGATTCGTGATTACGCATGTGTAGACTAAGGTAGAAGTTAGTAGCCTGAGGGGGTCCATGCTTAAATTTCCGATTAATATTTCATATGTTCTAGAACATATGGTAAATACTATTCAATTTCAATGAAATTTTGTACACAGGTTGCATTCGTGATTACGCATGTGTAGACTAAGGTAGAAGTTAGTAGCCTGAGGGGGTCCATGCTAAAATTTCCGATTAATATTTCATATGTTCTAGAACATATGGTAAATATTATTCAATTTCAATGAAATTTTGTACACAGGTTGGATTCGTGATTACGGATGTGTAGACTAAGGTAGAAGTTAGTAGCCTGAGGGGGTCCATGCTTAAATTTCCGATTAATATTTCATATGTTCTAGAACATATGGTAAATATTATTCAATTTCAATGAAATTTTGTACACAGGTTGCATTCGTGATTACGCATGTGTAGACTAAGGTAGAAGTTAGTAGCCTGAGGGGGTCCATGCTAAAATTTCCGATTAATATTTCATATGTTCTAGAACATATGGTAAATATTATTCAATTTCAATGAAATTTTGTACACAGGTTGGATTCGTGATTACGCATGTGTAGACTAAGGTAGAAGTTAGTAGCCTGAGGGGGTCCATGCTTAAATTTCCGATTAATATTTCATATGTTCTAGAACATATGGTAAATATTATTCAATTTCAATGAAATTTTGTACACAGGTTGGACTCGTGATTACGCATATTTATACTTGGATGGATGGATGGATAGAAAGAGGGGAGTCCGTGAAGGACTCAAGCACTCAGGCCAGAACTAGGCCCATTGTACCCCTCGGTGCGAAGAACCTTCATGTCACTCCCGCTGTGGCGGTTGTGAGCCATCCGCTATCTTTTCCGAATTTACAGATTTGTTGCCATCCATGAACCCCTGCTTCGCTCAGTTCGTTCAGGAGATAGGCACCAAAGCATTTATAACGTAGGTGCATGAGGCTGGGACAATGACACAGGAAGTGTTCAATAGTCTCTCTATCCTCACCGCACCCCCTACAGACGTGCACTTCAGAGCGCCGGATTTTGTAGGCATGATCCCGTAACATAGAGTGACCTGTTAAGATCGCAGTGCCCAGGTATACCGAGCTCTTGTTGAGCCGCAGGTATTTCTTGGTTACTTTCTCCTTCGGGATGCCCCAGAGACACCGCGTGGTGTGGCCGATATCACTAGCTAGCCAGATTTGTTGATGAGATTCGTCGGCCCATCGTTTTAGGTTCGCTTTAAGAGTCTGCAGTGCTACCCCAACTGTGGTCGTGATGACCTCCAGTTGCGATCCCTTTCTTGCTAGCTCGTCTGCTTTTTCGTTTCCCGGTATATTGCTATGTCCAGGAACCCATTTCAGTGTGACCCTATTCGACCGCGCCAGGTTGTTAAGACTGTGTTTACATTCTTGGACCAGCTTGGATTTGGTTGTATAGGATGTCACCGCTTTTAACGCAGCCTGACTATCTGAGAAGATTGTCAGGTCCCTATCTGTGGTTCCTTCTAATAGAAGGTGGTTACAGATTTCTTTAATTGCCACCACCTCTGCTTGGAAGACTGTGGCGTGGTCTTCCAAGCGAATAGACCTTTCTAGATTTAATTCCTCACAGTACATTCCCGCGCCAGTCAGGTTTCCCATTTTGGAGCCGTCGGTATATGCTGTTAACAGGCCAGCTGTTTGAGACACTATGTCAGTGTTCCAATCAGCTCTAGAAGGGATACTGAGTTTTACGTTTGATTCCAGGAAGGTTTCTTTCTGGGAATCGCTAGGTTTCTCAACATTGGGTATGATGGACTTCACAAATCCCAGGATAGACTCATGAGGTACAGAAGAACCTGTATGAGTCCATGCCTGGTTTAAGTGAAGTCTCAATGCAGCCCCCGCAGCAACTTTTTTGATGTGGATCCCAATTGGGTGGATAGCCGTAATGGTTTCCAGTGCTACTGTTGATGCTGTTCTCATTGCGCCAGTAATACTGAGGCAACAAGAACGTTGAACTTTTTCCAACAACTTAAGATTGGAGAGTTTCTCAATCGCCTTCCACCAGACGAGAGAACCAAAGGAAAGAGTAGGGCGGACGACACTGGTGTAGAGCCAGCGAATCATATCCGGTTGTAGTCCCCATTTCTTTCCCATCGCGCCCCGACACATGCCAAAAATCCTATAGGCTTTTTTAGCTCGTTCTTCTAGGTGCGATCTCCAGTTCAATTTTTTGTCTAAAATAACGCCCAGATATTTAACGTTAGCTTTTAGTGCTATCCGGGTGCCTTTTATAACGGGAAGACTCAATAGTTGAGTTTTCCTTCTCAATGAGAATAAACAGATATCGGTTTTTAGCGGGTTGATGTTCAGCCCACAGTTGTCTGCCCATTGGCTAACAATATTCAGTGCAGGTTGCATTAACCCAGAGAGTTCCGATTCAAATTTGCTTGTGACGAGAATGACCAGGTCGTCTGCGTAGCATACGACGAGGTATCCCTGCCTTGTGAGTTCGAATAGGAGGTCATTCACGACTAGTATCCAAAGCAAGGGTGACAGAATGCCGCCCTGTGGTGTACCTTTGTGAACTTTACCTGCCCGTTCTTGATCCCCAAGGTTCGCATAAATTCTCCTATGTGCTAACATGTGTTCAATCCACTTGGAGATTTGTGGGTTGATGTTATGTTTATGTAGCACTTCATTAATTTTTTGCAGGAGTACATTGTTGAAAGCTCCTTCCACGTCTATAAAGGTTCCAAGCACAGATTCTTTGAAAAGAAAGGCTTTTTCAATGGTGTGAACCACTTCATGAAGAGCGGTTTCCACCGATTTACCCTTTAAATAGGCGTGCTGTTTGCCAGATAAGGCTGCCGATGGGAGCTTATCTCGAATTTCTCTTTCGCAGATTCTTTCCAGAGTCTTTAAAAGAAAGGAAGTGAGGCTGATTGGTCTGAATGCCTTGGTGGATGAATAGTCATCTCGACCCGGTTTTGGTATGAAGACCACTCTAACCTCCTGCCATTTTTTCGGGGTATATCCAAAGAAAATACACGCCCTGAAAAGGTTTATTAATCTGTCAGCTATGAAATCCCATGAGTTTTGGAGGAGAGCAGGGAAGATCCCATCTTTACCTGGAGATTTAAATGGTTTGAAAGAAAAAACAGCCCATTTAGCTGCATTAAGGTTAATAAACTCTAATTCCGTATTCTCCAACCTATTGCTAGGCCGGTATGAATCTATTACAACAGAGGTGTCAAAGCATTTTGGGAAATGCTCTTCCATTAGTAATTCTAGTGACTCCCCTGCTGATTCAGCCCTGATACCTTCACTATTGATTAGGAGTTCAGGTTGAATGCGGGTTTTCGCTAGAAATTTCTTAATTCGTGACGCCTCGTTTACGCTATCTACACCATCACAGAACGATCTCCAAGATTGTCTCTTGGCTGAGCGGATGGCGTACTTATAATCTTTGAGCGCATTTTGATATGCGTTCCAATCTTCATCACGATTACAGTTCTTCGCTTTGTTGCAAAGCCTGCGTACCCGTTTACGTTTTCCTTTGAGGTCTTGTGTCAACCAAGGAGGGTCAGAGTCGGATCTGGCCCGTTTCAAGGGACAAGACTCTTCATAAGAATCCATAAGCAGGTTCGTGATCACATTTACTTCTCTGTCAATATCTTCACACGAGTACAATGTACGGGGGAAGTTAACTGAGAGATTTAATTTTGATTCCACCTTGCTCCTGAAAGAAGCCCAGTCAGTTTTTGCCGGGTTCCTATAAGGAATGGCTGGTGGGACCGTCGCATCAATTTCAAAACGTATATATCTGTGATCCGATAAGGATGCTTCGTTCGAAACTCTCCAATTATGGATGTATGCAGATATATCAATTGTAGTTAGTGTTATATCTATTACTTCCCTACGAGAACGCGTGATAAAGGTAGGTTCTACCCCAAGGTTCATTAATAATAGGTTAGTTGTATAAATATAATCAAGCAGTGACTTACCCCTTTCATTACAATTTGAGCTGCCCCATACTGTATGATGCGAGTTTGCATCACAGCCTATAATCAGTTGTTTGTGGTTGCTCTGCGCTAGCTTCGCTACCTCATCCAACTCGGTAGATGGCGGAGGGGTGGGTGAGTCAAACGGTAGATAAACAGAAGCAAAGATGATCTGCTTTGGTCTCCCGTTTAATTCGCCCTCCCATGAAACCGCTATGCTATCTTTACTTGAGACCTGCGGGTGAGAAAATAGATTAATATTTTTCTTGGCTACAATACAGGCCCTGGGCCTACCTTGTTCGTTATTGTAGAACAGATTTACTGATTTGTTGCTCCATCCAGAAACCTTGTTTACGACGGTCCAAGGTTCCTGAATTAGCGCCAAATCTACTTCGCTTTTATCGAAAAGTTGTTGTAGGTTGGCCGTGGCCGCCCTACTACGATGGAGATTGATCTGAACAATTCTCATGAATTGTTTTGATCAACCTCCATCTCCAACTCTTCCGTTGACATCTCCTCCGTTAGGGTTTGGTCATCATCTAATGCCAGGAGCGGTCCTAGTAGGAGTAAATCCTCGTCTTCGTCGCAAGACGTACCTTTAACCGATCCTGTCATCAGATCATGTCCAGCCCGTTCATCTGTTTCGCCAATCACCAATTCGGTGATCAGTAAGCCAGATGATTTTTCTAACGTTGGAGCAGCATTCGCGCTCTCTTCTTTAGAGGGTGCTGGTTTGGCTTCAGCAGCAGAACTGGAAACCGGTGGTTGTGTGGGGCAGGTTGGCGACACATTTTCCAATTTGAAAAAGATGCTTGCCATCCTGTACCACACCTCCCCCCTGGTTTCGTTAATCCTATCGAATGAGGTCTGGTCGATACTCAACACCAAGTAGATTCCTTGCGAATTCTCCTTAGCAAAGTATACCGTCCAGAGCTCAGTCGGCAGGTTGTTCTGTTGCTTAATCTGGCTAAGGATGGCTGGTACAGGTTTAGGCGGACCTATAACTTCAACCGTTACCCTCCTTAGCTTTGGAATGTCATCTTTGCTTACCATCTGTAAGCGGATATCATCCCAAGGCAACTTTATTTCGCTGATCAATTTCCCTAGGAAGTCTACCGAGAACTTGTCTAGACAGACTGCCCAGAAGAAATCGCCACGAAAGCCACTCCAACGGATACGAACCGGCAGAACATCACTGGTTGACATAAAAGCAGCGTCTATAGCTGATTCTAATGCCTCCCTAATGATAGTCTGTCTGTCCCGAGCGATCCTGCCCCCAGGTGCTGCAGAGTTGATGACAGCCATCTCGATAGATGTTTTGTCAACTCCTCTGACCACCTGAGAATAGGAACTCAGGGTTCGTTTACCTGTTGGTGTGACCTTCGGTCTTGCGACAGGTTTAGATCTACGATCTAAGCCTGATTTGGGAGCAGGTCCTTCCCTATAAGTTGATAGCTCAGGGACTACCTTCTTATTGGTTGGTCCTGCTTCTCCCGAATCATCCGAGCGGATTCTCTTTTTTGCTGCTTCTGTTGCAACAAGAGCCCGTGCAGGATCAGTTGTCCCCATTTTCCAACCTAATGTGGTTGACATGGCAACGCCTGACACCGCACGGGCCCCTGCCGCAGCAGGAGCAACACAAGTAGTTGCTGGTTTGGCCGGGTGGACCGATGTGGAACCTGGCAATGCACTAGCGGCTCCCGCGGTGTTTCCACCTTTGGGATTCACCCGTGCACCACCCGGTTCTCCACCTTTCACGCCCTGTACCGCGCCGCGCAACTTCTCCCTTCTCTGTTTCCGCTTCTGCCCGACAGACAGTGGTTTCCCATCACCTGGTGTAACCCCCTTCCTCGCAGACGGACTTCCAAGGTTGAGCCTTTCCAGCGCAGCCCTTGCTCGCTGTCGTTTGCGCTGTTGCGCACCCGACAGTTTATTTTTCTTTTTCTTTTTAACCAGGACCTCACCTCCTGTCGTGTGGGAGGGGGTCGAGGTTTGGGTCGCGTTTTTAATCGTATCGGCCCTATCTACTCTTGCTACTGGCGACTTAGTTGTTACCTTAGTAACAACCAAGCCCTCGCCGGAAGTCGTAGCCTCTTCCGACACTTGTGGTAATATCCTACCACGAATTTTTCAAGATTCGGACATTCAAATCATGAAGGTGGATTCTCTTGGTTTTCGGTCTTCGTCCTTCGCCGTTCCAGCATGGTTGCACCTACTGGCATCGCCTCAGGGTTCCTCAGACTTACTTAAGCCCCACCACCGCGACAAGGTGGAATCCGACGGGGGGATATTTATACTTATTATAGTTATTTTAATAATATTATTTATTATTAAACAAATAAAAATATAAAATTAAATCAATAAATAATAAATATGAGCAATTTTTGAAGAAACCACTGTTTGTTACAAAAAATCGTTGGACATAAATCGCTGTTAAACAACATACTATGAGTTATCTGCTCCCCCTAGTTAGCAGCTTTTTTTTCTTATTTAACAAACAATTTGTTACTTAATTTAACCGCCAAAATTTTTTTATTAGTAAACAATAACAAATTCGATGTCAAATTAGTTATCAAACGCGTACGCTTCCAAAAAATTAAAAACTAGATCTACTTCATGCGCGCGTGAAGCGTGCGCGCGTTAGCAAAACTACATTTTAAGTTGCTCCATGTATTTCCATTGGTTCTACTCAACTTGTCAACGCTTTACGCACCCGTGTGACGCGTTATTGTGTTTCTCACATTATGCTTCAGACAGTCTCGCCGCTCGTGCCGTTGTCGGTTTGGAATGTCAAACGACGCCGATGACGTTGGTGACGACTTTGTGTAGACAGACTCGCCGCATTGAATCATTTAGATAAAAGTATATTGGTTGATGTTAAAAAACAATTTTTATTAAATATTGCGAATTAAATATATCAAATATTGTGTTAAAAATAATTTACAATAAAATATGCCTTCAGATTGTTATTATATTTTTAACTTTAATTACATGTTTTTTAGTTAAAATTACATTTTCTCTCACAAATGGAATTAACTTTTTTATAATAATACAATATACATATAAATAATTATATAAATAACATATAAATATCCACCACATTTTTTGTTGTACAAAATTCCATTTTTTTAAATTATTTCTATTAATTCTACAACAAATCTCATTTTAAAAAAATGATTTTTCATAAATAAAAAAAAATCAACAAAACAATATTTTTATGTCATACAACAATTTTTATATCAATTAGACATTTGGAAACGGCAACGACTTCAAAAGTTGAAATCGATTGAACTTTCTTACGGCACGAGCGTCCCCGGCGTCATGACGGCGGCGAGTTTGTCTGCTTTCATATATTTCTATATATTTTAACTTTTGTTTGACATTCCAAACCTTCAACGGCAACGGCGAGACTATCTCTGGGGTTAGTCCGAAATCCCCTTATATATTAATAGTAATGCAACATGTGCCGCTTTTTTATGATATTTGATATTATCTGTATTAATATCGATAAAACGACTATTAACATATGTAACACCGGTTCAGGCGAAGGTTTTGTATGAAAACGTGCAGTAAAAAAAGTTTTTAGGCGAGACAACACGTAAATTAGGATGTTGGGTTAGCGAATGCAGAATATTATAACCAAGACGGACAAGCAGTTACATAACTTAAATGCGGTTCTTTATTCATTTAGATTTCTTGTTATTATTATTAATACAAAAAAATTAAATTACACGGTAAGGAGGAGAATAAACTCAATCATGCAATGAAGACCGATGTATTTGAAGGCGAATTAAAATGTAACGCATAGAGTACATAATATCTATCGAAATGTTGGGAAAACATTAAATACGATAGCAGCATTCTAAAAAACGTATACGCAACTGCAAGCAGATTTGCTGACTAGATTCAAATTCCTTACCACCGAGTTGCTAACATTACGATGGAGTTGGTAACGCAATTAATAATTATTTTACACTACATATATACGTAAATTTAGATTAAATATCAAAATTTAAATGATGCCCATAATTCAATTTTACATTTTCAGAAAAACAAAAGTCTGCAAGTATACCACCATCAGCACCAATATAGTATAATATGGTAATCAAGATGGTAACCAAAATGAAAAAAAAAATTATTCTGTAATCAAAAAGAGAAAAAATTGTTAATAATATAAATTAAATTCCAAACAAAATACAAAAATGAATACTTATCATCCGAAAAATCGCTTAAAAAATGGAAAAATTACAATTTCTGATTTAAATAGGTATTGAAATTTCTAATTGACATTTCTCTGTATATCCAGATATATACTTAGTGACAAATGGATATTAAATCGCACTAACAAACTATGGAAAATAAAAGATACAATAGAATCATGGGAAACATCTAACAAAAACAATAGAAGATTTGAAGTTACTTTAATGAGAATAAGAACTGGTCATTCTTGATTATCCTACATTTATCTTAATACTAAGGAACTCATCTATTTGTGATCATTTTTTTACAAATATTTTTTTAATAAATACAGATTTTTTAAAATAATTACTATTTTTTTATTTAATTTTTTATTTAATAAAAAAACGCTGAATATATAAATTGCATTAAATATTTCCCTTCCAAAATCAGGAAAACACCTATTTCTAATTAATGTCTTAAAATATTACGGTCAAGTTCATCGTACTTCAATGCAAGAAATATTAAACTAAACAGTATGATATCAACAAATATAAAAGATATCTTAAAATATAAATAAAGATAACAATTATAAAATTCATAATTAATTAATGAAACGTAAATTAATTAATGAATTATAAAATATAAAAAAAAATATATAACATTTATGAAAAGGAGCACATATAATGGTTACAGGCCTCTATAAATAAATAATAATAAAAAAGTCTTTTGTATTTTTATTTTTTTAAACGTTTTAGATTTTACTATTTTATTTTAAATTTACTTCCATTAATAAATAGTTTGGTAAAAGTATATTATATAATACTTTTGTTACGTTATTTTTTTTAAATTGATAATTTATTGTCAATTCATTGATATTGTTTAAATAAATAAATATAATTCTTCTTTTATTTAACTTTTTCGAAAACCCAATATTATCATAGTTTCGATATGATTACACTTCAAAGTTATTTACTGGATACAAACAAAACAAATAAATCGTTCATAACGAGTTTTTTAAGTGACCAATATGTTTATCTCAGTTGTATGATAAATATGATTTTGGTGGCGAGTGTATAACTTTTAAAAGATTCTAGAAAACGGTCATGCTTGGTTTGCTGTGGTCAACATAACCCGAATTTGTAGCTATATCAAAAGCAACCCAAGAAGCGATTACAAAAATTATTACCTATCCAAATGAAAGGCAAAACCATAAAACCATCCTTTTAGAAGACAAAAAAACAGAGCTGCATAGAAATAATGGAAAATTAGAAATTTAACAATCGGACTAAACATATAATATATATAGACGTAATTATTAACGACGTATCAAACAAGTGTGTTGCAATCTAAGTACGTATTAAGCTTTAGAAGGTTTCGTTTACCGTTTAAAATTAATAAGAAGAAATTTTCACGAAAAACTTCCTTCTAAAACTGTACGAAAAACACATATTCAGAATAATAAATTTTATACCACCAGCATTTACATCGCAGCAATATGAATCTTTATTTCGATACATATCATACGCCATCGTTTACACTGCAAACTTAGTGCGCACTGCGCAGCAAGCACTTGTTGCTGGTACTAAAGAATTAGTGTAAAGCAGATATAAAAATTTTAATTTCCCAAAAGACTTAAATTTTAAAAGAAGTTGTAAAATTATGTACTGTGTATTTCAAATTATATCAACAAGTAATTTGGAGTAGTACCAATCTATTTTATAGCTATTATGGATTTCATAATCAAATCCATATTAAAGATGGCTGGCCACCGTAATTTCACTTTATTCTTGTGAACTAATATTCTTACATGTTGAAAATGTTGATGATACTATATCAAAAATTTAATAAAAATACCGAATATTAATTTTTATCTCAAATTAATATTAAAATTATAGTTTTATTATTTTTAAATAAACAAATGGAAATAACACACTAACTGCTTAATACAAGCAGTAAAACATTAAAATAGAAATTAGTAAAAATGAAAACAAAAAGTATGTAAAGCAAAAGACCAAAACTTATAAAAATTCTTACTGTGGAATTTAATCTCTTAAGATTAAATCCCACAAACCATAACCATAAAGCTTTTTCGAATACAAGTACTAACATAAAACCAAACAGTATTTATATGCATATATATATATATATATATATATATACTTTTTTTGTGTAATGGAATTATGTATATTTGAAAAAAAAATGCTTGTGGAATTCAATCTCCAGATTTGCCTCAATACAAAAACTTGTATATCTCCATATAGGAAATGGATGGTAATGGATAATCCTCCTCCACGTTAGTTCTTCCAGGATAACGTTTAATATAACGATAACGTTTAATAATCCACTACAAAACACGAATGAAACGAGAATATCAGAAAATTGAATAATGTAAAACAAAAACTATTAAAATAAGAAAAAACTAAAAATCCTAATGTGAGAACATTTTACGAATAGTATGAAATACTATGAAGTCTGGTGATGGGTTGGATGGTCAAAAAAAAAAGTTCGCTCAAAATTTTTTTCTAGGCGTTTCCGAGGTCGGGGAGTCCGAAAATGCAAAAAAAAAAAGTGTCCGGGGGACGCGTACGCGTACGCTTTTTATGTGCGCAGCAACATCTCCTAGAACCGCTTGTCCGATTTTAATGAAATTTGGCACACAGGCTCTAACATACCTCGCGCAGGTGCCGGTACAAGATGAGATCGATCCTTTCAGTGGGACCATGTTAGATTTCCCCATTTATGTGGCAACCTACGTGTTTTTGTTCTACGGGAAAATGTAAAAAAAAATTTCATGTCTCAGATTTGGATGAAATTTAAAACATAGGTTGGTATCATGATTGTCCACAAGCCTACCAAGATACAGGTCTGTAACTTCAGGGGGTCCCTGGTAAAATTTCCGATTAAAATTTCATATACTCTAGAGCATATAGTAATTTTTATCTAATTAGCATAAATTTTGGTACATATGATAGTTTCCGCATGTACTTGGTGTCTGTAAAATTTGAAGACAATACTTCAGTGGGTCCATGTAAAAATCCGTAATTACTTTTCATAAGTTCAACTCTCTATATCTACCGTACCTTTCACCCAATTTCAATGATATTGAACACACAGTTTCACTTAGTTATCTATTTGATACTCCACAAATTTGTAGTTGGTAGGTACAGTACGTTCATGGGAAACTAATATATGAGCAACTTAGTTTCCGAAGAATATTTTCTTTATGCTCTACAGCTTGTAATTATTATCCGATTTCAATGAAATTTGGTACACAGGTTGAGTTCATGATTCTGCATAGGTTGACCAAATTACAGGTTAGTAGGATTAGGGGGTCCATGTTAAATTTCCGATTTAATTTTTAATTTTTTTTTTTTCATATGTTCTACAGCATATAGTAATTGTTAACCGATTTCAAAGATATTTTATATATAGGCTAATTTTGGGATCTAGTTGGCTCTCCTGAAATTTGGAGACCTTCAGGGGGTTCCTAGAAAACAGTTTTAGTTTCCGAATTTTATATAATTACGTGTTTTATAGCATGTAATTATTATCTGATTTTAATGAAATTTGGCACAAAGGTAGACCTTCTGATTATGCATGTGTTGGCCATGTTAGAAGTTAATACCTTCAGGGGGTCCATGCTAAAATTTCCGATTAATATTTCATATGTTCTAGAACATATGGTAAATATTATTCAATTTCAATGAAATTTTGTACACAGGTTGGATTCGTGATTACGCATGTGTAGACTAAGGTAGAAGTTAGTAGCCTGAGGGGGTCCATGCTAAAATTTCCGATTAATATTTCATATGTTCTAGAACATATGGTAAATATTATTCAATTTCAATGAAATTTTGTACACAGGTTGGATTCGTGATTACGCATGTGTAGACTAAGGTAGAAGTTAGTAGCCTGAGGGGGTCCATGCTTAAATTTCCGATTAATATTTCATATGTTCTAGAACATATGGTAAATATTATTCAATTTCAATGAAATTTTGTACACAGGTTGGATTCGTGATTACGCATGTGTAGACTAAGGTAGAAGTTAGTAGCCTGAGGGGGTCCATGCTAAAATTTCCGATTAATATTTCATATGTTCTAGAACATATGGTAAATATTATTCAATTTCAATGAAATTTTGTACACAGGTTGGATTCGTGATTACGCATATTTATACTTATTATAGTTATTTTAATAATATTATTTATTATTAAACAAATAAAAATATAAAATTAAATCAATAAATAATAAAGATGAGCAATTTTTGAAGAAACCACTGTTTGTTACAAAGATAATGTTAATTACAAAAAACTTTTGGACATAAATCGCTGTTAAACAACATACTATGAGTTATCTGCTCCCCCTAGTTAGCAGCTTTTTTTTTAAGATATCAGGTCTTATGATTTTATTTTGAAATCTTTGAAGTTTTACTAAATGGCATTGTTTTACACAGCCCCAAATCTCGATACCTAAAAGCCAAACTGGTTTAAAGTTTTGATTATAAATAAGAATTTTGTAAAACAAAAACTATTAAAATAAGAAAAAACTAAAAATCCTAATGTGAGAACATTTTTTTTAAGATATCAGGTCTTATGATTTTATTTTGAAATCTTTGAAGTTTTACTAAATAGCATTGTTTTACACAGCCCCAAATCTCGATACCTAAAAGCAAAACTGGTTTAAAGTTTTGATTATAAATAAGAATTTTGTTTATGTTAAAAAATTTATTAATATTGACTATACTATGTTAAATAGTGATATAATCAAATAATCAGTGAAATAACCAAATAAAACGTTTTTGTAAAAACAAATACTAATTTATGCCACACTCTTGTGTATTTTAAAAAATAAACGGACATAAAATTACACTACAAGAAATGATTTGGTATGTTTAGTGCCTTAACTGTGAACACAGGAAATGGATATGAGGAGGGATGGGAGTTTAGGATTGAGAAGAAATTAGATTAACAGTGACCGAGGTTAACAGGGAATGGTTTACATTTGTCTTAAACTCTTAAGGGAACACATGATTTGGAAATTGGTTCCATAATTTTGTAGTTCTAGCAATAAACGAGTTTCTAAATTTTCAGTAGATTAAACAAATTCTTAATAAAAATTTCTTGGATTTTGCTAATATTTTTCTTCTTTTTTTTAGATTGCTGCAAAAGTTATATTAGTTTATATTCAAAATATAAAGAATTTAGCTGGCCGCAGAAAAATTAAACAAGGTAATAAAATTGTAATCTGCATTTGCTTTTCAAATTATTTTCATAATATATAACTAAAAGATATTTTAAAATTTTTAATTAAAGAAATCGAGTAACTATCACAAACACGGGAAAGGAACACAGTCTAGACTGAAGTATCAAATTTACACAATATAATGGTTAAAACGTTTCAGGCGTACTTACCTCCAACAAATCGGACATATTCTTGCGTCCATTGTAGGGCTCATCTAGCTAGCCATGATGAACTTATATCAAAAGTATATTTATTTTCTTTTTTTTCTATAATAGACTTCTCTTTTTTATTATTTTATTTATAATGTTAATTTTGCTTCATATATCTAAAGATATATGAAGCTTTGTGGTCGAGATGCAAAAAAAAAAAAAAACGAGATTATAATTGATTTATCCATTTTCGATATCAAGGAATCCGAATCCTTGATAAAAATTTCTGTGTCCGCCGTACGCAGGGTAAAAATGCTCTTTTTGTAATGCTTAGAAATAGTAGTAAACCAATTCCGATTTTGACAACATTTTACAGAAATGTAAACAAATATTGGAAGTATGTCGTGGTGGGGTGCATTATCCAATTGCAACCCCCTTAAAAAAGGGGTCAAACACACCCCTTAAGAAAGGGGTCGAACACACCTTTTTTTATGCACACGAAAAAACACTGCTTATATATCATGGGATTTTAATGCCGTTTCCTCAGTACGTACATAAACACTATCTAATTAAATTTTTAAAAAAGTGGGGGTATCGGACGCAGCCCCACGATTTTATGGGGCTTTGAAATTTGAATTTTGGAAATTTAAAATAGCTATAAAATCCTCTATATTTAAACTAGGATATTGTACTTTCTACATAAGGTTGAGAGGGTAAAAGTATTTCGAAATTATATGGAAATTAATCACCTCACCCATTTCAGGTTGCACAGGGGGGGGGGGTGTTTATAAAATAAGTTACACCCCCTCTGTGCAGGGGTAGATTTAAAAACTGAGAAAATACTTTATTAATAATATAGTCTTACATCTTTACCGAAAAAATCAACCCTCTAACCTCAACCCCCGCTATTTTACAGGGGGGACTAGGTAAACATTTTGAAAATTCATACATTTTCTATTTAAATTTGATTTTTTTAAGATTTAAAAGTCCATAAAAACTAAACTATAAAAGATGGGATGGTTTAACCTTTAAATTAGGTCTATCAGATTAGATTCTTTCTAAATAAATTCATTTCGTTACCACCTGCCCCTTTGGGTGGATTAGAGGGTGTGTTTATAAAATAACTTACGCCCCCTCTGCGGATGGTTAGATTTAAAAACTGAGAAATTAGTTTCTTAATAATATAGTCTTACATCTTTACCGAAAAAATCAACCCTCTAACCTCAACCCCCGCTATTTTACAGGAGTAACAAATTTAACATTTTTAAATTTCATACATTTTCTATTGAAATTTGATTTTTCCTTCATATATCTTTTTTTGCTTCAGATATCTATTTTAAGTTTTAACGGGTAGATTTTAAAACTGAGAAATTAGTTTGTTAATAATATAGACTTACATCTTTACCGAAAAAATCAACCCTCTAACCTCAACCCCCGCTATTTTACAGGAGTAACAAATTTAACATTTTTAAATTTCATACATTTTCTATTGAAATTTGATTTTTCCTTCATATATCTTTTTTTGCTTCAGATATCTATTTTAAGTTTTAACGGGTAGATTTTAAAACTGAGAAATTAGTTTGTTAATAATATAGTCTTACATCTTTTCAGAAAAAATCAACCCTCTAACCTCAACCCCCGCTATTTAACAGGGGTGACAAGGTAAACATTTTGAAAATTCATACATTTTCTATTTAAATTTGATTTTTTTAAGATTTAAAAGTCCATAAAAACTAAACTATAAAACATGGAATGGTTTAACTTCTAAATTATGTTTATCAGGGTAGATTCTTTCTAAATAAATTCATTCCGTTACCACCTGCCCCTTTGGGTGGATAAGAGGGTGTGTTTATAAAATAACTTACGCCCCCTCTGCGGAGGGTTAGATTTAAAAACTGAGAAATTAGTTTCTTAATAATATAGTCTTACATCTTTACCGAAAAAATCAACCCTCTAACCTCAACCCCCGCTATTTTACAGGAGTAACAAATTTAACATTTTTAAATTTCATACATTTTCTATTGAAATTTGATTTTTCCTTCATATATCTTTTTTTGCTTCAGATATCTATTTTAAGTTTTAACGGGTAGATTTTAAAACTGAGAAATTAGTTTGTTAATAATATAGTCTTACATCTATTCCGAAAAAATCAACCCTCTAACCTCAACCTCCGCTATTTTACAGGGGTGACAAGGTAAACATTTTGAAAATTCATACATTTTCTATTGAAATTTGATTTTTTGCTTCATATATCTGTTTTAAGTTTTCTAAGTTTAAATTTCTAAATTAAGTTTATCAGTTTAGAGTTTGTCCAAATAATTTCATTTAGTTAGCAGCCAAAGAGTGTGTTTATAGAATAAGCTATACCCTCTCTACGGAGAAGTATATTTAAAAATGAGAAATTAGTTTCTAAATAATGTAATTTTATTTCTTTTCCGAGAAGATCAGCTCTACAATTTTAAGCCCTATAATTTAAAGGGATGCGAATATATGCCACAAAAGGGTGATTGAAAACAAGAGATATGAAGCACTCTTCCAACTTGGCAGCTTTTTTTTTGTCCTTATTCCTTTTGGGTACATGGCTTCCACAATGTATTTATTGTTTCAGTTTTTGTAATCATTTTTTTAAATTTAACATGTAGATTGTAGACTATTAATCTGCAGTGGTATATCCTAGAACCTAGACGATGGAGCTGACATCTTTACGTTACTAGGAGTAACGTCACGAGTGGTCTTGTCCTGGATTATAGATGGTGCTACTATTTGTACTCCACTATTAGAATGAACCCTATTTTCGTATGACAGCTTTCTGTTGTTGACCCTATAAAAAATGTGAACCGTAAGCGAACCGCCGGCGAAGTCATTTCTCCATACAAGAGTTCTTTTACGAACCGCTTTTGCAGTTCGTAAACGGACCGTAAACGGAAATGTTAGCATACGAGAATTAAAATAAAAAATGAACCGTACAGAGTTCGCTAAATGCGGTGCGTTTCTGCACCGCTAAAGGTGATTCGTTTTGGATTCGCCAAATTTAAAGCATTTACGTACCGCCTTGGGCGGTTCGTTTCGGGTTCGCCAACTTCGGTTCCCTTACGAACTGCCTTGTCAATTTAAATAAATTTTGGTTTTGGTTGAAATTAAAAAATTAACAAATTTTAAATTTCTTTTTTCATCACATATTTTATTCACCACATTTTTTATTTATCACAATTTTTATAAATTTTGTAATAATTTTTATAAAATTATGTATTAGTCGTATATATCTTTGGCATACTGGAGCCACTTCTTAATGATATGAATAATATCACTAATTCTGGGATTTGGAAATTTAAGAAATTTTTCAGTATCTAAAACTTTAATTTTTTTTAAAAAAACTAATTTTTAAACTTACTTTAATTATTTAATTTCAATAAAATTGTAAATAGCAAAAAATACGTATCTAGCTTCCACTTTCTTCTTTGTTTTGTGTGTTGTGAAATTGTTTATTGAAATTTGACACGTCGTCCCGTCTTTAAAAATAAAAAATAAAAAGAGTTCGCTTTTAGCGAACTAAAAGCGGCATGCTTGCGAACTTGTTTTTATTTAGAGAATAAAATACATATTTTATTTATTAATGTGTTAGTGAAAAGGCTGTTCAGAAGCGATATAGTTTGGGTTCGCTAAAAGCGAATTCGCATTATTTTCTCAAAGGGTGATGGTTGATAAATTAAGCTTAGAGCCTCTTCACACTAAAAGATTTTTCAGACGACTACCTAGTATAAATTTATACTATAGTCTGAAAAATCTTTTAGTGTGAAGAGGCTCTTAGCAAAATATACAACAGCTTAGGCCTTAGGGGATCCAATTACTCGAGAATTCTACTAGCCGCGTAGCCCAGGTTACCGTTTACTCGAATATTTTCAAAATATGTGTATAAATAATAAAGTCACTACAAATATATTTATTTTATTCTTTTTTTTTAAATTATTAAGTAAATTTATTGAAAATGCCACATTAAATCTTATCTAATTAATCTTGAAATAATATTTTAAAAGTACTAAATTACTTATGGGTTCGGGCATTAGTATTTAGCGAATTTTAATCTTCAACTCTTTTTCAATTTGCTGCGATGATTCAAATTTTTTTTTTTTTAGTGAGGCTAAAAACGTTAACAATGCATTATTTGACGTGGTCTCTTCTTCTTTAAAATATTCACCTTGAACTTGAAATTGTTAGATTACTTCATCTTCCACAGTAGATTCATGGTCCGTTTCGACAAATAATTGTTTATATATTTGTTTTGCAGTTATCTTAATATTATATTTAGTTGAATATATGAACAAACATTAGTAATGAAACTATTTCTACGTTGTTTAATTTTAATTAATAGTTCGGTTAACATGTTTATATTTTTATTGTATATTAAGAGAAAATGTGTGAAATAATGGGGTTTATACCCGCAAAATACCCGGGTATTGAATTACTCGAAATTTTGCTTATTACTCGGAATATCCGTGTATTCGATAAATGGCACTGTATCCCCTACAACAGCTCCAGTCTGACAAACTGCTATTAAAATGAGTTTATAACTTTATTTTTGGTATAGATCATGCTTGTTTAACTTATTCCGTGAGGCAAATCTTGTTTTGTTAGACATGATTTTTTTTTATTTGTATGATTTGTAAATCAATACACACTTGAGTGTCATACATGTTCCACTCTAAGGAGACCAATCCTAGGACTTATTGTGTAACAAAATATAGTTTATACTATCAAAAATCGTATAATATAATAATATTTTCAATCAAATAATTATTGATTATTTTTTATTAAAAACCAAGAGGATATCTTTTACAGAAAAGAGCTTTTTAATGCTGTTTTTAAGAATAATTATTATAAATATGGTTTGATATACGATTTACTTTTTTAACACAAAATATTTTTATTTGCGATTTAATTTTTTTCAATATATGTTCAGAAAATTAATGAAAGATAAAAACATAATAAGAAAGAGGAAATAAAATATGAAATATATTGGATGGAAGAGTATTTGTGCGAATAAACTTTATTTTTCAACAGTATATTTGTGTATTAATTAATATTGTATATATATATTGTTTTTTTTTATATTATTTTTATAGAGAACCACCAACGATTTTTGATTTTCTGGGTCCTCTTTTTAATAATGTAATTGTGTTATGTTAAGGTCGTAAAGTGTAAATATGTAACATGTCAGACCAGTGTTTACAGCGGGAATTAAGCACACAACTCTGTGTTGGTAGAACAGAACATGTTCCACTGAACTACCGAGGCCTACATATATTGATTATAATATATATGTATATAAAACATCAAATCATAAAAATTATAAAATCTCACCATCAACGTGTGGTCAACTTGCCCATACACGATACAACTTGACCAAGTTGTATCGTGCATTGTAGAACAAGCTGTATAATGTATGGACCGCATTACTATGAGTTATTAATATGCAAACGTAGTTAATTATGTATAAAGTACAATATTATATCTAATGCTGCCCATAGACTATAGAAAAATATCAAATTGACTTTTCTGGGTAGATCGTGGTAAATTGTATAGTATATGAAAAAAAAAGACTTTTCTTGAAGATTTATTTTAAAAAAAAAACACATGTTTTTATAACAAGTAATAATATAATAGTTAATTTGATGAAATATTTTTTATATTTTTATATATTTGATGGTATAAGCAAATACAAAAACAATAATTTTATGAAAAAAATCTCAACAATAAATTAAATATACTTTCTCTACACCAAAGTTATATTAACTATTTTTTTACACTAGCAAAACATAGTGTTTTTTTGATGTATGGTTTTGTTTGTACAAAGGTTGATTAGAATTTGTTTAGTGTGTCATGGTTTCCGACAGTTGGACAACCAGTCGTACGACCAAGTTTGATATAGTATGTGCAGGATAATAATTTTAAAAACTAATAATGATAAAAATCACATCAACTTTTTAAATAATATTACCGAATGAACAAGAACTATATATATTTTTTTTTTATTTTTTTCATATAATACATAACTATTAATCGCAGTCGTTCCAAGGCAGTCAAGGAAGAGCATATTTATTTAATTCTGTGTAAGTTAATTTTTTAACTTGTTTTAGACTTTATACTTGTATTAGACGTAAAATTTAAATTACAGTGTGAACGTAGCGTGCGGACAAGCTGAAGAACGTGTACTATTAACTGGGCTTCATGCCGTGGCCGATATATATTGTGAATGCTGTAAAACGCCACTAGGATGGAAATACGTATGCTAAAATAATTTTCTGAAAATTGAATTTCATTTAAGAGATCTCTCAATTAATATTTTTATAGATATCACTTTTTCGTCAATGTACACGAAAAAATTATTAATGATATAAAATTAAAAAGATATTCGGCATTATATAAATTCGAATTTATATAACATGAAAATTCCTTTGAAAACCATTATTGTTTTAAAATAAATTAAACTAATAAAATGACTTTAAAATGAATCATTTTTTCGCTTTTAATAATATAATTTTAATGATAATTACTACCATAAAAAAGTTCATGAACATATTGGCTGTTGGCACGAGCACAATCATAAAATCAACCTGTGTAGTGTACCAAATTGCAATCATTTTTTTCTAATTTTTCCGTAGATCTTTCAACATAAACGGGCACCATTATCCTATTTAATTTGATACACAGGTTAGGTTTATAGCAACTGAGGTCAGTAGCATTAGGGAGTATATGCAAATATTTCAGATTAATATTTCATATGTTCTAGCGAGTCTCTTACACTAGATAATATGGTAATTATTAACCGTTTTCAATCAAATTTGGTACACATATTAGTTTTCTAATCTAGTTTTTGCTAATTTAGGGTTGGGAGTTTCAGTGGGTTCCTATCAATTCTTTAGAATAAATTATAAGTATCGAATACATTATATGTGTCTCAAATGATGTGAAATTTTTAATAAAGCTGTGTTGTTACAAAACTTTAGTTGACACTGTTAATAATAAATCTATTGTAGGCATAAATACCTGTTGAACCTAAGTACGAGTTTTCTGCTCTCCCTAGTTATAGCAGCTTCCTTATATATATGCACATAAATAAATTCATATACAGGATGATTCAAAGATTGTTCCGATTTGTGGCTGTGAGAAATATAACGTAAGAAAGTTCTATTACAGATATGTCTAATAACAATAGGTCAAATATTGCTGGAACATAAATTGGTAATTCTGTGTGATAAAGAGGCAAAAAAAGTGAAATATATTAGATGGAAGAGTATTTGAGTTCTAATTTATTTTATTTTATAATACCTACTAAACTATATTTAGGAAATAAGGTCATCACCCTATTTTATTTTTGCCTCCATTTTATATATTGTATATTTTCACATAATAATTTTGTCAAGGCAAAATACGGGAAAGCATTTTTGAATTAGTTTTTGAAGAATTTAGATTTCAAAATTTTAGAATTTACAAGTATAGTTATAGAATTAATAATGTTTCGTGAGGTACTTGGAAGTCGATAAAATAAATTTTGCTCAAATAAGTGGAGATTTCAATATTGAAATTAAAGAAAATCCAAATTCTATAAAATAAATCGTTGATGTTTCAAAAGTTCGGAAATTTTTAACAAAACACTGTTTTTCATAAAACATTTTTACTACGCAAGTAATATGTACTGTTTATAAAAACACGATTGTACATAATTATTTCTTGCACATGTCTTATTTGATTACAGAATATTACTGTTTGATTTGTAGTGTTTGAAATTTACTCCTAAACTTTTAATTAATCTTCATCAGAAAAAAAGCTTAATATCCAACAGAAAAATAACAAAAAAAAAATTTTCTTTTATTTCAGGAACATGCGTTTGAATCAAGCCAGAAATATAAAGAAGGAAAATACATAATCGAATTAGCTCACATGATCAAAGAAAATGGTTGGGATTGATTTGTATACAAACTCATGATTGCGTTTATTAATGAAAGGAATGCTCATACATTTAATTCTATTGAAGGAGAACGATATGACATCTACAATAAATGTTAACCACACATCATTAATCAGTATTTCTTTAGAGAAATACACTTTTAAAAATAATATTTTTTTGTAGTACCATATAAATAATTGAAAAGAATATCAAGGTCTATGTGCAGCATGTTTTTATTAACACATAATAATTATTTTTAACATATTTTCACGGAATAATTTTAAAAATTATTGAGTATTATATAAACATTTTAATTTCTAAAAATTTTTATAACATTGTTGAAATTTAGATATATTTATCACATTCATAAATAAAACTATAATTTCTAAAAAAAAAATATGTTATATTTAATATTACTTTTTCGAAAAATGTCAGGATTTTATTTAAATAATTTAATAAAAACCGTAAAAAAATCGGTTGAGTTCTACAACTGTCAATTTTGTACACGCTGTTATCATTTAAAGATCTTCGAAATGATTAAAATTATTTTACCTATAAAATCTACAACGAGCTTGTAATCTGGTTGGTCATTAGATAGTATTGGTTGATCTAGTATCTTTTAATTTTGTCATTGCATTAAAAAGATTGAGGTCTTTTAGAATCACCCAGAGATAATGCATCTGCCATCGCCACCCTTTCTATGAACGATTTGGAAATCAAAACCTTGCAATTTAAATTCCAACATACGAGTCTACCGATTAAATCCTCGTGGTTCATTAACTATTTCAAGCTGGCAAGGTCGGTAATGACAGTAAAGTTTGTGCCTTCGATGTATGGTTGGAGTTTTTTTTTGGGTTTATTCTAAAAGTTTCTGGGACATGCACAAGTTGGAGAAACTGAACGGATTTCTCGTGAAATGGAATGGAACAGTCCCCATTCTGTATATTTTTAATGTATACGGTATACTGTAATTATATGTTATTTTTTAAAATAAAGTATATCACATTATAATTTTCAAATATCTATCGAAATTCGAAATACAAATAAACAAAAACAAAACGTTATTTCATCTTCACGTGAAAAATGATTGAAAATTTTACCCCCAATCTGTTTAATAAAAAAATATACATTTTTTCATGGCATTCACGCTAGCTGCGTACTACTACTTAACTTAAGCGAAATTATGGAAATTATAAGCTAAATTTCACATTACGTTAAAATTATATGGAAATTTCATTTCAATCCAGCTTGCTACAGCTATATACATATATTTTAATTTCACTCTGTTTTAAATTTATCAAATCTATACCATGAGTTACGGTTGTTACGGTATTAGTAGTATGTATTTGCTGGTTGATCTGCAATGCCCAAACCTACACTACTAAAAGCCATGTCATTACAATACATGCGCAAAAATTTGTAGTCACAGAAATTATAATATTATACGTCAAAATTAAATGCCGGTAATACCAAACGCTAAAAGTTCGGAAGAAAAAGTGAAATATAATAGGTAAATAATAATTGTTAAATACCTAAAAGTAGTTAAAAGTGTTATTTAATAATAGTAGATTAAATTAATCTAAAAAAATTGTGCGAGCATTGTGTATTTCTAGTGTAATTTGTGTGATAAAAATTAGCACAACTTCTAACCTCAAAAAAAAAATTTTATTCATATTTTTTTTTTTGTAAATAAAAACAAACTATATACATATTTTGATAGTTTTTAATAATAATTTAATTTTTAATAATCAATAAGTGTGCTAAAAGCAAATTAAATTACCTAAGTGTACATAATTAAGTGATTTTTTTTTAATATAAGTTTTTTTGTTGGTTCTGTGATTATGGAAATGAGGTATTTAAAATTAAATACTTAAAATTGTAAATACAGATGATGAAATTAATTTATATTTAAAAATTATGTTAAATAACTTAAATATAAATACACAAATATTTGCTGAAGAGAACGTAATTAATTCAAAAAATGTAATAAATTTTCCTTATCTTATATCACATTTGCGTGGAATTCAAAAAATATTGGTAGAGCATTTTCCTAATTTATATCAACTTTAATGTCGAAACCATCATTAGTTCTTTGGAAAACCTTAATTTATACTATGATGGAACATATTGAAACTTTACAAACATTTATTAAACAATCCACTGAATTAAATGAAAATTCATTAAATTGATTTTAATGCATCATTATTGTGTCAATATTTCTTTGGAACAAGTTTAATTGAACAAGCTGATAAATTAACAAATGAAAAAAATGAAAATCGTACATTAACATCAAATTTATTAAAAACTTTTGGACAAACTAATTTAAATTTGGAGCATAATAAACGTATTATGAATGCGTTTTTAGAAATTTCATATTATAGTGGATATTTTGATTTAATTTTATGGTATTATTCACCAGATTCATTAAAAATTGATCATTCACAATTTTCCACAAAATCTATTAATAATTATTTGACAGCAGAAGAATGGATTTTAATTGAACAGAGAATTGTAAATTTCGGTAAAAAGAATGTAAAATAAATATGAATCGTATATTTTTACAACAAACTAAAACGAAATTGATATTTCAACTAGTGATGTGCAAAAATTGAGTACCGAATACCAAAGTATTCGTTACTTGAAGAATGAATGAGTACTGATTACTTATACTCAAAAGTATTCGATCCTTGTATGATTACTTTTCATTTAATATGAAACCCAAATTAAAATTGTAGTATTGTAGTTAACCAAATTTCCAAACCAACAGAAAATTATTCATTTCATTTTTCATTATACTACCGAGAAAAAAAGATTGCATATGAGTATGAGTAAGTACTGAGACCGAGGAATGATTTGATTACTTTTTTCAACTGATTACTCAAAATGAGTGTGAGTATTGAGTAAATTTTTCGTTTCTTCATACGTGTATTGTATTGTGTGTAAGTGTAACTGAAGTTGTAGTCAGTCACGCCACAATACAAAACACATGATTACTTTTCATGTATGAATAATTTCAAATGTCATCTGAAATGAAAAGTAATCATAAAGTAACGAATACTTCGTATTGATTACTTATGAAAAAAGTATCGAGTACCGATGATTACCTGAAAGTAACGAATTTGCACATCACTAATTTCAACAACCAGATTTACTGCATGAAGATAAAACTAATCAATTAAATATAAAGAATTTCTTATTAACAAATACTATGGATGATACTGAACAGATCAAATCATATTTTCCAGATCCTACAAATAATTGATTAATCAAATATTTAGCAAGGCAACAAAAATATGAAATTTGTGAATTGATTATTTTGGATAGTATTAAGAACAATGATGTAAAAGATTTGATTATTTTTCTAGAAAATCATGAAGTTTTAGAAATTAAAATTTAAGTGAATGTTTTCAATCTAAAAACTCTATTTTACAATTAATTTATTTTGATGAATTAATTAAATCAATTAATCAGAAACAAAAAATAAATACAATTTTAAAAATTATTAATGAGAAAAATGAAAATTATTTAATAAAAAAATATTCTGCAGAAAATATTGAAGGAATTTAATTAAAAAATTATATAGAGTAGATTAAGTATTTTGGTTAAACAAATAATTCTTTTTAAACAAATTACACTTTATCTACTTTAAAAAGCAAACTGTGTGCCTTATTCGCAGATCGCAGCACTGATTTTTCATTTTTTCTCAGGAACAGCAAATTAAAATTAAACATATTTTCAGGATACTTCACAAGAGAATATTGGTTATATTTGTAGGATATTGACACAAATTTCACACTGCCAATTAGGTTTGGTAAAAGGGGCTGTATTTCACCAATTGAATTGATAACTTATTAAAATTTAATATATAATTTTATTTTCAGATACTTAATGAACATTTTAAACGTATCACATTTAAAATGCGGGAAAGGTGGCGCGGGATTTTATTATTATTATATTTTATATTATTATAATATTGTTAACAAAAATTGTAAATAAAAAAGATATATATTTGTTATAAAATATAAATAACATGAGTTTTCATTTCATTTCAATACAAAATTTTCATATCAACATATAAACATTTTGTAAAAAAGTCTGACTAAATTTTGCGCGCATGTGTTAGTGTGAAATCTTATTTCTCGGCTTGTAAAATAGTGTAGGTTTTGGCAATGCAGAGAAATAGCACAACACACACATACATACATCATGTTCAAATTTCGGAATACTAAAACTCAAAGATATTGAGATGATGGATGATGTCATCCGAATTAAAACCTGTTTTTTAAAACTGATGTGAATTTGATATACATAATACATATTATAAATGTACTTTGATTTTGTATATTTTTGGTAATTAAATCAAATGATATTTTAGTTAGTCAGGGATGTAATAAAGGTATCGATATCCGATATAACGTTAAAATAGAGCTAAATTTTGTAAAATTTTTACAATAATACATTTCTCTCGATAATGTTTTTAACCAATGACGTTTCGTTAACATTATCTTTTCTAGTTATTTTTTAATTTCTTACATCCGATTTTATATTAGCAGGAATAATTTCCAAAGGGTCAATCCCACCAAAAACAGAAACAGAAACTTTTTTTTTTATTATTTTTTAAACTTACGATATTTTCCAATTTAAAGGGTTTTTCAGCTAAAAATATTTGTAAAATAATATAAAATAACAAACAATATTTGTCTAATTTATTTTTATTGCTTGAAATCGCTTTATTTTTATAAAAAATGATTTTATATTTTTTCTGTTCCAGAATTCGAATTTTTCATATTTCTGTTTTTCAATTTATAGGACAGAAAATGAAACTTTATTCAAAGTTTCAATTTCTGTTTGCAGAAGTTTGCAGACGCAACATTTCTATCAAATTTCGTTTGCAGCCATGACATTATGAAAAAAATCAGCTGTTTTGGTTGTCAAAAAAGATAGTTTTTCTGTTTCTGCTTCGGTTTTTGGTGGGTGTGCAATGTTAAAACTTGAACAGAGGGATTGACACTTTAGAGGAACACTCTATGACTCTATATATAAGTAGTGTCATCATATATATACCTACATCAGTGTACAGTAATATAAAATATAAAAAAGTATGAAAAACACTTTTGTACTGCACTTGCACTAGCACTACCCTGAAATGCACGAATTACTAAGAACCAAATACATTATAATTAATATTATATTTATATAAATAAATACTAAATAGTTTTTATTGTATATGCAAATAAATACTAAAAACCTACATAATATAAAAAAGAAATAATTTTGCTAAAAGTTCTTTTACTAATATTATTAATTATGATATGATTTATATAATCATAAAATTAAACTAATAGCTATAAATAATTAGGAACCCATTACATAGTAAACTGAAATTAATGATAAATTAGCAAAAAATTAGTGGGTAGCAAAAAAATATTTTAAAAACCTACTCCTTCCTACACGTATTTGTTATGTAGTAATGCAGTCTGGTTATATTATTGGTGTTACCATATTTGGCTCGATTTTTTAATTGTAGATACATACATATGTATATATATAAAAAAAGATCATGAATAAAAAAATGATTCTAAAACTAAAACGATTTTCTAATATTATATTTTTATGAAATTTATACTACTACTATTTAATTTTCAAATATTCTTTCTGTCATGTTTTAAATTTCCACCATATTAAATTTAATTTTTTTTAAATAATTTCTTCAAAATTTTGGATAGAGAATGAACTCTGAACTGATAATTTTACAGAAAAAACTACATACATATACATAACTACAAAATGTATAACGCTAATGACTATAATTATAGTTCTATATAAATATAATAGTAGTGCTAGTGCCTAGTGCAGAACAAAATTAAAAACAATAAACAACGAATAACTGATAATAACGATTTCAAAAGCGGCAATAGGCTTCTCTTCTAATTTCTAATTTTATATGTTATACACATGACATCATTTATTCTTGGCTTATATTGAAAAACCAAACCACACATTGTTTTTATTAAAAATATATGTAATTATATTTGTTTGCCTATTTTTATTAAATAAGCAATAAGGCTGCATTTTGTTTTAGTATGTGTCCATTGCTGTGGTATTGAGTTTGCATATATAAAAATTAAAGCTGCCAGATTAAAATTTTAAAATAAAACTGGAATTTTTGATGTGTTTACGCAAAAATCCACTCTTGATTCACAACAATAACAACAAATTAAACCATAATTAGATTAAACGATAATGAAATAAAAATAATTTTAATTATTTAAAAAAAAATCCAAATAATTGCTCCCAATTTATTAAATATATCCAGAAATCTGTAAAAGTCCCTTCATATATATCAATCGGTTGTACAACTTTTCATTCGATCAGTTGAATATCTAAAAATCGCATAGTGTGAAAGTAAAAATTGATGCGATCTATTCAATGAAAAATCCAACTGTTGCTATTTTGATTACTTTTTTCATACGACATTTTAACACATATGTGAAGATACTTTTTAAGATTTGTTGCGATTTGACAGTTGAACATTTGAAAATAGTTACTGAGATAGGTTTATTATTTCATATTAATCGTAAATAAACTGTAAAATTGTAGTAGTGAAATATAGCATCTTACAAATAAATATATTAAAATATGTATACCACATAAATGTGGAAACATTTTTGAGCGAAAGACTATTGATTTTTAAGAGCGTTGTTTGTAATGGAACAGTGTATATATACTGTTTTTTTTTTTAAATTAAAAAAATGTAACTTTAAATTAAATTAATTGTATTTCTTAATTAATTTAAACATAGGAAATAAATTCAATATAAAATTTAAAATATATCTAACTTTTCTTTTCATTTTTCAAATTGCGTATATTTCAAAATTGCGTTTTGCATTTGACCTTTTTTTATTAATTAATAATGTTGGTGAAAAATGGGGTGGTTTCAATGACTAGTCAAAAAACAATAAAAAGCACTATTATCAAACTCATTCATAAGAAGAAGTATCAAAATGTAAATATATTTGCACACAAAAATAAATCTTAAAACTTTTTAAGAAAAAAGACCATCTATTTAATTTTATTTTCTTGTTCTGGTTGAGATATTCAAGTTACAGATTAGTAATAATGATAATAGAACTGAAAAGCAAAGCCAACTTAATATTACTAAAAAGTAAAAATATTTAAATTTTAACATATGATCCAAAACTCGTTTTTCTTTCTAAAAAAAAGTTGCCTCATTCCGAATTTTTTAGTATTTTTTTCCCTCGAATCACAAGTTCTGTTCTAAAAAAGGTGCTAACGTAGGGGGAGCATATAATTCCTACTTAATGGCTACATTACAAATAAACAAGAAGTTGTGAGCAATATCTTATTATAACCCATTAGTGATAATATTTTATTTAAATTTGCAAATTATGTATTTATTAATAATATTTTCTAATTTTTAAAAGTTGTTTTCCGAAATTTTCAAATTGCTAAATTTAATACTGGCAATCCTACTTCAAGTTACCGATTATTTGCACGCTTCCATTTAAATAAATTGTATGTATTTAGGTTTTGGTAGGATGGTAGGGTAGTGTAAAATATAAAAATTCAACCAATCAGGGCATAGCATACGATTGGTTTTGATGACGTAAAAAATGATATAAATAAAGCCTTCGACGTGTTTGGATTAGTCATTTCTGTTTGGAAAGCCTCATAGCCGGCTGTTCGGAACATTGTTTTAATACAAATCTAAGTTTTTTGTGGTTACTTGTGAAAATAAATATTTTTATACAATATCAATATGGTAAGTAATTCTTTTTGTTAACTTTAATTTCATTGCAATTTGCAATTTAAAAAAACTATTTATAAAATGATTCACAAACTTTCCGAGAAATATGAAAATAGTAGTTTTCATACGGTATACGGTTATCTGTAGAAGAAAGAATATTTTAGTTAAAAAACCTAAAAATTTAATTTAAAATCCATCTTTCAAGTTGAATGAAACAGTTTGGACATTTTAGTTTCAGTAGTTTATAACAATTTATAAAAAAGATGATGTAACTTCTCACAGTTCACAAAGTAAATAGTCATCAAGGGTGTTTCCCCTTGATTTACTAAATATTGATTTACATATTTCGACTCTCGACTTGCAAAATGGTTTTTTTTTGTTAGGGTAAATCGCAATGCAGGTGCGATTTTTTTTAAATATTTACATATATACATACTTTGTTAAAACAAACATACGACTTTCTTTTAGGAAAAGTTCACAAATTTGTAGGTTTGTGGTTTTTTACTATTTTTAGAAGCGTGATTAAACATACTTAGGAAAATTTATAATTTTTATATATGTACATACATATATATACATATGTATATAATGTACAAATATAGAAAAAACAAAATGAAAATTATAAAATTTTACTAAAAACTGATAATTATAGAAATATACATATGATTAATTTAGAACCATTAGGATTAAACAATTAAATGTCAATGACCTGCGAATTTAATAACTGATTTTTTTAAATTCTAGATATCTATATAGTATCGCAATTTGCGAGTTTAATATGGAAATATTTATAAATTCCAGATAATAGCTTAGTTATATAGGAAGTTATTCTAGAATTTTTAATCCTTGTTCAAATAAATTCATTGAAAAAAATAAAATTTCCAGTTTATATTTGTATTTATTATTATTATTTTATTATTTAAATTTTATTTTATTCATTTTGATTCTCTTTACAAAAATTCATTTTCTACCTTACATACTAAAATTAAAAATTTTAAGCAATGACTGCTAGCCATCTGCTTTTATTTTTATCCCCTTCTAAACTATTTTATAATTATGAATAATATTCTATGTTTATTAAATTGCGATAACGTAACCCTTGTGTGATATAATTCGCGAGTTTTAACCAATTTTTCCCGTTGAGATACTCCATAACGTCTTCTTTTGTTAATGCTGTTGTATTGAAATGAACAAATCTTATTTTAATTGTGATTTGTATATATATACTGAGAATGTGAAACTGTAATTAAATCGTTATAATGTTTGCTGTAAATTATTGATTTGATAAATTCAGAACTCAAGATTTAAGTTGGAGTGAGAACTTTATTGGATTACATATCCTACTTTTTAAACATGGTTGTAATAAAATTAATTTGCCACAAAACAGTTTTTGGTATTCTGTTTTACTATATGTATATTGTATATATATATATATATATACGCTATTGGCAAATCTATACAATAATTTACCGTATAACAAACAATATAGAGAAAGCTAAAGAATTTGTTTGGTACATACCTATTATATTATTATCTTATTATAAGATAACAATGATAATATAATTTAAGGCAGATATACCTTAGATACCTATAAACATTAAAAATATTAAGAAATTAAAACTCAAATTTGCTTTAAAATCAATAAATCAAAGTATAGATATATATATAATATCATAAATATTTCTTAACGACCTCTGCTCTTATGCTTCAATATTCACGATCATTTCAATAGCATTCTGCATAACGTTAAAGAAACTTTACTATGCATTGTTATCCCCTAATATCAATTTTCAAAGACAAACTATTAAGTCGCCTGTTTCTATTCTGTGACCAAACGTTTCCTATAAGGCCATAATTGAGAAAATTCAACAAAAGCATTGCTAACTGCTAACAATACCAGGTATTGATAAAGCATTTGATAACATATCTGGCAATATATATAGGTAGTTTAAAAGTTTTGCAGTTTTAATTCAAAAAACTGTTCAAAACCTTTTGCCGACAAAATCAAATTAGGATTTTTTTTTTGTGTATATGCACTTGTCCGGCAACCGTGAAAATTAGCTTTAATTTCCTGTTACTGCTAAAAAATATATTTAAAATAAAATCATATATATATCTGCATTGTGATTTAGCAGCAGACTTTGTCAAAAAATTATACAGAATTCACATTGGCAGAATATATCATTCATTTTCTGGTGGTTCTTACCTTATAAAGATCACATCATATTTTTTTTTTTTTTTTGTTACATGTTACCGTTTACGCGTTTTTTAACTTTCAGGTATCTTACATATTTTATAAGTAGAAGAATTTATATTGTATGTAAATATAATTTGTATTTTCCTTTTTACAGCGTGAATGTATATCTATCCATGTTGGTCAAGCTGGAGTCCAGATTGGAAATGCCTGCTGGGAATTGTATTGCTTAGAACATGGTATACAACCTGATGGTCAAATGCCATCTGATAAAACCGTAGGTGGTGGTGATGATTCATTTAATACATTCTTTAGTGAAACTGGTGCTGGTAAGCATGTACCAAGAGCTGTATTTGTTGATTTAGAACCAACAGTCGTTGATGAAGTACGTACCGGTACATACCGTCAGTTATTCCATCCTGAACAATTAATTACTGGAAAAGAAGATGCTGCCAATAATTATGCACGAGGTCATTATACCATTGGCAAAGAAATAGTAGATATCGTACTTGACCGAATCCGCAAATTGGCTGATCAATGTACCGGTCTTCAAGGATTCTTAATTTTCCATTCATTTGGTGGTGGCACTGGATCTGGATTCACTTCATTGTTAATGGAACGTTTGTCAGTAGATTATGGTAAAAAATCAAAATTGGAATTCGCAATTTATCCAGCACCACAAGTTTCAACTGCTGTTGTAGAACCATACAATTCAATTTTAACTACTCATACAACTTTAGAACATTCAGATTGCGCTTTTATGGTCGACAATGAAGCTATTTATGATATCTGCCGTCGTAATCTTGATATTGAGCGACCAACTTACACCAATTTAAATAGGTTGATAGGACAGATAGTATCTTCAATCACAGCTTCACTTCGGTTTGATGGTGCTCTCAATGTTGATTTGACTGAATTTCAAACTAATTTGGTCCCATATCCACGTATTCATTTCCCATTGGTCACTTATGCCCCAGTTATTTCGGCTGAAAAAGCTTATCATGAACAACTTTCTGTTGCTGAAATCACCAATGCATGTTTTGAACCAGCTAATCAAATGGTAAAATGTGACCCACGTCATGGTAAATATATGGCATGCTGCATGTTGTATCGTGGCGATGTTGTACCAAAAGATGTTAATGCTGCTATTGCAACAATAAAAACCAAACGTTCCATTCAGTTTGTTGATTGGTGTCCAACTGGCTTTAAAGTTGGCATTAATTATCAACCACCTACTGTTGTGCCAGGCGGTGATTTAGCTAAAGTACAACGTGCTGTTTGCATGTTGTCTAATACAACAGCTATTGCAGAAGCATGGGCTCGTTTAGATCATAAATTTGATTTAATGTATGCTAAACGTGCTTTTGTACATTGGTATGTCGGTGAAGGTATGGAAGAAGGTGAATTCTCAGAAGCTCGTGAAGATTTAGCTGCTCTCGAAAAAGATTACGAGGAAGTTGGAATGGATTCTGGAGATGGTGAAGGCGAAGGTGCCGAAGAATATTAATTCTTTATATTTAAATATTTTGTTCAATTATAACTGCAAAATAAAAATTTAAATAATTTGATTTTAGTAATTTCCTTTATTGAGCATGGCAACTGAACTTTAGGTTATTAGTTTTACAGAATGTCTGCAAGAAAATTATTTTCTACGAATAGGTACTGAGGTAGTTAATTTTATTTTATAAAATTAGAGAATCTAACGACTTTTTGATTAAAATTTTATTATTAATCTAAATCTAAACAATTGAATTGTTATGAATTATTAATCAATTACATTACTCGGGTGTACTAAAAACACTCGAATTGGACCTCGGTTCCTCGGTATACGTTCGACTGTCTATAAGGAAATCAAAGACGCAACGCAACAACCCAATCCCAATTAATTGCATATAGACATTTATTCTGCCAAAAATAAACTAATTGAAATTGGTTTGTTTAAATAATAGATCAATTGAAGTATGTGTATGAAATTGATTTTGAAAAAAATAATACATTTTATGCTGATATTAAATTTTGAATTTATATTTAAAAAATAAGTTAAATTAATTAAAATATTTAGAAATTTACTATAGCAAAGCAATTTACATATTTTTTTGTTAGTAAATTTATATTTATTTCAAATAAATTTTAGAACAATAACAAATCGCTGTAGTAATTTAGCAAACATAATTTTATCTTCAACAATATACAGCAAACATGGTTGCAATTAAAAGCATTCTTAAAATTAACGTTAATCTGTTTTCAAAACGTCACGAATTCGCCGATGCCGATACGCGTGAACAAAATGAAGAGAGAGAGACCCTGTAAACAAATCGTATCGTTTATGTTCCGTAAAAGATGAAGTTTCTTCATACAAACATAGTTAACGTATCGTTTTGAAGTGTCGTTTTTACATCGTTTGAGAATTATGCTAGAGATACTCTCGCCACCGGTGCCGCGCTGACGCTTTGCCGCACTGTCAAACAAAGTTCAGATATATAGAAATATATGAAAGCAGGGATCGAATTCTCTGACTAGATATCGAGTATAACGATAATCGAGTAAAAATTTCGATCACTACAATTTGAATGAAATTTTCGTAGTTTGAAAGTCGAAAGATAATTTTTTTTTTGGATAATAAGTGTTTTCGTTAATTGTGTAAAGTATAATAAATATAAATAAAACAAAATAGTTTAGATATGAGTGAGTTATTATTATCATCATCTTCTGACGATAATGAAGAAAGTATTTGCAGAAAGGGTAAGAAGAAGGCAGATTCCAGCAGTCCAGTCCATCGTCTTTGGATAACAACAATAATTTTTATTTAACAATTAAATTTGCGATTTTTTACCTATGACTACAAAATAAATTTATTTTAGATTCAAAATGAGATTTTGATTTACAAAAGAAGCATTTATTTATGTGTTAAATAAATTAGATAATCTGTAAGGTCAATGTTGGGAGCTACTTTGTCCGCTTTATCTTGTTTTTGGTTGATTGTATTGCAATTTGTTCTATAAATAAAACAAGTATATAAAATGACTTTATATTCACCATAACAGTTTGTGTACACCGCATTTTTTTTTTTTTTTATTAAAATACTATTAATAATAATTGTTTTTTATATTTACTTACATTATTTCTAAAATAATATACTATTTTCCAAAAAAAAACATAAAAAAGCGACCACTCGATATCAAAATATATATCGAATGAAATTATCGTTTGAATACTCGATCAATCGAGTGCTATAATCCCAAATACCACAAATTTCGGTATCGTATACTCGATATCTATTCAGAGAATTCGACCCCAGATAAACCGCAACAATGTTGGTTGAATTTCAACTTTTTGCCGCGGTGCCGGATTGGAATGTTAGTTTTTCATATTGTTATTCTCATAAAAAAATTGTTTGTTAAAGAAGTAAGATGAGTTTTGCAGAAAAATTAATTGAAGCAGTAAAAACTAATGAAATTTAATATAACAATTTTATAAAACATGAAATTTTATATAAAAAAAATGTTTGGTTATGTTTTTGTGACACTCTACCGCTTTGAGAGTATCGACTCAAAAATATCACAGTCGTGTGATATGGAAATCAAAACGATGTTTTATAGATGTAGTAGTAGTATGCCGTTTTTAATCCGTTTTTTGGCGAATCGTTTTTACATCGTATTTAGTGAATCATTTATGTATCATTTTTAACGTATCGTTTTTAATAGTGGAGTTAAACTCGACGGACGGACGACTGATTGAAATGACAAAAAAAAAGTTAAAATAAATGAAAACATATGAAAGTAATTAAACTCGACGGAAAAACAACGTATAAAAGTTGATTTAACTTTAATATTTTTATTTTAGAACAGAGTAAAATGTCATAAGCAGCTGAGATATCATAAATGTTTTTTTAATAAGTAATTTTTGTGCATATTTGCGAAATAAAATTAATTAAACATGAGTTTTGAAGAGAAATTAATCGAATTAATTAAAGATAATCCACCTATTTATAAAAATAGATACAAAAACTTTTTTTTTTTTTTTTATTTTTAAACTTCGAAAAAGTTAGGTTAGCAAACAGTTTAAAATAAATAGCAACGACGGAAAAACGTATTCAGTTTGCCACCCTCATTTTGTGATTCTACGTTTTGGACATTTCAATCAGTCGTCCATCCGTTGCGTCCGCCGAGTTTAACTCCACTATAAATCGTATTTGGTGGATCTTTTATGTATCGTTTTTGGAGAATTCTTTATAATACTAGTAGTTCTTTTTTAAAAAAATAAAGAAATTAAATTCTTCTTCTTCTTAGTGTGCCTGTTCGTTCCGGACGTTGTTCACCATTGATTCGGCTTGGGCCCTATCTTTAACTGCTCTCAGCAATCTGTTTGGATACATATTGTACCATTCTTCCAGGTTATTCATCCAGGAAATTCTCCTTCTAGCTTCTACCTTTTTACCTTGGATTACCAGTTGAAGGATGCTGTACTTATCATTTCTCATGATATGCCCCAAATATCTTAACATCCTTTCTTTGATTGCCAATAGTAACTGCTTACTTAATCCTAATCTATTTAAAACTTCTTCGTTTGAACTGTGATCTTGCCATTTTATTCCTAAAATTCTTCTATACACCCACATTTCAAAGGCTTCATTTTTTTAACGTCTTGTTTATTTAGTGTCCAAGTTTCAACACCGTATAACAAAATGGACCAAATGTAATATTTTACCATATCTTTAGGTTTATATTTTTTTTGCAGAATATATTATACATATTCCTAAAAGCAACACGAGCTTGTTCTATCCTTGCGTAGATTCTAACGATGCTTCTACAGTCAATAATAGTCCCCAAATATTTTTTTTTCTCCACATTTTCTATGATGATACTATTCAATAATATACTATCGTGTGGACTAATATTATTATTAACGAATTTCACGTACTTGGTTTTATTTATATTTATTTTCATACAATACTCTTCACAGCGCATGTTCAGCTCATTTATCATTGTTTGTAGATCGCGAGCGTTTGCTGCTATTACGACCGCATCATCTGCAAATCTTATATTGTTTACCAATACACCGTTTACTTTAATGCCCATACCATTATCTATTATTGCTTCTTTGAATATTTCCTCTGAATAAGTATTAAATAGCAGCGGAGACAAAATACACCCTTGTCTCACTCCCTTTTTAATTTCAATATTTTCGGTTAGACCATCCGGCGTGTTCACAACTGGTACTTGATTCCAATACAAGTTCTCAATCACTCTTAAATCTTTACCATCCAAATTCTTGCATTTTAAAATTTCCATCATTTTTTATGGTTTACTTTGTCGAAAGCTTTTTCTAAGTCGATAAAACAAGCATGTATATCAACGTTCATATCTTTGCATCTTTGTGTCAGAGTGTTGAACGTAAACAGTGCATCACGAGTACCTAAGGCGTTTCTGAATCCAAATTGAGTATCACTGATATCCGATTCTAGTCTCTTATAGATTCTGTTGTGAATTATTTTTAAAAACAACTTGAGCGAATGGCACATTAAACTTATCGTTCGGTAATCTGAACACGACGAAGCATACGTTTTTTAGGCAATATTATGAATTTTCATCGTCTAGTAACTTCAAAATATCGTTTGGTATTAAGTCCGGCCCTGTTGTCAATCAATTCTTGGATTTATTCAGAACTTCAAGAACTTCGTCTTCTAGAATAAACGGACCAACCAACTCTATCTCTGATGCTGTTGAAGGACTAACTCTTACGTCTTCAATATTTTTTAACGAAATATTCAATTTAGCAGTTAACAATATGTGATCAGACTGTATGTCTGCACCTGGGTACGTTTTCGCTACTGTAATCGCATTTTTGAAACGTGGGTTTATAATAATAAAATCAATTTGGTTTCTAATTACAACGTTCGCATTGCTTCTAGGTGATGTCCATGTATGCAATCTCCTTTTTGGCATTTTGAACCAAGTATTAGAGATGTGCAACTCGTTTACAAAATTCAACCAGCTTGGTGCCTCTTAAATTACGTTCACCCAGTCCATATTTACCTACAATTCCTTCAACTTCACCTTGTCCCACCTTGGCATTAAAATCACCCATGATTATAGTGACATCCTCTTTTCTTAATGGTTTCGATATTTCTTCTAAGTCACTATAGAATTCATCGCATATAGATTCGTCGCAATCCGTTGTGGGAGCATATACTTTACTTGTATGATGTTGATATGATTCTTTTTACCTTTAAACTGTATTATCATCATACGGTCGCATTTCGTCACTATGCTGGTTATATGTCTTTTTAATGCCAGAGAGACCATAAACCCAACACCCTTTCTATATTCAGAAGTAGATCCAGAGTAGATAAAATGATTATAATTCGTGGTTATTTCGCCACTTCATTTTCAATGGACTAAAATATCCACATTCACGACACCCCTAAAATATCCACATGCAATCTACTATTTTCTAGTTCTAGATTATCTAGTTTGCCAGCCTCACGTAAACTTCTAACATTCTTCTAACTTCTAACGTTCCAAGCTTAAACATTCTAACTGATTTGCTGTTGCTTTTATTAAGTTGTTGTTTTTCATGATTATATTAATGTAATTGTGAATGACTTTTATTATACGTTAATGATTAAGTTTTATTTTAATACTTTATTATTTTTAAATCAATAAATACTGTTTTGTATTAAATTGTTGTAAATATTTAAATCTAAATTAATATTAAATTCAATTTTTAAATTTCTTTTTTAATTAATTTTTAATTTATAATTTTGATTTTGATTTATAATGTTGTTTAATTTATATTATTATACATATAATTTATTTTAATTAATTATATTAATTTTTAATTTTGATTTTGATTTATAATGTTGTTTAATTTATTATACATATAATTTATTTTAATTAATTATATCAAAAATATGAATTTGTACATTTTTAAATATAAATATATAAATATTTGGCGTTTCCTGTGTAATATTTTGTCCTTGTAAATTTTCAAATTCGTCGGCAGCCGAATCAAATGTGTCAGTTTCAGACAATGATGAACCGCTACAATTTTTTTCTTGATCTTGATTTTCAATTTCTTCAAAATTATACAGTTGTTCTAGCGCATGACTTTGAACTTGGAATTTGTTCTTTTACTGTTTGAATTCTAGCAATATTTATATTTCTTCGTTGATTGCCACTTTATAATATCCTTTCCTATTCATTTTCACAAATCACTTTTTTTATTAAAATTTAAATAACGAACAAAGAGAAACAAAGAATCTTAAATTCACTACACTAGTACACTAAAAATATCATTTTTTTCCCCTATGCAGTGTACACTCATGAAATCAAGGAACCATAAAAAAAATAATGTTTATCCTGAAGCTTAGTTGAATTAAATGAATTTTCGACGTGGTTCCCATTTACGCTGATATTCAATAGTAAATTTGTTATTTGAAAATATAAATCAATAAAATTACTTTCTATTTTTTAATGAGGCATTTTACAAAAAGAAGGAAAGTTACAGTTGATGGCGACGCGTTGAATTCAATAAATAATGAATCTGTATTAAATCACAGAGAACAGATTCATACAGAGAAACAACTCCTTACAAAAAAATTGTCGTAAGTCTACCCCATATACAGAACAAATTTTCTCTAATGGCTCGGTCACTAATACATTAGTACGACAATAAAAACACGAAAATTGAGAATGAGTATAGAGAATTTTTTTTCTATACTGAGGAGAGAAATTATGTATTGTTGTTGTATTTATATTGCATTATTTTAATTTCTGTTCTGTATACTGGATAAATTTTCTTAAAAGAATTACAAAATATGAAATGCAATAATTTTTTAGTTTTGAACTAATAAAAAATAAAAGACGTTTATGTTTATACGATTTTTTTGAGAAAAAAAAATCACTTATGTTATCTGTCTGTCCGTCCGATGTTACCTTTTTTTTCTTCAAAATACTCAATAAGTTCTATTTCTGAAACCTTTTTTCAAGATTTTAATTTTATTATTTAAGAAAAAGCACCGGCGTTATCAATTTTTGCACCTGGTGGATGGTGCACTTTTAAAAAATTCGCTAAAAACCGTTTGTCGTGTGTTTCCACATCACCTAAGAGGTAGGATAACCAATGCACTTTTCTTCACGAGGTAGCCCACATAGGTCTAATCCTCAAAAATATGTATTTAAAAAAAAAAAATAATAAAAAAAAAATTTTGCAATCGTACTAATTCAATTCAGTGTACATATTTCACAGCAAAAATTTAATAAAAAAAACTTTATTCAACATAAAATTCTACAAGAACCAACCACGCATTTATTACCCATGGGGTTTTTTTAGATTTTTTACATTCATTTTCAAAAATAATTTTCATTTACTAAATTGCGAATAATACGAAAAAGAGAATAGAAAATGAAAAAAAAAACTTATGCGATAAAATGGAGAGTAATATAATGGAAACAGACAAATACATATAGATTGCCGAGCCATTAGAAATGAATTTTTATTTCTAAGTAAAATATGAAAATGTCGTTTTTCTTATATAAGACTAGTGGGTCTGTTATATAGATTGTCTGTGATTAAATCTAACTGCCGGTGTAGTGGATATTTGGCACGCCCAATTATTGATGATCCGTGCTCAATTAAACATGAACAGCAATAATAAACTGAACTGTTATTTTATTTTTAATTATAATTTTTAAAAAACAAAAATGTATGGTTCCTTTTTTTAATTTGTGTAGTAGGGTGGGCGCAAATTGAATTTTCGCCTGGGGGCGCAATATTTGTAGTTTCGCCACAGCAGTCTCGCTGTTTATTTTGCGACTGAAGGAAAAATTTAATTCTATTTTCTACGTTTAATACTATTCAATTTCTAATAATAACAAAAGTATCAAATTACACTAAAATATTATATAAACTATAAACATAGGTACCTTGAAAAAATTAACTATAAAATATTGAAAAAATTGTCAGATAAAATGAACACAATAAATAAATAAAATACTATTTTTTATTTAAAAAACTATATTTATTCTAAAATTATATTCATCACTGCTGATTTAATTTTTTTTTTTTCATTTAAATTCTTCATTTCCATTAATAGATATTTACAAAATGCTGAATCTGCATCTTCTGTTTCTTTATTTTTAAAATAGTCTGAAATATTAACAACAACTGCATCATCTAAATAATTTGTAACTGCATTCCTATCATATCCCTGGGTAGTTCGTTGTCGTTTTGGTACCGATGGAATCGGAGTTGATGATGTCGATGGCTACATGTTTATATTTTCATCGTCAAGGTATTCAATCTCACCAAAACTATCATTAAACAGGTCGTTAATGTCAAAGGTTGAGGTGGAGTTAAGCCTGCTTGTTGGTCTTAATAATAAATAAATTTTTAAACAATATTTGAACAACTCCATAGGAGCTATATGTTACAGCACCATTACCTTTTTGTAATAATTGTATTTTTTAAAAAAAAAATAGATGTTCATATAGTAACCAATCGTCCGTGTCATCAGGAGCAGCAGAGAACCTGATGGGATGTGGCTTTTTTTCCTGGTTTCTTTCACAAAACGATCTCGTAAGTATCGCCATTTCTTCTGCGCTGCATCAATATCTAAAACATAGTATATGTATTATATATTTATATACCGCAGATTGTTAACAATTCTTCAAAATACCCTCCAATCCACACTCTACTGCAATTTCATTCCATGCCTTTAATTTAATATCTTTTCGCTTAAATAATTTTGCTCTTTTGTCATACAAAAAACTTTTCTTTTCAACCGATTAAATAAATTTTATATTTGCCTTTGTTGCGGCGTCCATGATGTTGATTTGATATTGATATAAATTTTGTTTTTATTTGTTTAAATTTTGTTTGTATTGGTAAAAAAAATCAGTGATGATAGTTTTACACAAAATAATGCTAGATTATGCCAACTTTTTGTGAAGCTGTACGGAAAGTCTAATTGGAATGTCAGCCCATTTTTATGAAAAGTTAAGTTAAATTGTGCGTTTTTCTGTCCGCCTTTATAAATACAATGTTGCTAGTTCATATATTTTAACTTTTGCGATTGGAAATTTTGGGTTTTTTTTGCGCTCCAACGATACTTATAAATCAGGTATTAGACCATCTGTGATAACGCTAATGGCTTTATCACACATTTGAAAGTGCGATTAAGCCATATACACTTTACCTCTCATATAATTCAATTGTGTGATAGACATATAGTTTTTGTTATCATTTTGAAAGATAAAACCATATTGCTTGACCTTGATCCACCCGCGTATCGAGCGCGCTCGCGGATCCGGAGGGCTCGTGTCTCCTTCGCGGATCCAGCCGTGGTACGTTCTTCGCTGCTTATAATAAATATTCAAATTTAATTAATAATAGGAGTAATATATATTTCTATTATTTTTAGGTATTTCCATTTATATACATATTAATGTCAGCAAAATCTGAAGCAATTTATTTACATGCCTTACAATTATATTATATAGACTTGTATTTCAATATTCATATATATACCAGTCTCGAAATAAAAAAATTCGGAATATATGTGAACATTTTATTCTGTTAATTTAATTTTGAATCAACGAAATAAAATATATATGGATAAAGCACTTTATATTGGTATTACATCGTCCATTGTAATACAGCGCAATTATTTTTACTTATTGTATAAACATATACTTAAATTTAAATATTATGTTTTTTAATTTTTTTTAACTTTATTTGAGTGGTAAAGCCATATGGCTTTATCACACAATTGAATGAGAGATAAAGCCACACGTGGACATTCCGCGTATAAGGCTTTATATCTCATTTATTTGGGTGATAAGCCATTATGGCGTTATCACATATGGTCTTATAGCACGCAACCAATAAACTTACTTACTCGACACTACAGCTCTAGTGAGCCATGACCAAGGAAAGATGATGTTTCCATTGGACTCTGTCCTGCGTAGAATTTCTTCAGCTTCCGGTAATATTGAGCATCCTCACGTCCGCTTCAACATTGTCCTTCCACTGAAAATATGGTCTCCCTTTTTTGTGCCTATCTTTAGGTTTGCAGTTAAAACAAGGTTTGGCTAGAGATGTATCATCCATTCGCACCACATGACTTAGCCAGCGTAATCTTTCTATGCGTCATTTTTTGACTATAGGTCAGCTTCCTGATACAATTGATATAGCTCGTGATTAAAACAAATGCTTCGCTTTTTTATTTTCTAAAAATTGCTACTAAAATAAAGCAACCAAAATTGTGCTAGTGAATAAAAAGGTGGTTCGTTTTTGGTACCCTGGCGGTTGTTCCAAGGCTGATACCGTTTTATTTTTTAAAGCGTTATGTTTACATATTTTGTGTAATGCCGGATTTATATTGAAATAATTTGCCGGTTATGCATGGATTTAGAAAGAGATGTGTAATTTTTAATGAACAAATTAATAAGTGGGACAGAAACCGCAATATTTCATTTGCAAGGGATATTTTTCTTTGCAAGGGATAATTTTTTATTTTGCAAGGGATAATTTTTTTTTGCAAGGGATATTTTTTCTTGCCAGAGATATTTTTCATTTGCAATACTTCGGAAAGTATATTTTTTAAAAACCAGGGATAAACTTTTTAGCATGGCAATACGGTTTTCTGGCATTTAATAAAAGTATTGCCATTTTAAATAAAAAACAACATTAAAAAAAATGGAGAACGAAAATTATATGCACGATTGCTATGATTATAAATATTATGAGTATGGGGATGAACAAGAAACTCAATTAAATAACTATACAAAAAATAAAAAATGTTTGTATATAAAAAATGTTTGCTTTGTTTATATTATTATATTTGAACATATGACGTAATCCATATGACTATTGTCAAATGAAATATTTCCCTGCCAAAAAAAAAAAATCCCTATCAAAAAATATCAGCAGCGATCTATTTTTTTCTAATGTAAAATATAATATACTATCCCTTTCTAAATTCATGCATAACCGGCAAATTATTTCAATATAAATCCGGAATTAGACTGACGTTCTATAAAAGATGTAATTTTTCGCGTGTCCAAAGCGAAATCAAAGTAAAGTTTATTGATTTGCGTTGAGTATGTTTCTGCCATTACAGTAAATGAAAATATATCTGAATTCTTTATTTCTAAATTGGAAGTAAAACGCCAAATGTTAGGTAAGTCAAGTCACTTCACCTAGAGCAGAGACCAGACCACAAGGAGACCACCTAAAGTAGACCTACCTAGACCTAAGATTTACAAGTTGCTGTAGGTGCAGATATATAATAAATATATATATTATATACAATAATTTATTTGCTTTTCTGGTATTTCTTTATCATTAGTTGGTTGGATTTGAACGGTACTAAAAATACGTAGCACATGTATATATTTTATATCATTTGTTAATTTAATTTTGTAGGTTGAAAGTCACTCTACATTAGTGATACTATTTTTGTTAAAGATGTCAGGTCGCGATGGAGGAAAAAAGAAACCTTTGAAACAACCCAAAAAAAACGATAAAGAATTGGATGAATCTGATTTAGCATATAAACAAAAACAAAAAGAAAATCTGAAGGCAATGGATGCTGCTAAGCAGAAGGCTGCACTAAAAGGGCCCATAGTTGGAGGAGGAATCAAAAAGTCGGGGAAAAAATAAAACATTTAAATTCTATGTTTCAATGTTTGAAATATGAGTGAATATAATATATGCGTTTTTATGTGAATTTGTGATCGTATTTCATGATTGTCGACAATCCAATTTTTTTCTCCAAATTATTATATGAAACAGTAATTTGTTGGAGTCTATATAAAAATTAATTCCAATTGTATTACCGATGTCCAAGTGATATACATTTATACAATAAGTAAAAATAATTGCGCTGTATTACAATGGACTATGTAATACCAATATAAAGTGCTTTATCCATATATATTTTATTTCGTTGATTCAAAATTAAATTAACAGAATAAAATGTTCACATATATTCCGAAATTAATATTGAAATACAAGTCTTTTTTTCGCAAATCCTGGATAAATAGTGTGTAGGGTAGGGAATCAACCTATCCAACTGATTTACAATTTACACTAAGATTTACATACATGAAATATTTGTTGTTTGGATATCTGTTAGTGTGGTCATGAAAAATTGATTGCATGAATTGTATGATCCCTTGTTTAGAATAGAGACTATATCATATTCTCTAAGCTCTATGCATGATTATGTAAATTTTATAAAAATTGTCTCGCTAGAATTTTGATTAACCTACAGCTAGCAACATAACCCACCTTTCTGCAAATTACCAAGATTTTTGTATTGTAAAAGAAAACCGAAATTTATATTTCGGAAATAAACTAATTTCTATCATTCATAAATGTATAAATTGATTCAGCAAAAATTAGTCAAAAAATGTTATAAATATCTTTTATATATCGCAAAAGCGAACCCAAATTTAATGTAATAATGTAATAAAAATTAATAAAATCCCATTATACAAATTATAGAGGCCTCTCCATATGAGTACTTTTTCCAACGAATTAGAAAATATTACATCTCTTTTTAACTCATAGTAAATTTCATATATCAAAAAAATGTTTATGAAGCCGTGAAAAAATTACTTCCATTTCTTCTGCTCACCAATCTGTCAAAATCTAATCATCTACCATCTACCGAATTCTTAAAAACCTCATATTCCATTTTCACATTTATTGACTATTGAATTAGGTACTTATGACATAAAAATATTGTTTTGTTGATTTTTTTTTTATTTATGAAAAATCATTTTTTTAAAATGAGATTTGTTGTAGAATTAATAGAAATAATTTAAAAAAATTAAATTTTGTACAACAAAAAATGTGGTGGATATTTATATGTTATTTATATAATTATTTAGATGTATATTCTATTATTATAAAAAAGTTAATTCCATTTGTGAGAGAAAATGTAATTTTAACTAAATAACATGTAATTAAAGTTAAAAATATAATAACAATCTGAAGGCATATTTTATTGTAAATTATTTTTAACACAATATTTGATATATTTAATTCACAATATTTAATAGAAATGGTTTTTTAACATCAACCAATATAGTTTTATTTAAATGATACATGCTAGAGATACTCTCGCCGCGCCGCACTCGACGATCAGGCGATTTGAAATTTCAAATGATGGCCGTAAATGCTAGAGATACTCTCGCCGCGCCGCACTCGACGATCAGCCGATTTGAAATTTTAAATGATGGCCGTGATGGTTGTAGAATTTTTGAGTAGATACTCTCAAAGCGGCAGAGCGTCACAAAAACATAACCAAACATTTTTTTTTTTTTTTATATAAAATGTTATGTTTTATAAAATTGTTATATTAAATTTCATTAGTTTTTACTAATTAATTTTTCTGTAAAACTCATCTTACTTCTTTAACAAAATTTTTTTTTTATGAGATTAACAATATAAAAAACTGACATTCCAAACCATCACCGCCGCAAAAAGTTGAAATTGAACCAACATTGTTGCGGCACCGGCGGCACCAGCGGCAGCCCGGCGGCGAGTTTATCTGCTTTCATATATTTCTATATATCTGAACTTTTATTTGACAGCTCGGCAAAGCGTCATCGCGGCACCAGCGTCGAGAGTATCTCTAGCATCAATGCGGCGAGTCTGTCTACACAAAGTCGTCACCAACATCACCATCGTCTTTTGACATTCCAAACCGAAAACGGCAACGGCTCGAGCGACGAGACTGATGCTTAAAGGGTTAAAGGACAGTAGTTTCAAAATCAGCTGGTTGTTTCTGTGGTTATTTATATCTTTATCTTCTTAGTTGATGAAATGGATATGAATATGGATTTGTCGGAATGGTCGAGATTAGTGACAATATCTACATTTGATAATGGTAATTATTTGTATGTTTTTTCTAAAATTTTTAATATATTTTTATATGCAGAGGATGCAGGACTATTAAATAATTACATTTGTTCAGACAATTGCCATTCTCTAAACATGAATAATGAGCCAATGGCGTTAACAATGGTAAAGCCTACGACAGCTACAAGTCTTTTAATTGAAGGTTTAATAGAATTAATTTGCAAATTGATTGAAGATGATAATAGGAATGTTGAAATATCCTATAAAGTAATATGCGAAAAATTACATTCTATGTTTTTAATAGATGACTCATATGCTCGGAATGAATTTGCTGATATTCGAGGATATTATGAAAACCAAATATATAAAATAATTTGTGCCGTACGTGATCAAAAAATATCTATTGGATTTTCCACATCTGAAAATAACGAAATATATACTGAAACATTCTGGTCAAGGTATAAAAGAGAATTTGAAGAAATACGCTTTATTGCTGGTGGAGGTTTTGGGAAAGTTTTTCAAGCTCGACACAGATTGGACTCTATAGAATATGCGGTCAAAAAAATAAAAATAAATTCAACTAAAATTAAACTTTGTCATTTTTCTGAAGTTAAAACCATAGCAAGTCTTAACCATCCCAGTATAGTTCAGTATAAATCAGCATGGTTGGAACCAATTTCACCTGAAGCTAAAGTAAATGAAAATATTGAATGTCTAACAAATTCTAATGATCCCTCTGAATTTTGTAAAAATATAAACTGTGAAAGTCAAAATATAAAATTGGAAGCTAGTAATGGTAAACATTTAAAATTAATGAAATATACTAGTAAATATAATAAGGACTACAATCCGAAAACTACAAACGCAGCAATTCTCTACATACAAATGTCTTTATGTAAATTTACATTAAAAGAATGGTTGTCCAGCAGAAATATTTTAAATAATATTGAGAGTTATTCTTTAACGTCTTTCAAAACAATTAATAAAATACCTCATATAAATATTGCTAGAAATATTTTTTTCCAAATTTTGAACGGTTTGGATTATATTCATTCTAAGAAAATTGTTCATCATGATATAAAGCCAAGCAATATATTTTTGGACTTTGGAGAGAATGGCGATATCATAGCCCAGTTGGGAGATTTTGGATTAGCTTGTCCTTTACAAGATGATCATAGAGGATATCCGTTAGGCACAAAGTTATATGCAGCTCCAGAACAATTACAAGGAGAATGCAATCCGAAAGTAAATATTATTTATATTTACACAATTAAAGTTTTGAATGGTTTGTATTTTACAGAGTGATGTCTATAGCTTAGGAATTGTGCTTCTAGAACTTTTAACTAAGTGTAACACCGATATGGAACGCATTAAAACAATAGAAAATGCTCGAGAAGGGATTTATCAGTCAGAATTAACAAAACCATCAGTTCAACTTTTAAGAAGGTATTTTGTATAAAAATATGTAACTGTTTATCTTCGAAGATATTTTAGGTGCGGAATATCAAATTCACGAGATAAAAAACCACATGTGTAAATATCTCCATAAAATCAAATAACTACCAAATTAATATTAATCCCTCAAAAAATTGATGGAGTTATTACTCTGTAATTTGATTTTTTGTAGTTTTCTAACACAACGGACAATATTTCAAGCATTTGGACATTCGATAGAATATATTCGGCTCCTTTGTATCCACAGAAAATTACCCCATCCCCGTTATATTGATAAGACGAGGAAAATATGTTGTATAACAATCTGAACCTCGTCCACCCCGAGGTTCAGATTGTAAATATTACAAATTGCTTTCTTAATAATTGTAGTTGATATATATATATGTATATATATATATATTCGATTATATAGTACATGGTTTTTAGACTAGTGCATGTAGTAGTTATTACCAAATTTCATCAATGACATTGCACACAAGTTAATTTTGTCATCTAAGTTAGTGTTGCTGAAATTTAAGTTTCCAAACAACGTATTTAATATTTTCTAGCTTATTTTAAAGGGTATTTAATTGCCAATATAATTACATATAAATTATACTTTTCCATTAACCTATTAGAACCAATAAACCATGATGCTTTTTTTAGAGCAAACCCGAAAATGTTCTGTAATTCGTAATGGGGGTCGAAAATTATCAGTTGAATTTTATTTGCAAAAGGTTTAATTTGATTTACAAAAAGTTGAATTTGATTTGCAAAAGGGTGAATTTGATTTTGTAAAAAGATGAATTTGATTTGTAAAGGGTGAATTTGGAGTGCAAACCCTGTATAGTTTGCATATAAGACAAATAAGATACTTATAGTTTCTAACTTATTAGTAAATAACATATAAACAATACAAAAATACTGAGTATTATAAGTATTCCACACAAAATCGCATAGAAATTGGATATTTCTATATTCTTCTTCTTTAGGGTTCCGCTCCACTATGGAGATTTCTATATTCAAAAATAATATTCAAGGTCAACCAATTTTTTTTGGGTTATGTAAAGTTTGTTCAATCACCCCAATTCTGTATGGCGTGTCACTTGAGTCGTATCACTTTTTTTGTCATCTCGTTGTTGTTTTGGTATTCTGTAAGCTATATGACACAACAAGTCGTTTTTGCAAGTTTGAATATCAGATCATAGATGTCGTAATGCTCGTTAAGTGTAAAATATTATTTATTTTTTTGAGTTTGTGATACTTGTGTAAATTATTTATTTAAAAAATTTTGAATAAAAAAAATTAATAGTGTAGACATTTTGTTGTCTTCAGACAAAGAGGAAAATGGAAATTTATAAGCCATCAGAAAAATAAATTCCCTGAAAAGAAAAGTCCACAACCTTCCCTGAAAGGTGGATCCTTGCTGTTAATTTGTGGAGCAATGTGGTTCCATTTTTTCTTGAAATCCATTGGTGTAACTCCTCCTTTACGGAAGCCTCTCGCTAATGATGTATTATGCTCCATTAAGCCCACCAAACACTCAAACTATTTTTTATTTGTTAAAATTATGTAAAAACTTACATTTTCTCCATTTTTCCAAAAATTATTTTCAACAGTTTTCATTAATTTAAATTTATTTTCTTTAAAGTATTTTTTTCAAAAATTATTTTCAACAATTTTCAAATTTAAATTTATTTTCTTCTAGTCGGAGAATAATATTTGTGCGACTGATTTTGTCATTTGAAACGACTTTTGTCGATTCACACTATGTTATAGAATACAAATAAAAAACGAAATTTGTCGCATTTAGAAGTTTGTTTCTTGTACAATAGATTGAGCTAGTACGACTACCGACAAACCTCGAAAACGGACAATCATAATACCTATTCAATTTTGTCACTTGATACGACAAGTGACACGCCATACAGAATTAGTTTTTGCATACTCTCTCACACATCTACCATACCTACGAAATATATATCTATATGTCCGTACTCATCTACAAAGCTATTATTGTTTTATTTGTTGTTTTTGTTCAAACTTTATTTTTTTTTATTCACAGTCTCTTAAGTTCTACGACGAATCGCCCAACAACTTCAGAAGTTTTAAACTTGCTGCGAAAATATAATTTAGAAGATAATGTATGGCCGACAGATACTCTTACAGAGGGTAAGATAGAAGACATGAAAAATAATTTTCAGAGCTTAAAAAATTATAAACTCGAAATAAATTCCCTTAAAAATGAAAATATTGAGAAAAATAAAAAAATTTGTGATTTAAATACAATATTGAAAGAAAAAAATATGGAAATAGAGCAGCTAAGAGAAATTATAAGAAAATACAAAACTTAATAGAAGAAGTAGACGAACGTAAATTTCTGAGAAATCGAGTAGTTAGCAAAATTTAAAAAAAATATAAAACTTAATAAAACAAGGATGCGAATAATATAGGGTGCGGTCAAGAATTCAGTCGTTGCTCAGTTTCTGCAATTAGTCGCTCATTAATTAAGATTTGCAACAAAAACAGCGTAATCTGTCGGATTCAAATTCAGATAATCACTCAATTTGCAGATATTGCAGTCGGCGATGATATTCTGCAAAAAATTTAATTGTCATTTTTTGTTGGTTTTTTTTTATTGTAAGTAAATTCAATTGTTTATAAATTTAAATAATTTAAAATATAGTTTTTAGTTTCCAAAATGGATAATTTGCAGCCGGTCGTAAAAATATGCATTCAAAATTTATGAATACTGGATGCTTTCAATTTTTTTATGAATACTGGATGCACCCATACTTCCAAAATAATCCTTATTTCTATTAAAAAAATAAGTGCAACAATTAAGAAAGGAAGAAATATACACAAGTTTAGTTTAGCATGTACCGCTAAACATTAATTTAATTTTTTTTAATCTAAAAAAAATTAGATTTTTAGGAAATATATGTTTTAAAAGACAATTGAATTATATGTAATATGTTATTAATTTTTGCATTAAAAAATATTTTTATAATTTAATTTTTCATATTTTATTTGGGTTGTTTTTTTTTCAAAATTTATAAAATTTTCCAGTTTTCCTTATAAGTTTTGCTGTTGTTGGTTTTATATTAAATTCAGATTTAATAATTCATCAAAATCGTCCATAATGTAATATATTTATACATGTTTTTTTTTTGTTGGCACGCTTAAAAAAAAAAAAATTCTTTTTCTCTATTTAATTATACAAATTTATGTATATATGTCATTTGTTTGTTTTTCAAAATCTTGTTTTCAAAATCTTTCTTTCAAAATCTTGCTTTTCAAAATCTTAAATCTTGCAAGAAGCAAGATTTTGAAAAGAGAAACCAATATTACTGAATTTTGTTTGTACTCTTCATTCTTCAATTGCTTGGCATAGGCATACAAGTAATTGTGGAAAAGCCACACATCGCTACCTATAAATTAATTTCCGAGTTGGCAAAGGAATATATATATAAGTTAACACACCTCTCATATTTCTTCCTTTATTAATTTTTTATTTAGTCAAGAAAATATTATTTGTACCTATCATTCTTTTTATCATTTAAATTCTCACACTTTCTGGCTACTCTATAATATTTTACTTATTTCTAATTAATTCCTAATTTATATTTACACAAATGCACTGTAATCTAAAACTTTTGTTTTTTTCATAAATTCCTTTTGGATATTCTATAATATTTCTAAGAAGCTAATAATTTATATTTGCACAAGTGCATTGCAATTTGAAACTATCGCATCCCAAACTATATTTTTTCCCACATTCAAACTAAGGAACTTGAAAACCTTCTTATCTATTTTTCGCCCACATAAAACTATTCAAACCTAAAAATTAAAATTCTTATTTCCAAGTATTTAGTCTTTTTTTTTTAGCTCAATCAGACAACTCCAAAAATATTACAAATTGTGATGTAAAAAAATCACTTAATTAAATCTTACAAAATAAATCTTATTATTATTACAAAAATTAATAATTTTGTAAAATAAATAACTTAAGAATAAAATAAATAATTCTGTAAAATAAATAACTTAACAGTAAAATAAATAATTCTGTAAAGTAAATCAGTAATCAGTAAAACTTTTGTCAAGAATTAAAAAGTAAAATAATTAATTCTGTAAAATAAATCAGTGATCAGTAAAACTTAAATCACATTTTTCCAAAATTAAAATAGTAAAATAAATAACTTAACAGTAAAATAAATAATTCTGTAAAATAAATCAGTGATCAGTAAAACTTTTGTCAAAAATTGAAATAGTAAAATAAATACTACTGTAAAGTAAATTAGTGCTCCGTAAAACTTATATTATATTTTGTCAAAATTAAAATAGTAAAATAAATAAATACTGTAAAATAAATTAATGACCAATAATAGTGAAAATAAAATTTATTGAAAACTACCCAAATAACGTTTTTTAATTCCAACAAACATTAATTGGTGCCCGAGCAGGGACGTGATAGTCAAAATTTAAATAATAAAAAATACATAAGAAAAATATAAATTTTTGTGTTTATAGTGATCATACTAAATTAGTAAAAAATAGTTATTTTCCTTCTATACGTAAAAGTTGAGGTAATACTAATTAAGAGAATCTTCTTCAATTCATCATCTAATTTGTGTTCATCATCATCTAATCAGAATCATCCATGCTAAACATGACCAGAATATTAATATTAATGTAAGTCGCTGAAAATTTATTTTAATTTTTTTTAAAAAATAGTGTTTTTTTTTTATATAATAAAAAATCAAAGTTTATAATAGTTATTTCGTATAACCAAAAGAAGTACAAGTCAATGTTATCTAAATTTATTATTACAAAATTAAAATTTTCTTTTTGACATTGATTACAATAATTAATCTATTATTTAGATTTTTAAAACGTTTACTTATTTGTATATCCAAAAGAAGTAAGATTCAAGGTTATCTAAATAATTTATAAGTACAAAATTAAAAATTTTATTGCAACTATAATAAAACAAAGTATTTCTATTCAAATCATATAAAAAATATATATAATATCTAAAATTTGAATTAATAAAGAAACTGAATTCAGAAAACAATCAATACAATTTATAAATATTTGAATAAATTACGTATCTAATTAATAAGTTCTTTTTGTCTTTTATAAATTTCATACAACAAATAAAGTACAACTACAATCTTGTTAAAATTGTAGAATTTTCATTAAAATTTATAGGGGTCTACTTCCCTTTTACTATACTTTACCTTTACTGAATCTCTAATCTAGTACGTTTGCAGTTAACCCTACTACAATTGACCATTACTGAAACTCTAGATACAAGAATGAAAGATTATATAATTTTAGTATTATTTATTAGTTTTTAGTCGCATATTACTATTTATAAAGGAAAGTATTTTTAAAAAAAAATTTTTTTATTTATTTATTATTTCATACTTTTTAGTCGGTCAAATGTTTTAAGTTTTACACAATATATTTAACCGACTAAAAACTGTAGAATTTTTGTATTGTTTATATATTTTTACTATAATATAACATATTATAGTAAAAAATATATATTTGAGCGATTAATAATAAATAGCTCTAACTCATGTTTCGCGAAAAGTCACTTGCAAAATTAACGGCCCATATATATATATATTTTTATATATACATATGTATATTTTTTTTATTTTTGGCCCCATATGGCGCTCTTTACGTGAAACATTACCCAACGAGATTTACTGATCGAGACCTTTAATTTGATACCCCACATGATTTTTTTTGGGCCCCATTGTCTTGGTCCCCACATGGTTCTTGTTGCAACAAATACTACAATTACTTGCCTCAAAACTATCTGTTCTTCCAGACCTTTAATTTGATGCTCCACATGATTTTTTTTGCCCCATTTTTTGGGGCTCCACATGGTACTCGTTACCCGAAACACTACCCACCGAGATGTACTCATCAATACCTTTAATTTGATACCTCACATGACTTTTTTGAAAATAGCCCCCTCACACGCCCCATCACCCGGCCATGAAAATTGTGTGGCGGCAAATGGGTCAGAGCACAAGCTTAAGTTCCAAATTTGAGTTAAATCGGTACAGCAGTTTAGGAGGTATGCTCAGGTGAAGAAAACATTAATTTTTCAGGCCCCATGTGACCACTTTTCAGGCCCCCACATGACCCACGTTGCTCCAAACACTACCATTACTTGCCCCAAAGATATCTACTCTTCCAGACCTTTAATTTGATACCCCACATGATTTTTTTTTCATTTTTGACCCCATTTTTTGGGGGCCCACTTGGTCCCAGTTACCCGAAACACTACCCAACGTGATGTACTCATCAATACCTTTAATTTGATACCCCACATGACTTTTTTGAAAATAGGCCCAACCCCCATCCCCCTCGCTGGGCCTTGAAAATTATGTGGTACTGAATGGGTCATAACACGAGCTTAAGTTCCAAATTTCTGTTAAATCGATCAAGCCGTTTAGGAGCTATGCCCAGGTGAGGAAAACATGAATTGTAAATTCAATAAAAGGAAAGTAAAATTAATTTAAATAAGTAATATTTCAAATTTTTATATAAAATTAAACCTAAAAGAATAATTAATAAAATTAAATTGTATAACAAAAACAAATAGAGTTGAATAGACTACCTAGTGATTTTGGCGAATAAAAAGCATTTAATAAATTGAGTTCCTTTTCCTATTAATAAAACTTTTTTTAAAAATATTATCTTTCTTTCTTTTCGAACTATATTAAATTAACCCTTTAAGTACATAACACGCGTTCCGTGATAACCTTATCAGAAGGTACTGTATCATCCAATTTGTTTTATTATCCTCTATGGATCACAATAACTTGATTAGGCCATCTCTGCTTGATCCATCCACAGTAGAACAGGAAGCCCAACACGAAACTTTAGAAAATAATTCACGCGAAATGAATCTAGACGACTTAAAAGCTATAATTTTAGAGGTCATAAGGACAGAGAACAGAAATGTACCTCATAATCCTGCGAACCCACATCCAGATAATACGAATCAAAATAACGCTCAAGTACCTGTCGTTACAATGCCTGGTGATGATAAAATACCAGACGTAGTGAAAAGCCTACATGAATTCTCTGGTCAATAGAGTCAATTCTCTTCATGGAAGAAAAGCGTCGATAGAATATTACAAATTTACAATCCCATACAAAATAGTACTAGATACTACGGAATACTCAATGTAATCAGAAATAAAAAAATTGACCAAAACTTATCGCCACAAAGCTCTGGATACCTTAAAGGCGACCTACCACGTATGTTGTGCATTAAGGAGCCTAAAGATTTACCAGAAGCATTACATTTATGCCTCAAACTTCAGAATGTTAACTACCGCATTCAACATAGTCACGGCAATACCAAGCCGAATCAAGCTCAAAGACCTAATCCCTTCCCTTATAGAAATAGTAAGTCGAATAATAGCGAACAAAAGTTTCAATTTCGTCATGAATTGAGTAAAGATTCACGACCACAATTTTCAAAACTTAGCTATAACTATAACCAACCAATAAATCCTAGAAATGCGATATCACTTCCCCTACCTACTGTGAAAAATTATAATCAAAATGAGCAGGGTCACTTTAAAAATAATAATAGGTCTTATCAAAGACCCGAACCGATGGAAATCGATCACTTGACTTCAAGTAATAGGAATCAAAATAGGAATTATCAAACTACTAGTAGAAATGCATCGAATAAAAAAACCCCTACGAATAATAACTCTCAACGCATATTCCATACCGATACTAAAGCAGTCAGCAGCGATATCGGTAACGAAGTAAAGCTAGACGAATATGAACAAATTATCGACGGGTACGATAAAACCTGTGACAAGTTTTTCTCGAATTATTGCAGTAACACAAATTAGATCATTGCAGTAACCCATCACACTTTCATAGATTTATTCAACCTAAATGATAATAAACTGAAATTTTATATCTTACCAAATCTTTCTTCATTCGATGGCATTATTGGCAACGATAGCCTAAAATGTTTAAACGCCACGATTTACACTGATAAAAACTATATGACTATCATGTCCAATATTAAAATTCCTCTAAAGCAACAAAAATCCCAATTAGTCAATACTATTGATATTAGAACTTCTCACCTCAGTCCCAAGCAATTGGAGAAACTCAATGAAATCGTTCAAACTCTTCCTAATCTATTTGCTGATCCTGATAATAAACTAACTTACACTACTTCAGTAAAAGGCGAAATTCGAACTACCACTAATGATACGGTTTACTCTAAAGCAAACCCTTACCCTATGTGCCTTAAAGATATAGTCGCAGAAGAAATACAAAAACTTCTTCGGGATGGTATAATTAGACAGTCCAGATCACCCTACAATTCACCGGTATGGGTTGTCCCGAAGAAATTAGACGCTTCTGGCGAAAAAAAATATAGAATGGTGATTGATTACAGGAAGCTCAACACCATTACCATACCCGACAGATATCCGATACCGGAAATTAACGAAGTACTTGTAAATTTAGGCAAGAATAAATTCTTTACGATTATAGATCTAAAGAGCGGATTTCATCAAATCCCATTAAAAGAATGTGATTTCGAAAAAACAGCTTTCTCAATTAATAACGGCAAATACGAATTCACAAGATTACCGTTCGGCCTCAATTCTTCGAGATTTTATAGGCAAAATATGCTTATATCGATGACATTATCATATTTGGCAAAACTGAGGACGAACATATCGAAAACATGCTAACAATATTTAAAACTCTCGAAACTGCAGCTCGATAAATGCGAGTTTCTTAAAAGAGAGGTTGAATTTCTTGGATTCATAATATCCACTGAAGGTATAAAGGTAAATCCTAAAAAGGTTCAAGCAATAGTAAACTTAACACTTCCTAAGACATTAAAAGATTTACGATCGTTTTTAGGAATGTCAGGCTATTACCGCCGTTTCATAGAAAACTACGCAAAATTAGCAAAACCTCTAACTTCACTCTTAAGAGGATAAGATGGGAGAATATCAAAGAATATGTCAAAGAATAAAATTATAACGATGGATGAAAATGCCATCAAAGCATTTAATAATATAAAGAAAATTCTCACGTCAGAAGAAATTATCCTCTCTTATCCGGACTTTCAACAAGGATTCGAATTAACCACGGATGCGCAGTTGGCGCAGCTCTAGCACAAAATCATAGACCTATAACCTTCATCTCTAGAACACTCAGCAAAACGGAAGAAAATTACGCAACCAACGAGAAGGAAATGCTCGCGATAATCGTAACGCACAAGAAAATAGATTACAAATACTCACAAAGTAGTACTTACAAAGTAGTACTTTCCTAAGTACTTTTACAAAGTAGTACTTTCCTAAAATGTCCAAAAAATTAAATATTTCGTGAAATTATGCTCTGCATGTAAAGAAAATAAATATGACAGACACCCCAATAACCCTATACTTAATTCTACACCTATCCCTAAATATCCAGGCCAAATCATCCATATCGACATTTATTCTACCGAAAAAAGGCTGGTGCTAACTGCAATCGATAAATTAACAAAATTTGTTCATTATAAAATAATCAACGCTAGATCAATTGAGGAAATTAGGAAACCCCTAAGAGATCTGATATACCTTTTTAATGTACCCGAGTACATCGTTTTAGACAATGAACCATCTCTTAACTCAATCAGTATCACCTCAATGCTTGAGGATGAGTTTAGAATAACAATCTATAAAACCCCTGCTTATAAAATCGAAATTAACGGTCAGATAGAAAGGTTTCATTCTACTCTAGATGAAATAATGCGTTGTCTCAAATCCGTCGGGATATCACGAAATTTTGAAGAATTACTCGAGCGAGCCATAAACGAATACAATCATTCAGTCCATTCCACTACCTGAAAAAAAAACCAGTAGAATTATTTTTCGGCAAATCACCTAGAATGAACCCCTCAGAACTAGAAAAAACTCGTGAACAAAATATCGAAAAAGTAATAAATAAACAGATTAAAGACTTACAATATCATAACCAAAATAGACAACCAATTAAAGAATATGAAACTGGTGAAATTATTTATGTACAAAATAACAAACGATTAGGCTCGAAATTAACACCTAGATTCAAAAAAGAAATTGTTAAAGAAAATAATAATCATAATAATCATAGTCATCATTATACTCCTTCTTATTATCATAATAAAATGCAGAAAATCTAAATCAATCAAAATAAAAAATCAAATTGTTCCTTCAGAAAACATTACACTCAAAACTATCCCTACATTAACAAACAATCCAATAGATACCGTCATACCAGAACCACGACTTTTTATCAATATTGCCAAATCCGCAAACATGGAAGCTTGCAATTAAGGGGGGAAGAGTTAACACACCTCTCATATTTCTTCCTTTATTAATTTTTTATTTAGTCAAGAAAATATTATTTGTACCTATCATTCTTTTTATCATTTAAATTCTCACACTTTCTGGCTACTCTATAATATTTTACTTATTTCTAATTAATTCCTAATTTATATTTGCACAAATGCACTGTAATCTAAAACTTTTGTTTTTTTCATTAATTCCTTTTGGATATTCTATAATATTTCTAAGAAGCTAATAATTTATATTTACACAAGTGCATTGCAATTTGAAACTATCGCATCCCAAACTATATTTTTTCCCACATTCAAACTAAGGAACTTGAAAACCTTCTTATCTATTTTTCGCCCACATAAAACTATTCAAACCTAAAAATTAAAATTCTTATTTCCAAGTATTTAGTCTTTTTTTTTAGCTCAATCAGACAACTCCAAAAATATTACAAATTTTGATGTAAAAAAATCACTTAATTAAATCTTACAAAATAAATCTTATTATTAAATCTTACAAAAATTAATAATTTTGTAAAATAAATAACTTAAGAATAAAATAAATAATTCTGTAAAATAAATAACTTAACAGTAAAATAAATAATTCTGTAAAGTAAATCAGTAATCAGTAAAACTTTTGTCAAGAATTAAAAAGTAAAATAATTAATTCTGTAAAATAAATCAGTGATCAGTAAAACTTAAATCACATTTTTCCAAAATTAAAATAGTAAAATAAATAACTTAACAGTAAAATAAATAATTCTGTAAAATAAATCAGTGATCAGTAAAACTTTTGTCAAAAATTGAAATAGTAAAATAAATACTACTGTAAAGTAAATTAGTGATCAGTAAAACTTATATTATATTTTGTCAAAATTAAAATAGTAAAATAAATAAATACTCTAAAATAAATTAATGACCAATAATAGTGAAAATAAAATTTATTGAAAACTACCCAAATAACGTTTTTTAATTCCAACAAATATTAACTTATATAATAGTAAAAACAAAAATCGAACAAATTAGATCAGTACCGGAATTTAGCTATTCTTGGGAGTTACTCCCATTTAAATTTCTTCTCCCAAACTGAAACTCCCTAGTCGAGAAAAAACGATTTTGCTAAAAATGGGAGAAAAGTTGTTTCGAAAGTAAATTTCGAAACTTGAAAGAGAGAATATGACAACTAAAAAAATTATTTATTTTTTTTTAAATTAAAATTATTATTATTTATTTATTTTTAATATGATTACATATTTTTATGTTTTGGAATTTTTTTTTTAAAACCAAAACTTTCTGTTTTTTTTTTTGATTTTTCTTAAATCTAAAACTTAAAACTATGCCTAAAACTACTATTTACAGAACTTAAATCTACAAATCTAAAACTATTATTTACATAACTTAATATTATAATATACTTTAAATATTTTTTATAATGTTTTTTATTATAACGACCAATAAATTTCTCCTTCATATCCCTTCTATTTTGATAAATAGCAATTATTATATTTAAATTATTTTGAACATTTAAAAAACTGATGTTTTTATAACTGTACCGGGATTTAGCTAATCAAATTTTGGGAGGAGAGTTGTGAGAGAGTGCGAGAATAGAGGAAAACGATTTTGCTAACATTTTTTCCCATTCCCACTCCCAAAATTTACTCGACAATGTTTTTCTTGTCGAGAAATTTTGGGAGTGGGAATTAATATACATTTGATATAGAATTGTAAATTAAAAAATTACATTATAAAATTATAATGGATACCATCGCACGTAGTATTAAGCGGTAATGAAATGGCTGCTCTGTTGGCTAAAAAATGAGCAAACTTACCTACCAGAAACAAACAATATACATCAATCCAAGCTAGAAAAAAACAAATAATAATATGACCAAAATGGAACTAACAAATGAATTAAAAAACAAAAAAATATGAAAACATTGCCCTAGATTACAACAACATCAGCCAGCGTAGCCGAAGAGTAGCGGTAGCACTTTTTAGAATCAAAGCAGGACACAGCTGTCTAGCAGATCATCTGCACAAAATAAACATACTACCTTCAGACACTTGCAACTTATGTAACATGGGTGTAACACAAAATGCAGATCATCCCAGCACTAGAAGCAGAAAGAAAGCGTTGCCATCACATCAGTTTTTTATACTGGGTGGCCCGGGGCAAAATTACATAAATCATAAAGCCTCTCCATTAGTCAACAACAACAACAACAACAACAACAACATATAGAATTGTAAGAAGGGTTTGTCTATTTAGACCAAAATAATTATATAATGAATAAAGATCAAATACAATTATATACCATGTAAATAGAAATTCATCAAATAACAGAATATTATATAATAGAAAGTTTTGGTTTTAAAAAAAAATTTCCAAAACAAAAAAATATGTAATCATATTAAAAATAAATAAATAATAATAATTTTAATTTTAAAAAAAATAAATAATTTTTTTAGTTGTCAATTTCTCTCTTTCAAGTTTCGAAATTTGCTTTCGAAACAACTTTTCTCCCATTTTTAGCAAAATCGTTTTTTCTCGACTAGGGAGTTTCAGTTTGGGAGAAGGAATTTAAATGGGAGTAACTCCCAAGAATAGCTAAATCCCGGTACTGATGTATAAAAAACTGATGTTATTGAAACGCTGTCTTTCTGCTTCTAGTGCTGGGCACTGTAAAAGATGATCTGCATTTTGTGTTACACAGATGTGCTAGACAGATGTGTGCTGTTTTGATTCTAAAAAGTCCTACTGCTTCTCTCCGGCTACGCTGGCTGATGTTGTTGTAATATAGTGCAATGTTTTCATATTTTTTGTTTTTTAATTTATTTGTTAGTTCCATTTTGGTGATATTATTGGAGTAATATTATTAGTAAGATTTTGAAAAGCAAGATTTTGAAAAACAAGATTTTCAAAAACAAGATTTTTAAAAACAAGATTATGGAAACCAGATTTTGAAAAACAATTTTGAAAAGCAAGATAATGACCGGATCCCATTTTATTTTGTTTAACATATAAATAACATAGCAAATCCAAAGAAAATGCTTATAAAATATAAACTTGATCTTCTTCTTAAAGTTCCTATCAACTTTGGACGTAGGTCATCATCAAACGTATATCATCTCTTGAGCGCGCTTTTCTAAATAAATCAATTGTAGACAAGTTGTACCATTCTCTTAGATTTTGTAACCATGCTGTTCTCCTTCTACCTCTGCTATTTGTGCCTACAATTTTTCCTTGAAGCACGACTTGCAAAATCCTATATTTTTCACCGCGAATATGTCCAAAATATCCCAATTTTCTTTTCATTATCGTATTCATGAGCTCTTTTGATTTATTTAATCTATTTAAAACTTCTGTGTTGGTTATTCTGTCCCTCCATGATATATTTAGCATTTTCCTATAGCTCCACATTTTAAAAGCATCTATTTTTTTCATATCTCTTTTTTTCATGGTCCATGCTTCTGAACCATACAACAAGGTGGACCATATGTAGCATTTTAGCAGCTTAAGTTTCAGCGTTATATTCAATTCGTTTTTACAAAAAATTGCAGACATGTTTTTAAAAGCTGATCTGGCTTGTTCAATTCTTGAAACTATCTCAGACCAATTACTAACTGCTGCTTCAATGGTGGTACCTAAATATTTAATGCTGTTTATTTGCTCGATCACTACACCGTTTAAATTCAAACTTATATTTCTTGCGTTTTCATCTCCCAGAACAATATACTTGTTTTTTTTTTATATTCATTTTTAAACCATACTCTATGCAATACTTATTGACTTCTTCCAACATCCTTTGCAAATCAGCATTATTTTCAGCAATCAGAACTGTATCATTTGCGAATCTTATGTTGTTAATAATTTCACCATTGACTTTTACACCCATATCTAAACTGTCTAATGCTTCACTAAAAACTACTTCTGAGTATGCATTGAATAATGTAGGTGACAAAATACAACCTTGTCTCACTCCCTTCATAATTATCAACTCTTCTGAATCTCCATCAGGGGTTTTGAGTTCAGCACTTTGATTCCAGTATTTGATTATTCTTATATCTCTTTCATCTATATTTTTGTTTTTTAAGATTTCAATTAGTTTAACATGGTTTACTTTATCGAACGCCTTCTCGAAGTCAATGGCGCACTGATGAACAGTAATATTTACTTCATTACATCTCTGTTTTAGAATGTTCAGCATGAATAAAGCATCTCGTCTTCCCAGAGATTTCCTGAACCCATATTGAGTCTCGCTGATTCCTTCTTCCAATTTGTTGTAGATTCTCAGGTGTATTATCTTTAGAAAAATTTTCAGAACGTGGCTCATGAGGCTTATCGTTCTATAATTCTCACAATTCGATGCATTGTTCTTTTTTGGAAGTAAAGTGAATGTTGATTTCAACCATTCTTTTGGAACAGTGCCACCCCTGTACATTTTATTAAAGATAATAGTTAGCTTTTTGATTGCATAATCGTCCAGCAATTTAATTAATTCGTTTGGCAATCTATCAGGCCCTGTAGCCAGACAATTTTTTGAATTAATAATTACTGCTTTCACTTCATCTTCCATAATATCAAAACCACCAATTTCCTCCTCTATTTCTTCTAATTCAGGTCTAGATTCATTAATTTATGTATTCCACCCAGCATTTAATCCTATCATTCAGGTTGAGAACTATCTTACCATGACTATCTTTAAGCGCACCGTAATTCTTTTTCCTATTTCTGTTCGTTACAGTTTTTACCATTTTGTGTAGACTAGCACTATTATTCTCTCTAGTGTCTATTTCCTTGCAGTTCTGTTCCCAAAAACTGGCTTTAGCTTCTTTAATTTTACACTTTATAATTCTGTTTATACTATTGTACTGCTGCTGATTTATATTTTTGAATTTTCTTCTTTCCGACATCATTAGTAATATTTCCTCAGTCATCCAATCTTTTTTTGCAACTATTGTGTTAGGTTCATTAATTGCTTCATAAGCTTCTAAAAGTGGTTTTTTAAAAATGTTCCATTTCCTGTCAATATCCAGCTCCTCATTAATTTCAATACCAGCTTCATTTATTTTGTTATTAATATCATTTGTTATCTTACTCTTAAATTCATTATTTTTTAAAAGTTGGTAATTTGGTTTTTTATTTCCATATATTTTTGCAGGTATTTTAAAACACATTTTTATTTTAGCAACAACAGGATTATGGTCAGATTGGATTTCAGCACCGGGGTATGTTTTAATCGCATTTCTGAATCTATAATTTGCAAGTATAAAATCAATTTGGTTTTTGACAATTCTGTTAACTTCATTTCTGGGCGATGTCCAAGTATACAGCCTTCTGTATGGCAATTTAAACCACGTATTTGTTACAACTAATTCATTTACTATACAAAATTCAATTAACTTTTTTCCTCTATTGTTCCTTTTTCTCAAACCGAAGTTCCCTGTTACATTGGTTGTGATGTTGGGTGGGGTCTGCTCGAATTGTTCCATCCAACGGTGGTCCAGGTGCAACAATGTTTACTTCTGTGAGCATATATATATTATGCTCCTATAGCATAAATATATAGACTTGATGATTCTTATATATATAATCCGCTCCAGAACCTTAGCTCTAATGGCCGCTGGTCACTAATGAGTTTGTAGCTTTAGGATGATCTCATTTGGAGTGAGGAAAAATAGTTTATTTGAATAGTTAAGCGAGTAGCAGATATATTTCAAATGAAACTACAGGTTTTGACTTTGGAATTACAGTAACTTTATTTAATTTCGATTGCTTTCTTTTATACCCTAAAATTTACTAATACAAATATAAATTCCTTAATATTCTATTACTAATTATTTGCTAACACTAGCAATTTATATATAATATTAAGAATGTTTAGGTCAATTACCGAAATATTTTGACTATAACAAGTGCATATGCACTCGTTGCATTATTGGTAAATATATAAACACACACAAGTGTATGTGTTTTTTATTATTTAGGGGTTCGTATGCTTGTATTCATATTTATATTTTATAAACAAAATATAATACTGACCTACACTAAAAATATGATGAATAATTTTCATGATATGTTTAGCGGCATACGTCACACCACCCTTCCTACGGGAAAAGGAGGAATGTACCCTAAGTAAATTCCTACTTTCTAGTGTTAACATATAATTTTCTTTAGATACAATTTTCTTTACAAATAATTTTCTTATTTGAGTTACAATTGTTTTATAATTATTTATTTGTTTTTTCATAATTTTTTTTTTTTTTTTTATTTCAAAACAGTACATAATAATTTTTGTTTTCTTTTTAAATATAATTATATTTTTTTTTCAAAACGATACATCATTAATTTTTATTTATCCTTTATTTTCAATATAATTCTTCAAATCTTTCTTACATATATTTCCTTTCTTAATATAATTCTTATTTTTAAATCATTACCTTATATATATATTTTTTTTTTATAACTTTTATTTTATAACATTATTTTTTATAAACTTTTTTTTTTCCTTTAGTAAATTTCTTATCAAAATCTTTGTTTTCATTATTTTTTTTTTTAATATATACTGCATTTCATTCAACATTTATTCATTTCACATTTCTCTTATGGTTTTATATCATATATTCCTCAAGTATATAATTTTAAAATACTTTATTCAATTTTATTTAATGATATCCTCTAATGTAGTTCTAATGTAGTTCTAGTTCTATTTTCTATATATATCATTCTATATTCTATTTTTCCTTTCATCTATACTATATTTTAATCTATATTCTATTTTATTCTATATTCTATTTTATTCTATATTCTATTATAGGGTGTCCAGGCGTCCCCTTCCCCCTTGGTAATCTATTAGTTTTCTGATATCATCATCAGATAAACGTAATAGGGTTTTAATCTATTTTTATGTACGGTTAACTTCTCTTTATCTGTTCTAATTTCGCAATATACGCCTTTATTCTCTATTACTTCATATGGCCTACATATATCGGATCTAACTTTTTCTATTCTCATTTCTTAATAAAACTAAACTTCCTATCTCGTAAGTACTATCTTTTACTTTATTTTCTCTATCATATCTAATTTTTCTCTCTATTTTCTTTTTTCCTAAACTTTCTCTAGCATCTCTATGTGCTATCTGCAATTTGTTTTTCAAGTCTGTGTTATAATCTTCATAATTATATACTGGTTGTACGTCTTTTATTAAATTAGAAGGTAATTTGCACTGCTTTCCGTATACTAGTTCGTATGGTGTGTATTCTGTCTCAGAATGTACTGATGTATTGTAACAAAAAGTGTAGTATGGTAACCAATCATTCCAATCAGAATGTTTTTCTGCTACATACGATCTAAGATAAGCTCCTAATACTTTATGTGAATTTTCTAATGCTCCTATACTCTCGTGGTGGTATGCTGTGGAAAACATTTGTTCTATTTTTAGCATTTTACACGCTTCCTTAAAAACATTGCTCATAAATTCCGTTCCTTGATCTGATGCGATCTTCTTCGGTACTCCATATTTTAATATATAGTGTTCAACGAGTCCTTTTGCTACGGTATTTGCTTCCTTGTTTTTAAGTGGTATATTTTCTAAAAATTTAGTAAGCTCATTCTGTATGGTTAAAATGTATTTATAGCCATCTTCCGTTTCGTCTAATGGTCCTACTAAATCTACATAAATTTTTTCGAAGCTTGTCTCACTTGTTGATGTTATAGTCCTTGGTTGTTTCCTGACATTCATATGTTTATTTTTCTGACATGTCTCACAATGTTTTACAAATGTTGTTACATCTTCCTGTAATCCCGTCCAATAATATTGACTTTTGATGTTCTTGATCATACGATTTATTCCAGCATGTCCACTTGTCGGTAATTTGTGGAAATCATTGAATAATAGCTTTTTCATCCCTCCATCTGTTATTTTTATTAAATCTCTCATAATGTTTATCTTTAATTTCATTCCCTTAAATATCTCCTTCAATTTTTTCTTCATATTATTTACATTATTCTGTCAACGGCCGTCTGATAATTTCAATAATTCTCCTTTAGTTATATAAATTTCCATAATCTTTAATGGACCAGTGATTTTCTGCACATCCCTCTCCAACAAACTGCCGAATGTTGTAGTTTGGTCAATAGTGCTATCTTTTGGTTTAACCATTAACAAACAATTTTTATCTTTAATATATGCCAAAATTTTATTTGGACCTAAAATGATGTCTCCTTTCCATTTTTCAAATTCATCTCCCAATCTATCTACTATTTTTAACTCAACGAATATTAATCCTGCTGGTGGTGGTTTTAATAATTCCTGTATAATTTTGTTAGTTGGTTTTTGTGTATTATTTCTATATTTGTTACATTTGATTTTTGGTTTTTGATCTTGTAGTTATCGCTATAAGTAAGATTTTGAGATCATCCGATGTTATTTTGGCAGAATCTAATATACTTTGGCAGAATCTAATAATTTAGTTCTATATTCTCTTTGTTTCCTGGTGAAACCACTTTTAATTGAAAAATCTGATTCTTTTAGAAGTTCTTTGCATCTTAATATTTCTTCTTTTTTCAGGTAACTGGTTAAAGGCACTAGAATCGGTCTAACTGATTTTTCTTTAGGTACACCAACTCTAAATACGTTGTTTATCTCTGAACAACTTATTTTAATTTTTAGTATATTGCCCAGAAAATGTATAACTAAATAAATAAGTTTTTCGTTTTCAGTTTCTCTCACCCCAAAAATAAGAAAATTATTTTTCTTTGCCAAGCTTTCTAAATTTTCAATTGTTTTGTCTTGTCGTTCTACTGTTGCTTCAAGACTTTTTACTTTTGTTTCTAAAGATTTAATTTTCTCAGATGTTATTGAGCTTACTTTGTTCAGCTCTACATAAACTTTTTGTTGAAAAATTTTATTTTCGTCTTGGTTCTTATCCAAACGAGCAGACAATGCTGCAAATTCTTGCTTGAACAAATCAAATAATTCCTTTGACTCTAACGGAGTATTAACGGAGTATTGCGCGGCTAAAATAATACAATTTAATTTATGAAATACAAAGAATATACCAATTTCCAGTTTATTATGAATTGTAGTTTTTAATGAACTTGTCCAACAACTTTAATTTTCTTATTATTGCTCAATCCTTAATTTCGATTAAACTTATACTGCTCAATGATTATTCTTTAATATATCATATACTAATCTTTTTTTTTTTTAAAAATATTAACCGCTGCTAAAAAAATTTGATTTTGAACACTTGAAAGAAATTGGGATATTTATGTTGACTAAATAATTAAATAATTAATATTTGATTAATTTCAAATTTCCTCTGCTATAATCTGATACAATTCGATTGTTCATGCTTCGAAATTATTAAATTATTAAATTTAATTAGATTTAATACAATCCGTAATAATGATGATTTGCAAAATCTATTGTTTTAAGAAGCAATTGTATTGTGTTAAAGTTTTTTATAAGACACTGATTTTCGTGATCAAACTAATATATAATAATATCGTTTTATATGGCTGAGCTTTGATATCAGTTGAAAAATTAACTTTATCCACACTAGAATGATTTAGATTTTAGATTTTAAATTTTTACTATTTTTAAATTTAATAATTATTCAATTTATTTAAGCCGAGAAAAAAAACACTTTACTACTTGACAGGTCAGGCGCCGATATCAATATTATAAAATAATATAATATTAATATAATTTCATAATATATTAGGAATTAAGTATACATATTTCTAAACTTTTTAAGTACATATTTCTAGATACAAGAACGTAATACTATTGTAGTTTAATTTTTTTACTAGATTGTAGTTTAAATTTTTTTTACTAATGTAAAATTTCTTTGACCAAAAAAATCAATCTTTTTTTTTATCTAGATCAATTTTAAAAAATCTCGATTTTTAGCAAGATTTACCCCTCCATTTACCAATACCAATAAGGGGTCTAGTAAAAAATAAAAAAACTGAATTTATTTTGAAAATAGTGTTTGTCCAGAAATGTATTTAATATTAAATTATAAATTAACTGAATAAAATTATGGAATGTATGCATTATCTGAAATATTTTATTCTTCTTCAACTTAAATACAACTGTCAAACCACACAAATACAAACACAAAAAAAAATCAATCTCGTCGCAAATTTCTTTGAACACATAAAATCTCAAATTTTTTGATCTGGTCGAAGGCCTTTATCTTTATTATGTATAAAGTATAAGTACAGTTTTAAAATTAAGTGAGTCATACAGCTCTATATCACTTCTTTTTATATCGTTGCCCCTATAATGAAAACTGTCCAAAAAGTTAAAAGGAATTGTATGAAATCCGATATGCGCGAAAAGTTGAAATTGTTTCTACCTTGATGGCATAGTCATTGCGTTACGCATTAGCAAATCTGCGATTAGGGATTAGATATATCATGCGCGGAAACGTTACGCAAAGAAAAGTTGGAGCAAATGAAAGTTGGCGCAAATCAAAGTTAAAAGTTAAACTTCAAAGTATAAATAGTATTTCCTTTCTCAATGAGGTACCGAAACGCTAATCAAAGCAACGCAATAGTTGCTCAACATTCAATTTTTTCAGGTTCTGGTTAAGCTAAAATGTAATTTGAAGCTTAAAATAAATTCTCATTATAAATTAAAATATTATTAAAAGTTACGTTGACTTACTTCCATTTTCTTTTTGTTGAGACATTTTCATTGAGAATCCAGGGTAAAATATACTGTATACCGTCCAACTTCGTATCATTTGCATTTAGCATATGTATATATATATAGTATTATTTATATATAGAATTGTATCATGTATATATATAGTATAGTACATATATGTTTCCGAGTTGAGTTTAGATAATTGAAAAAATATAATTAAATCTGAGATTGTCGTAATGTTTTAAAAAGTTGATCAAAATCGTTTAACAATATACATTTTAAAATCCATATGCAATTTACGCTTCTTTCAGTGCTTGGTAAATATAAATACAATGGCAGATTTGGAAGCCGTTCTTGCAGATGTGAGCTATTTAATGGCTATGGAGAAATCTAAATGTACTCCGGCTGCAAGAGCAAGTAAAAAAATTGTTCTGCCAGATCCTAGGTATGATATAGCTTAAATGCAAACTATATAATTCGTTAGTATGTGCATTGTTTATTAAATTTATTCTTACAAAAGAGCTTCATTTGAACTAGATCCAGGTTAATTAAAATTACAAATACGGATTAAAAAGAGCACCAATTTGTCTAGGGCTGTCAATGTCAACTTGAAAGCTATTATAGACATTTCTATCTTTTCTTTTTAGTATTCATTAACGTGGGAAAATTATAAAGGGCGGTACACAAAACATCAAAATCGTGAAGAATAAGAACTGTACGATACGACCCCTACCCAATGAAAAATATAAAATAGTGGTGGCACATATTAGATTTTTTATGTTACTTATAAGCTTTCTCAGATTCTTGAAAGTATTTTGAATATAACATTTTCATATATATATATATATATATAGATATATATACGGTATATATATATATATATATATATATATTCCACTTACTTGCAAACACACAACAGGAGTCCATTCGATCTTTCATCTTTTCTTTCCAGTCGATAGGACTCCTTAGGTGTTTTTGCAAAAATTTGTAGGAGCTGTAGAATAATATAAAAGTTCTTGCAAAAACCACTAATTGATCACTAATATATTATACTCTTCACCAGATAAAAAGGTGTGCTATGGTGTTCGGTGGCAGCCGTCCTCTTATATCTAGTTTTTTATTGAATATATAGTTAATTTTGACTTCATATTAATTTTAGTTAATTTTCAAAAGGCAGAAATTAATAGATTTTAGAATGAATTTGTGTTTGTTTAAATATTAAAACTCGAGTTTTATTATAGCACACCATGATTTAATATAATTGTTAATTTTTTTATTTTAAAAAGTGGCTGAGTATAAAATAATTATAGTAAATCACAATATAAACTGTACTGGATACACAATATCTTAACCTTAGTAACAGATTCCAATTATATACTTACTAACAATCTTTTAAATTTCAATTATACTTACTGTTAACATTTCCACTAATACTAACCATTACTAAATTTAGAGAAATCAAATCAGTTTTAGCTAAAGATTCAACAAAATAATTTATTCTATCCTTTTTTCAGCTTCTGGCTCCCGTTCTTGACATTTTTTTTTTCGGACATAAGTTTAACATTATGAACCAACAATTTTAATGGTCTATTGGTGGACTATTTTAACTAATGACATTTAAGGATTTTTGTTAATCAATTAGGAATTGATCTAATACTACTCCTATTTAATATATAAATTGCTGTAAACAAACGCTGATCTGGAATTATTTTTGTCAAACATAGACTTCTTTAACGGACAATCCTTTCCATTATCCTAGCAACCTAGATCATTAAAAATAATTACTGTCTATTTTTAATATATCATTTTTTCTTAAAATAAAATCTTACACGACCCTTTTTAGGCAATAAAACATCGATATGGTGTTGACATGATATATTATACTCTTAATATCATATTTGTTCAATCAGAAGTTCTTATTTGTTCGTTTTCGATAATAAAGAAACCCTCGGATTAGAAACTTAATTACTAATTATGTAATTTCTTTACAAATTATTTCACGGTTATTTAACGGAAGAATTTGAAGAGCTTTGGAGAAGGTGTTAAATTTAATTTCATACGAACTACATACTAAGCTATAAAAATGAAAATAAAATAGCAACTATCGAAGAAAGTTGAAGGTACTTCGAGCAAATATTTTATGAATTTTCCATTTTGTTCAGTGTAATATCGGAATTTATGTTATGTTGATGTTCTAATTAGGCAAAGCTATGTTTCTCGGAGAATTCTTAAATTCCATTGCGCTTATGTTCGTCCTATTTCGGATAGCCTTGATATCATCTCCTGTTATTATTAATTTGCCTTGTAATCGTTTAAAATCCAGCTAGCAGATTGGTCTCCTGTAGCAATAATAATCTAGGATGATGTGGCTGTCATCTATCATTTCCTAGAAAAAATGTCCTTAGTTGAGAGCAGAAGCAGGATACGAACCCACGACCTCTGGGTTGCCATATAAGCACGCTACACTCTGATCTATCGATGTATTTGATTGCTAGTTGTATTTTCGAAGTTATCAATTACAACTTGCATTTCTAAATATGTATCATGGCAATATGTATATTGTATACTGTGGATTCATTCCTAATGAATTATTCTGCATATAATCTCCTAATCACAAAAACTATAATCATGCTTCTCTTTCCTTCTGGGGTGTATTTCTGTTTACATTATATTTTTTGGAAAATAATTTAAAGAAAATTGTTAGGAAAATCTAGTGAGTATGTATATCAGTGGCGGTTGGTGATCAAAAATTCTGGGTGGACTAAGCGTCGTTGGTTATTTCTTATTTGTAATAAGAATATATGCAAAATATATAAAATTTTCGTAAAATATAATTAAATTTTTTAAACTTGTTATTTTGGCATTTTTCTGGTGGGCTGAGCCACCTAACCCATTAAGACAAGCAACCATTGAGTCAATGTAACTAGATTTATGCGATAAAATTTGTTAAATAATTTGTTTGCTAAGAAAGTATAAATAATTTAATTGTTAAGAATTTGTAATAATTTCAATTAAATTATAAATATAGTACCTAGTATCTAAAAAAAAATTTGTAAATTCTGTTTAACTTATATATAAATGAAAGAAATTTAAAGATTCTAAATACTATATAATTTTATTTTTATATATTTTTTTAATTTTTTTTTTTTTTATCATTTCAGTGTCAGAAGTGTGATGTATAAATATTTTGAAAAAGAAAATGAAATCAATTTCCATAGCATATTCAATCAAGTATTAGGTAAATTGGAAATAAAATAAAATTGTATAAATATATTCATTTTTTATATTACATTTTTATCTTTCAGGATTTTTGCTTTTTAAAGATTTTTGTGAAAATTGTTCAGATGAGCCTATTCCGCAATTAAAATTTTACGAAGAGGTAAATAATAATATAAATATATATAATTTTTGTGCATTACTTTAATTTTAACTGTAGATTTTTCGGGATAATTGGCCAGATATTCTTAGTATTTAATACTTTGTTTTATTATTTATTTATTACACAACTACTGTAGATATTTTACAAATAAAATTAAAAATAAAAATTAATACAATTTTTTAAATTAACATAAAGAATATCTCTACAAATTTGTGTGGTTTATCTTCAGAGTGTTACAGGGTGTTTTTAAAGTGAAGTATACTTACAAACAATTAATCAAAAAAAAAAAAAAAATGAATCATAAATATTGTACGGTATTTAGATTTAATTACTTTTTATTGACTTGTGTACTAGTAAGTTTTTATTTAATTATTCTGCTATCTTGGAATTACACATAGGCTTTCCATTCAATACTCGTTCTCCTTTGGAGAGGATATATCTATTTTCACAGTTATATTTTAAAATATGCTTATTTTATTACTATAACAACAGTTATGTTCAGTATATATATACAGTATATAATTCCCAAGTTACAAGATAATAGCTCTAATAAATGCTAGATAATAGCAATATTAATTTTGAAAACTAGGAAATACTAATCACTGGAGGTTTCGTAGACCAAAACTATTATATCTAATGTCTAGTTACAAGATCCAACCTCACATATTACAGTTTTTTAACATATCAAATTAATTTCCCTTCCATAAATAAGTGGGACGCAGCCACAGCTCAAATTTTTAGTGCTATTTATAGTACATACAACAAAGTCTACTTTTATATATTAAAGGCTTTAATTACATTTTCAAATCTATCTCAGGTTGTAATAATAAATATAGTTCCGCTTCCGCTAAAATTTGCTCATTTGTAATATGACCTCGCCATGTAATTTATAACATTCTTTTATATACGTCAATAATTCAAACGCTTCAATTTTTCTGATGTCTGCTGTTCGCTGTTCCATAATAATAAAATAGAGCAAACATAGCATTTTAGTATCTTAACCTTGAGCTGGAAATTAAACCATATAAAGCAAAATAGTGAGACCCAACGGTGAGTCACGCCGACTCATGGAACCGCCATAGTGAGACCCACCGGCGAGTTACGCTGACTCATGGGTTCACAATAGTGAGACCCACCGGTGAGTCACGCCGGCGTGAATGTGAATTAAATGCATGTTAATTAATACTCTTAACTTCTTAGCAAGGAATAAAATTTACCTAAAATAGGAAACAATTACTCTTTAATAAATAAATTTTAGCATATACGTATTGTACAATCTTTAAAAAATCGAAGATATTTTGTTATATCACAAAGGGGGCAAATCTAATTTGGTACGGGTTGTTTTATATTATTGGAACCTATGATTTTTTTATCAAAAAGAAAATCAGAAATAATATTTATGCAACATCACATTATTTTTGTACTTAGACAATCATATACCGTACTTGTATAAAAAAAACGTTTAAAATAACCAGTTTAATAAATTATAATAGTAAAAAATATAAATTATAAAATAGCAAAAAAAAAATAAAGTATACTTGAATTTGAATTTTAAAAACCAACTTGTATTGTACGGTGTAATTCTGCAAGGATGTCCAAATCCCCTGAATATATCTGAGGATAACCTAAAAACTAGAACATGACCAAAACGAAGACGTCTGGTAACCCTAGTGTAATCAAACTTTGAAACATAAATCGTTGGAGAAATAGAAAATTTTATCTCGAGAATTAAAATATAATTTGCGCAATGTACAAAATTTATTATTTTTTCAGTGAAAATTAAATTATTGTAAGTGATTGTATTCTAAACTAAAATATTTTAAATAACTATAATTTCAGATAAAATGTTTTGAAAGAACTGAATGCTTTGAAGATAGACAAAAGTTGGCCAGAAATATTTATGACAATTTTATAATGAAGGAAATGCTTTCACACACTCATGTAATTAATATAACCGTACTAGGTTGTGAATACAATTTATAAAATTTTTTTTTTTTTTAGGAATACTCGAAGGAAGCTGTTTCTAACGTCCAAAAATATTTAATGAAAAATGAAGTACCAATTAATTTATTTGAGGTAAGTTTCTAGCTTATAATTTTCAGAATTGATCAGCTCCTTAATAAAAGTTAATTTCTGTTTCATGGTTTTATTTCATAAGGTGATCGCAAAATTTAATATTTTAGTGCATTATTGATTCTATTTTATTATTATAAGTTAATATATAATATTGAGTATAATAAATGTGAGAACAATCTTCAAAACAAAATTCGAAACTTTAAGTAAATTCCAAAAATTAAAGTTTGTATAAAGTTTATTTATTGTTAAGATTTAATAAAAATAAACAAGTAATTAGATTTAATAAAAATATGGAAATAAGTATATTTAATTATGATTTCGCGTTAAGTATACTTCAAATAATACAAAAATGTCAGAAAAATATCGAAGAACTTCTGGTCGGTTGTTATTAAGGTTGTTATCGCTCGAATACTCAAAAGGAAGATACAGGAAATTATTGTTTTGCTCCTCAGGCAACTTCGCTAACTTTTTCCACAATGTGCACCTTTGATGTTGTGCACATTTCAATTGCATCAATTGCATCTCTTGTGCTGACATCCCACATAAATATGACATGTATCATGTCTGGTTTATTTTGTATTTTAAAAGAATAAATATACGGTACAAAAGCATTAAAAAATATATAAAAAGGATCAAGCCAAAAGTCATCAATTATTACAAACATTTAATCATAAAATATTAATCATAGAAACTTCACAAATTATAAATAATTGCCTTAAGGCAACCAATTTAAGTGTGCATGAAATATTATAAAAAACTCCTTTCTGTTACACCATATGGCCTCAGATATGGATGTGAAATAATCATGAAACCAATCTGTGTACCAAATTTCATCCAAATCTGAGATATAATATTTCACCGTAGAGCAAAAAAAACCCGGCTCTCCACAGAGCGATTCCATCTTGTACGGTATCAAGATAAAGTTTAGATGAACGTGTGTGCCATAAAAAAAGCTTTATTGGTTAATATAAATTTAATTCAACAACATCATCAATGACAAACAAAATCATATCAAATTAATGATCAATCTAAGTCAAATTATAATCAAAACTTAACAAAGGTTCAACAGTTCATTCAAGTCAATCATCTGTTAGTCCAGCTATGAAAGCAATATATTTTATATAATAGAAGATTTATTATTTAGATTTAGATTTTCTATACTGTTAATAATAAACTTCAAATCTTTATTATTCCATAATACCGAAGTAAAAATAGGATATTTTCCACCTTTGTATAGTATTGTTTTATAAAGATTTTCTAATTAGAAGTATATTTCCAAATTAAGAATATTAAAATTTATTTTGATTTTCAGCCATACATTGAAGAAATTTGTAATCATCTAAAAGGGAAACCATATCGCAAGTTTTTGGAAAGGTAAGAATAATTAATATATTTTAATGGTTGAAAATACAATCAACTAACACAATTAATACATTAAATAATACAGAAAATTTAAAATTTTTGGTAGAATTTCCTTTATCTTATTTTGAAAATTACTACTATTTTGAATTTGTATTATTTAATTTATGTGAAGTTTTGAACGAATAATGGACATAATTTTCTATAAAACTTAATATTTTATTTAAATTTTGGTACTTTTCATAAATACACCATATCATACTAAGGCTGTTCAGGATCAAGTTCGTTAAAATGTATTTTTAATTTCCTTTCTCTTTTCTGATATCCGATATCGCGGAATCCATTCTTTTCTAAAATGTTACGGCGGAATTGAAGATCAAGCTGTTGCAAACCATGAATGAGTGATATTGATCCGTGGCGAGGAATTATTGTTGATTTATTAAATGTACTATGTTCAGATTAAATAAGATTTGTAGTATGAATTTTATATATTTATATATTTTCTTTAATTTTATCTCATTTTTAAAATATTTACTTCCAAATTAATTAAACTGACTCTTTTGGAATGTATTCAATTTATTTGATATGAAGCTCAATATTTCAGTTTTTTTTTATAGCGAAGTAGAGAGAATTTTCTTTAACTGGCCTTAAAACCAAAGTTCTTCATCAGAAGTCAGAAGTACAGTTTCGCACATAATTTGAAAGCATAATATAATATAGCCAGCCAAACTTTTAATTATATTTTTATTTTGATGAAAGAGTCATAACGATTTGATATTTGGATAATTTTTGAATACATTTCAAATTGTCTTGAATATACTTATCGTCTGGAATATACTCTTCCCATTGAGGAATCAACCGTGAGGAAATTAACCATGCATAAATTATCGTGCTTAATTCTTTTCCATTTTCGACAAAATTTGCTTTGTAAACAAAAACCTTTTTTTAATTTTTCCTTTAGGTGTAAACTGGCATCCTAGATCTACACCATCTAATGAACAATACTTACATACAAAGGCTTTTTTCTCTTTCTGTAGTCATTTTTTTTTTATTTCATATTTATAATTGGTATTTCAATATAAAAACTTAATAAACTACTGAATTAAATGATTTTATAATTTATTTATTGACACACTCTGGAGTTCTCTAAATTGAACTATTACTATTTTTGTAGTGCAAAAATTATTTATAATTATAATTTATAATATATATGAATTTGTTAAATTCAATGCAGTATTTATAACATTAGATTTTGTTAAGCTTGTTGAATTTAAAACCAATTCAATTTCTCCCAACACTATTAATTATCAACCTAGTACATTTTCATGACAACTTAAATTTAAAATTTATAGCTGTAACCAATTTTCCTTTGCGTGAAAATTCATAAAGTTAGGCGAATGTACCTTTATTTGGGAAACATTCGCCAATAGAGAGAAATTCCACTGGTGCGTGTTTCACCCTATAGTTTTACCGTATCATAAATAATTTGGTGTCACAGATTTGTGATTACATTACAAATTTGTTGGTTTATACAAAAAAGTTTTTTTTACAAACTTCAAAATTATGCTTTAATTTTGAGTAGCTAAAGAAAATAAAACGTGTAGATTAATTCCGATGAGCGTTTTTCTTATGTTTCTCTTTCTAAAATAGCTTTGTAATATGTTATTTTGTTATTTATACAATGTGTTGGTAAAAAGATGGTTCAAGATTAGTTTGAATTGGATTAGCGAAAAGCAAAATCGTGTATTTTTAAGGGGTTACACAATAAATGTGTTAATGTTTACTGTTGTTTCATATGGAAATCCATTTAAAAAAGTGTATTTTCAAATAAAAATTTGCTAATAAGGCGTAGAAGTAGCAGATAACACGTAGTTAGTTTTTCAATCTGATTAAAATCCAACAGTTTTTTGTAATTAACAGTATGTTTGAAATAAACAAAAATTTCACATTTTTTTAGGTTGCCTATAATATTGCAAATATTTTATAGAATTCGTTGTTTGGATGCGAACCACCTAAAACTTTATAACTAGCCACTTTATAAGCGCCATATATATTACAAAACTAATATGTGTACCAAATTTCATTGGAATCAGATAATAATTACCATAGTAGATTTTAGAACCTATGAAATATTAATCGGAAATTTTAGCATGGATCACCTAAAACTACCTAGGTAAACACATTCGTAATCTCGAACCCAATTTGTATACCAAATTTCATTGAAATATGATATATATGTCATAAAACAATAAAATATATAATTATATACAATTCGGGAACTCCTTTAAGGTAAGGTACTTACTGAAATAGGGTGCCAATTACTGTATGATCTTTTAAAGCCAGGGTACATTAAAAAAAATATCAGAGTCAGTGGGCCACAAAGTATAAAACATTTTTTTTCCATCTACTTAGGTATCTTTATATATATATATATATGTATTACAAATAAATTCAATGTTGAAAATAAAGTTTGTCAAAAAATTTAAATGGATATATTATTAATGTTATTAATAAGATATCATATTTTTTTGATAATCCACATGTATTTTAGTAGATGCTATTTAATTTAATTTTGGGCAGTATATTTCTACATTTGTTTTTAATGTACAAATTATAAGAAAACTTTTATTATATGTAAAATAAAATATTCTGAAAATTTGCAGTGCAGTATTAAATAATAAATTTGAATTCGGGCAGGCTAAAAATGTTTGGAGGGCCGTATTTTGGGCACCACTAATGTAGATCATTGAACTTGATGTAGAAGTAGATCATAGATACTTACTATTTATAAAAAATATTAACATAACTTATAATATTTTTTTTGTTATTTATAATAGTGAAAAATTTACAAGATTTTGTCAATGGAAGAATTTAGAATTAAATATACAGGTGAATTTTAATAACTAATTTTTTCTAAAGGTATAATATTAATAAGGGATTTAATCTTATACGTACAGCTTACAATGAATGATTTTAGCGTCCACAGAATAATTGGAAGGGGTGGATTTGGTGAAGTGTACGGATGTCGTAAAGCTGACACAGGAAAAATGTATGCAATGAAATGTTTAGATAAAAAGCGCATCAAAATGAAGCAAGGAGAGACTCTAGCCCTCAATGAAAGGACAATGTTATCATTAGTTAGTACAGGAGTAAGTGGCACATAATCGTTGTCTTGTTATGCATGTAAGATTGTGAATAATTATAAAATTTTATAATTATATTCCAAGGAAAAGACTTTAATATAGTATTTTTTTATAGGCTGACTGTCCCTTTATTGTATGCATGACATATGCATTTCACACTTCTGACAAATTATGCTTTATATTAGATTTAATGAATGGCGGCGATTTACACTATCATCTGTCACAACATGGAGTTTTCAACGAATCGGAAATGAAGTTCTATGCTGCTGAAGTATTAATAAAAGTTAAATTTATTTTCTTTGTTAATGCCTTCTCTTTGTTTTGTTGCCAATTTATATTTACAAATAGGTCATTCTTGGTTTAGAACATATGCATAAACGATTTATTGTGTATAGAGATTTAAAACCGGCCAACATATTGCTTGATGAGAATGGCCACGTCCGCATATCTGATTTAGGTCTTGCGTGTGATTTTTCTAAAAAAAAGCCGCATGCTTCCGTTGGAACACATGGATATATGGCGCCTGAAGTATTATCAAAAGGTACACCTTATGATTCCAGCGCAGACTGGTTCAGTTTTGGATGCATGCTTTATAAGCTTTTGAAAGGCCATTCCCCATTCAGACAACATAAAACGAAAGATAAACATGAAATTGATCGGATGACTCTTACAATGGTAAAGATAGATATATGACAACAATACTTGCGCTTATATGGCAAATATAGGGAAATTTAAACGTGTATCGGGGATATTAGATATATTGAAATCGAATTAATAATGTATTTTGTATGTCTTTAAAAAGAATCTTAATTTTTTTTTATTTTACTTGCAAATGATGGCATATTAAAATTTTTCAATGCTATGAAATTAGAAAATTCTCTTTTGTAAATGTTGGAATAATATAATTTTTTTCGATGATTACACAATTAATTTCTCATCATTTATATACATAACATAGCTATACCGTATATATTTTAGTCGTATAATACAAATACACATATTAATGTTTTTAAACTGATATATTACAAAGTAACTATAAAACTAAAATTATGAAACATCTCTTTTATTTGCATGAATTTAGAATATAATTGGGGTTATAATTCAAATATGTATTATTTATATTTTCATTCATTTTACCGGATTTCTTTATTTTCTCAGAAAAGATGACGATTAAAAAAAACGTCGATACACTCCCTGAATTCAAAAATATATATATTTTTTTTTAGCAAAGTCATAATTTGTATATTACATTTAGAATGTAGAACTTCCTGCAACGTTTAGCGAAGATTTGAAAAATCTTTTAGATTGCTTGCTTCAAAGAGATGTTGAACAAAGAATTGGTTGTAAGGGTAGTGGGTAAGAAATACTTAATACAGAATAAATATTTAAATACCGATTTTTTTTTTACTAGCGCTGATGAGTTGAAAGAACATCCGTTCTTTTTTGGAATTGACTGGCACCAGGTTTATACTCAAAAATATATTCCTCCTCTTATACCGCCACGAGGTGAGGTAAATGCTGCGGATGCATTTGATATTGGATCTTTTGATGAAGAAGATACAAAAGGTATTAAATTGACCGAAGCAGATCAGGATCAATACAGATATTTTCCATTGACTATCTCTGAAAGGTTTGTTATATACATAATATATATGTATATTTATACACATATTAATGTGTATAATTTCCAAAATTTGAACTTAATTGTTACTTAGATGGCAACAAGAAGTTTCAGAAACAGTTTTTGAAACAGTAAACACAGAAACAGATAAGGTTGAAATAAAAAAAAAGTCCAAGCAGAAGCAACGGTTTGATGCAGATGAAAAAGAATCCGATTGCATTCTTCACGGTTACATTAAAAAATTAGGGGGAGCCTTTGCGTCTGTGTGGCAAACTCGATACGCAAAATTGTATCCGAATAGGTAAAAAGTATTATTTATTAACAAATTGCTTTAAAAAACTTCTATATAAGTTTATATATTTTTTTATAATACTTTCATCTCTTATTTGCTTCACATCCTATTATAAAAATATCGAAATCTAACGCATTCTACCGGGTGTATATATTAAAATTAAAGCATGTAACAAATTTAGTTTTTACACTGCCCGTATGTTTTTACAAACAAACATTTAATTAAACTTAAGAAATAATAATAATTAAGCTTAATAATTTATTTTTTCTTTATTTTTCTTCAACACATCGAAATTCTCCAAACTTTTGTATATAAATGTCGAAATCTAACGCATTTTACCGGGTGTATATTAAAATTAAAACATGTAACAAATATATTTTTCACACTGCCCGCATGTCTAGGGTTGGCGCTAGTTTATGTTGTATCTGAAGTCAACCCCATAATACCTATTCGATTGGGTGTTAGAAAAATACCATATTCTTTTTTTTTTTAGATTGGAATTACATACAGAAAATGGGAGCGCAAAGCCAGAACTCATATTTATGGATCAAATAGAAGAAGTGTCTCCGGATTTTGTGCAGTTTAAAAATGAACAATGTATACAAATACGATTCAAAGAGGGCATACGCGATGGCAGAGTTATTTTAACTAATTCTGTAATACAATTTAACTGCTGCATTTATATTTTTTATTAAATGCTACATTAATATGTTTTTCTTTAGGACGAAATTGGACAAAAAGAATGGTCACTTTCTTTGCGATCAGCACACAAGATTTCCCAAGAATTATTGGGATCTATGGCTAAAAAAGCAGGTAAAATTTATGGTACAGAAAGGGAATTATCAAAATCTGTGTTAATTTCAAATTCTACACCTAATAAATCTTCGAATGGAACCAACTAGCAATTATTATTAAAATTAAGAATTTGCATTGAATATGTCATATAACATTTTATGAATTAAATAATCATTATTTCAAATATTTCGAACAAAAATATAAAATGTTTATATTTTCTTTTGTATTTGTTTGATTTATGAAATTCTACATGCAACTTTAATATTTATATCATCACTGACCTCTGTGCATAAAGAGGATTTGATCGATTTTGTTACATAAGAGCCTCTTTACACAAAGATTTTCAGACGACTATAGTATAAATTTATACTGGTCGTATGAAAAATCTTTTAGTGTAAAGAGGCTCTTAACAAAGAATCAGAAAAACCGGGTGATATTAAGCCAAATATAAGGGTTGTTCTTTATTCAAAAACCAAATGGACTTAACTTTTATTTAAATATCACTAACTTTTATACAAGCAATTAAATATTTACTATTCAATGGATTTAGTATGCAACTCTTCATACTATTGTAGTTTATCTAATAAAAATCAATAATCATAAATTTCATTCGATAACTACATACATCAAAAAAGTCTAGGGAACATCATGTATTTTCGCTGGCATTTTTCTTTTAAAATGAAGACACATCGATTACTCATCGGTACAAAAATATTATCTGAAAAAAGTGTAAAAGCCCGTTTATAAAGAACATAAAGAAGAAAGTTACATAAGGAAGGAAGTTAAATAAAGTTTGTATTGTATGAAAAACAATGAATTTAAGTAATTTTAAAGTAGTTTTAAACCATGAAAGGTTCTACCGGCAGTCCACAAGTAAAAAAAATAGATTAGACAAACCTGAAATCGTAATTCCAGCGGGAAAAAATCAAATATACATGTTAACATTAGCTTAAATTTCACGGCTCTGAAAAAACGCTACGATTTCACTCTGGTGTATGTCAATTGGAGGTAAATTGAAAAATATACAATTCAAAATGTTTTAGCAGCATGCAGCAAGTCAAAGATTATGTAAAAGGCACTCGTCAACGGTCAAAAACTGCCTTTTAAGTAAGTTTACTATAGTTAAAATCGAACTTATCATCACTATATCATATATTCTTGATATAAAATGATACAAGAAATCAAAAATAACGATGTACAAATACGATGTCAGATATTTCCTGACGCCTTTCAATAGTTTGTAGATCAATAAGTAGAACCTAGAACCATTAACCATTCCACATATTGTGGTAAATTATATGAGGGGATAGCGTTATGACAGTTGCTTTTTTTCAAGCTAGTTTTCAGACTATATGAACTTCGAAAGAGAAAAAAAAATCATAGAAAAATTATACTAGAGTGAGTGATGCACTACATAGAGCTCTTTATCAAAGCTATCCTAAAAAGAAACTACAAATTTGTTGCCAACTATGGATTTACCGTAAATTGAACGCGACAAAAAAGAAAAATAATCCAATTATATTCTTTTTAGCCTGTAGAAACTTTTTTTTTGACATTTCAGAAAATTATTACAAATTTTTGAAGGAATTCAAAAAATATAATTTAAAATAAATAATTTTTGAAATGTTAAACATAAGTTTTTCTTATTTTTTTTTTTAATTCGTTCAAAAATTTATTTTTATATTTTTCAAATATATAAATAAAAAAATATATTTTTTTATCTATATTTTATTATTCAAAATTATACTATCTCTGTCTTGCGAAAAATATCTATCTTTTATTCCCGGCTAGGATTTATCGTAAAAAACTAGCCTGAAAAAAAGTAATTGTCATAACGCCATAACATAAGTTTCAGAAAATAGGTGAAGTGAAGTGGTTGTTCGTAGCGAATTCGTATTATTTTCCCTTTAACAAAATATATGTCTCTTTTTATATATCTTATATATATTTGCTAAAAAGATATTGAATATTTTCTTATGGGGTAAAATATTCCTACCCACCATTTGTAATGGGGCCCATATACCACACATGCATGTATGTACAATCATTGATTGCGCAATCATGGTTTCTCTACACACGACACATGCAAATTGCACATTCTTCATTTAATTTGAAATTTCAATCATGTAAGACGCTGCGTTTATTGCAATTATAATCGCTTATAATCCCTCCACTTTCCACAAAACTGGAAAACTTTTATATAGTTCCAAGCATTCGTTCCAAAATTTCATGTTTACAACTTTCGGCATTTTTTTGTACACACTAGCTACTAGTTTACCACACGAAAATAAATTTTAAATGAGTTATTTCACCACACATTATACATGCATGCATGCACAAACAAAAAAATATCAAAATTTTTTGAAATCACACAATCAGCATGTGCAACCACCATACACGGTCAATCTGCATGCGCAATCACGTGATTGCGCATGCATGCATGTGTCGTGTATGGGCCCTATAAGTTTTTTATATATATTTTGGCGGTAAATAAAATTTAAAATACGTTATTTTAATTTTAAAATATTTACTTTTAATAGGTATGGGTTGATTACAAAGTCCATATAAAATCTAAAATGCGGAAAAATAAACAGTTAATGTCAGGAACTGGTGGTGGTCTAAATAAATATATCATATCACATTTACTCCGACAGAAGAACATGTAATATAGAAATAATGAATTTGCAAGATGCATCTTTTGACAGTCTAATTTTTTTTCTAAAACTATAAAGATAATATAGATGTATAATTTCCTTTTATTTTCCCTTTCTTCTTCACTATCACTACTACTAAAATATATTTTCACTGAACAATCCATTTTTATTTAATTTTAAATGAATTAGAAATGTCAGCAATTAAAAAAAAAAAAAAAAAAAAAAAAAAAATAGAATTTCTGGATGTGGTAATACTGTTTTTGATTCGAATATTGACAGACAACCCCACACACATTTCAACTGTTTCTCAAACATTTGTTCAACCATCAAATTTATATTATATTATATTAATATTATGTATGTGTAATTACGAATATTGTTTGATATTTTTACATGTGTTTCGCATAAACATGTGTTTCTGACATAAAAAGTGAAGTAACGTCACTTTGGTTGTTCAACTGCCTCACACACAATTCAACTTCAACCGACAACCATAGGCTCCGCCCGCAAAAATCAAATTTTTTTGATAATTTTTCAACTTGTTCTTCACCCATCAAAATGGTTGGTCAACTGCCCTACAGACGATTCAACTTGACAATTTTTTCAACCATTTTGATGGTTGAAGAACAAGTTAGAAGACCAAGTTGTATTGTCTATGGGGAGCTTTACGTAAAGTACTGACTGATTCGAAATTAGGATCTGCCTGATCAGAAATTCGAACGATTCGAATTGCTTACGTAGTAGACGGCCTGGTGTTGATGCGGTTGATGTCATACATAATACGCTTTTCTTCAGAGAAGCACTTTTGTCAACCACTCCATATATTTTTTTAGAAAAACATTAAAATTTCAGAATTGTTCAAAATTTTTTGATTTCGTTCGTAACTTTTCAGGAATAAAATTTGAATTTTCGACTTGCAAAACGTATTTTCTGTTGGTACTTATTTAATGTGTAACCGGAGAATTTGTTGAGAGGGGTTTGCTATAGATTTGTTTGTCAGTTTGGCAGATGGCAGGCTGTTAAGTATTCTTTCAGTTTTGTTTAAGTTTATGTTTTTATAGAAACTAAAAGGAATACTATTTTGTATTTTTGTTTTAATAATTCGGACTGAGAGATATTTATATTATGATGTATACAACAATTGTACTTCGTGGTTCACGGGGTATTTTAAAGAACAGAAGTAGAAACCTGACGCAGGTATGATTTGATTTAATTTTACAATAATAAAAATATTACTTTTAGAACTTTTTATCTGCATCGATACCGCTCTACCACACTGGACGATCTAAAGTATCAACACCAATCAATACAGTTGTGATGTTCGTTCCTCAGCAAGAGGTTAGTTTATACATTCCAAATTTTTTTAGCTATTTAAAATTTATTCTTTGCAGGCATGGATAGTTGAAAGAATGGGAAAATTTCATACTATTTTAGATCCCGGCTTAAATATTCTCTTACCATTCATTGATAGAGTGAAATATGTACAGAGTTTGAAAGAAATTGCCATTGATGTGCCGAAACAGGGAGCAATTACTTCTGATAATGTTAATTTAAACATCGATGGTGTTCTTTATTTAAGGATTATTGACGCTTATAGAGGTTCGTTGATAATTTATTATATATATTAAAGAACTGCATTCTAATTTATTTATGTATATATTTATACAAAAAAAAATTGGGTGTGAATCTTAATGTAATAATATATTGGCTCTTAATGTAGTAATATATTGGCCCTTATGATTGAAGTCGACGCGACAGGCCTCGTCTTCGTAGTTCGGTATTATTGAAGAGTTCAGCGAATTTTAGAATATATTGGATATGATTGAAGTCGCGGTCGACTCCTCCAGAAATTTCTGGGCGAGACGTACAAATTTAAAAGAAGAATTGAGAGTTTGAATTTTTGTTAATGTGAGATTTTATAGTTTTGGTATTAAAAAAATAATTATTAACATTTTTTTTAACCCATATTTCTTAACAATTTTTCAACACTAAAATAAATTAGCTGTGTTGCATTCTTTTTTTAACATTTTTGGTGATGAATGAAGTGTTGATGTCAGGGGTTCGAGTAAAAATCGCCAATAGCATAAAAAGATTGATGGCTAAGGCACCAATCTCATTATTATATTGTTTTGAAGTAATAGCTATTTTTTAATTTTGTCAAACATTTCTTATCCCAAATCTGTGCTTCATAGCTTATTATAGACCCAAATACTGACTGAAATTGAAATATATTTTTATTGCAGTTGCATTAACAAAAATTATTAAATAATTGGAAGTTTTGATGAATGGAGAGCTTGCAAGTTCAATTTAACCTTACCTTTACATCTATAACAATACAATTATTTGTGTACCGCTTAATATTTATACTTCAGCCCAGATTATTTATTAATTGTTACATAAAAAAATAATTTTCTTTCTTTAAAATATAAAACTTTTATGATTTTACTCTGTATTTAGTCATATAAATTATGTACACTTATAGCCTATTCATATTTTATATACTCAAACTTTTGATTACTCAACATGTTTGCAGTAAATTTATAAATGCAGCTTATGAATACTTTAAAATTGTAATTTTAAAATTTGTAAATATTCCATACTATTCTATATTTTAGCATCATACGGAGTGGAAGATCCAGAATTTGCCATTACACAGCTTGCCCAAACAACAATGCGATCTGAACTCGGAAAAATGTCCCTGGATAAAATTTTTAGGGAAAGAGAATCTTTGAATGTTAGCATAGTAGAATCAATTAACAAAGCAAGTGAAGCTTGGGGTATTACGTGTTTGCGGTATGAAATTCGGGACATAAGGGTAATTTTTTTTGTTAAATAGAATAATTCATAGTCAGTTTAAAGAATATTTATAACACTGTTGCTGTACCTATATAAATATTCAAAAGATGTTGAATTTTAACAATCTTATATTATTTCTGACGAAAAACATTAGCATAGCACACATATTTAATCTAATGTCAGTTACTGATTTTTTTTCTTTAAATCCATTTTTTCGTATTTTTCTTTTATAATATTATTTTTTGTAAATGAAAGAACTATAAATTATTATTTTAAAACGTTTTCCAGCTTCCAACAAGAGTTCATGATGCGATGCAAATGCAGGTGGAAGCCGAAAGAAGAAAGAGAGCAACAATACTTGAATCTGAAGGCGTTCGAGAAGCTGACATTAATGTTGCTGAAGGGAAAAGAAAGTCTCGAATTTTGGCGTCAGGTAGGATAATTTATTAAAACAATTTTTTTGTTTATCCAGGTTTTTCCGGTTGGTAATTTTTTGGTGGGATTTTGTCCTATGGTTATTCTCGAGGGTTTTTGTAACCACGTTGTCATTGTCGAGAAAAAAATACGATTTAAATTTCTTTGCGATCATCTTATACGATGGGGAAAGTATCTTAATTTACAAATCGAAGTAAATTATCATTTTTATTGATTGTCTTCTTTTTTATTAGTACCAATGGTTAACATGTACTATTCCCACTTTTACATTACCGGAAACATTACTATACCTCAGCATCTTATTTCGGAATGTTCCCTTTTCTTTGCGGAGGAAACTAGAATCATATCACCAGTTTCCTTTGCTGATACCTTGCTGCCTATCATCAAGTATCTGCGGCTTCCTATCCTCATGCCGCTTATCCATTATTGCAAGAGCTTTCTAGTATGTAGTGCGTTTGCAATATATCTCTTCAATTTCTTTCTCTGTGAGTAACAAAATCTCCTTGGCTTCACTATCCAATCGCTACATTGTCGTTTGAATTGATCCTTTTATCTATGAGTGTAATGTTGCCTTGATAGGACAGCAAATAATTGCTCTCCTCATCCGTCGCGATATTACTAATATCATCATCGGTATCGTACTTCTGGTGGTTCTGTGCGGCTGTTACATGCTAACAACCAAATTCCATTCTCATAGTTTATATAAACAACAAAATTCAGGCCACATAAAGATTTATCGTATGTTCTATTAAACAACATGTCCAAACAATAAAGGAAATTCTGTTCGTCAACGTTTTCAATATTACATTAATAAAAGTGAAAATTGGGAATGTATTTTAAGTAAATTTAACTAACCTTCCTCAAGAAATATTATAAATACAAAGCTAAAAAACGTACAATTTTGCGGTTGAAGATATAACAAATTATACTAATATGCTCGATTTTTTTCTTTAAGCATAATTTATTTTTATGAAATATTAAAAACTGTTAAAATATATTAAGTTTTTCAATTAAATCATATATAATTTAACTTATAGAAGCCGAACGACAAGAACATATAAATAAAGCCAGTGGTGAAGCTGCCGCTTTGTTAGCAATTGCTGATGCACGTTCGAAAAGTCTTCTGACTATATCCAGAGCACTTAGTCTTCAGGTATTTCATTTCAAATTGTATATTACTCTAATAAATATTATAAAACTTACAGGATGGAAAAAGTGCCGCTTCCCTTTTTGTTGCAGAGCAATATATTTCTGCATTTAATAATATAGCTAAAACTAACAATACGCTTATAATACCTGCAAATGTTGGAGATATTTCTTCATTTGTTTCTCAGGCTCTTGGTATTTACAAAACAATAACAAAAAATATACCTGCTGAAGTTGGAGGAGCTGTTGATTCAAAAAAATCACTAAATTTGGAAGAGAAATAATTATTTCTGCATTAAATATCGATTAACTGTAAATATTGTACTAAAACAAGTTTTATATTGAAAAAAATTGAAAAATAAAAGTTTGGATGTGAAATAAAACGAAGATTATGGACTCAAATATTTACAGTTGATTATAAAGCAGATAAAACAAGCCAAGAGTTAGATATTAAATCTAAACATAATTAAAATTCAGAAGTATTTTTGCTACCAATTCCAACAAATTTTCATGTACATATTAATCAATGATAAAGTTAATAAGATAAATTTGAAAGTATCACTTTGATATTTAAATTATAAAAGCGCCATTTAATTTTGTTTTTGTTAATCACCAATTACGTTCATGAAACTTCTGAGTAAAAAATGTAAACCCAATAATACCGATTATAAATAATCTCGGTATTATTATATATAATTTTATTTATAATTCTGGAGGTCTTGGGGAAGACGATTTTTTTTAAATTTAGTTTCGTCGTTTATTTATTTAGAGTGGAAACTTGTGGAGACCATTTCACTTTCACTTGATTACTTAATCTTTAGCAGCGTATTACTATGACTTTATTCATCACACTAAATATTTGTTCAGCATAACCTAAACTATATACATAGTATTCCCGAAAATAGAAATTCCATTCTTATCAAATAAATTGTCAGCTTACTAAATTAAATAATCTGTATCTAATTTCTTTGTGATTTTTTTTTTCGAATTTAATAAAATTTATTGTTTTCCTTGATTTATGCAGTAAATAAAAAATATATTTACTAGAAAACATTCTCAAAAAATATATTGAGCAAATGGTAAGCATTACAATATTTTTATAGATACTAATATTGGCTGCGTTATATATGTATGCAAGTTATACCTATTTATAATTAAATCAACAAATTTTATATAACCTAAAAGCGGTATATTACTAAAATGTGTGAAGAAATGCCTCAAAGGAGTATTAATGGCAACCTATAGGTTGTTTTTAAAAATATCCACGTGAAGTAGTTGAAAAATCAAGTTCCATTTTGACGCAACCAACGTCTTGTAATTGCAACACTATCCGCAAACAATCGATAAAATCATGCGATGGATGCAATTGCAAATTTCAGAAAGTTACAAAAATAAAAGTTGTGAAAAATGAGTTAACTTATACCATTTGTAAAAAATACGTTTTTTATAATTATTTCGAATAGCTAAAGAATCTTTTCCATTCATTTAATATGCGCGATGCATTTATATTTATTTTTTATATATTTTTGTTTAACAGCGATTCGAAACCACACCTACCAATTGGCATCCCTGAAAATGTGTTTACCAATCGCACAAATTACTTAATATTCTTATCCAGAGTATAAACAAAATTCTACATTTTAATTGACTTAAAGGCCAATTCCAAAGTTTTCTAGACTTAAAGCTACATGATATAAAAGAACATTTTATGCTTCCAAATCGTTTGTATTTAATGAAAGAATTGCAAAAAGACTGCTTACAATTTGGTAATTGCAGAATTAATAAATTACAAAACTTAAGATATATAGATAGTTTTTACTTGTGAACATTTTATATTTTAATTATTATAGCCAATATCAAAGTAGAAAAACATTTGAAATATTCGTGAAATATTCATAAAAAAATATATTGAATTAAAATAGATAAATGCTGGATTAATATTATTGAACTATAAATATAAAAAAAAGAGATGATGAATTAATTAGTAGTATAGTTCTAGTTGGAATGAATAAGGACAAGTGCCTTTCCTCCGAAATTCTTTACGATGGAAGCAATGGTATTTTTTATCAAACTGGATCATTTTCTTGCTGATATTAAAGCATAAGTGAGGAAATGGTTGCAGCTATTTTTTCCCCTTTGTAGCTTTTTCGGCAGCTTTAGTTACTTTTCCACTGCTGGGATCCTTAAAGTTAACTGATTTAATAACTCCAACAGCAACTGTTTGCCTCATGTCACGTACAGCAAAACGACCCAATGGTGGAAAATCTGAAAAAGATTCGACGCACAATGGTTTGCTAGGCTGTAAAATTACAATAGCAGCATCACCAGATTTAATTGCTTTTGGTGATTCTTCGGTGGTTTTACCAGAACGGCGATCAACCTTTTCTTTAATTTCTGCGAATTTGCAAGCAATATGTGCTGTATGACAATCTAGAACTGGAGTATAACCATTAGATATTTGTCCAGGGTGATTAAGAACAATAACTTGAGCAGTAAAATCAGCTGCACCCTTGGGGGGATTATTTTTGGTATCACCAGCAACATAACCACGGCGCAATTCTTTTACAGATACATTTTTCACATTAAAACCAACATTGTCTCCTGGACAAGCTTCGGCCAAAGCTTCGTGATGCATTTCTACAGACTTTACTTCAGTAGTAATATTGGCGGGAGCAAATACAACAATGCAACCAGGTTTGATAATTCCAGTTTCTACACGACCTACTGGTACTGTGCCGATTCCACCAATTTTGTAAACATCTTGAAGTGGGAGACGAAGTGGTTTCTCTGTTGGTCTTGATGGTGGCAAGATAGAATCTAAAGCTTCAATCAAACACTTTCCTGAAAATGAGAATTATAAAATAAGAAATAACCTTTTAATAAATTGTGTCTGAATATAAATAGCAGCTTACCATCAGCTTTTCCCTCTTTACGTTCGACAGCCCAACCTTTGAACCAAGGCATATTGCTTGATGGTTCCAACATGTTATCGCCATGCCATCCAGAAATTGGTACGAATGCGACAGCAGCTGGATTGTAACCAATTTTCTTAATGTAAGACGATACTTCCTTTTTAATTTCTTCGTAACGAGATTCACTGTATGGTGGTTCTGATGAATCCATTTTATTCACACCAACAATTAATTGTTTTACACCTAAAGTGAAAGCCAAAAGAGCATGTTCTCGTGTTTGTCCATTTTTCGAAATGCCAGCCTCGAATTCACCAGTGCCAGCTGCTACAATTAAAACAGCACAATCGGCCTGTGATGTACCAGTAATCATGTTTTTGATGAAATCACGATGTCCTGGAGCATCAATGATTGTAACGTAATATTTTGAAGTTTCAAATTTCCACAGTGCAATATCAATTGTGATACCACGCTCACGTTCAGCCTTTAGTTTATCCAAAACCCAAGCATATTTAAATGAACCCTTGCCCATCTCCTGTGCTTCTTTTTCAAACTTCTCGATTGTTCTTTTATCAATACCACCACATTTGTAAATCAGATGACCAGTGGTTGTAGATTTACCGGAATCGACGTGTCCAATTACGACAATATTAATATGTACCTTTTCTTTCCCCATGATGTAATTTTTCTAGTAAAAAAAAAATTATATTATAATTGTACATATAAAAAATATACAAGGATATTAAGATTGAAAATAATATTCAGTAAATTTGGTATTATGAATTTTCGTCATTAGCTTTCAGTAGCAGAACTGGTGAGTCATCATATTTATATATAAAATATTTTTTTTTTTTGAAAAAAAAAAATTATTGCTAATGGTAATCAAATTTAGGAGAAAAAAAATCTTGTAAATTAATGCATTTCCATTTATCAGAAATCTTTAAATATGGCCGAAAACTCAACGTGGTTGAAAGACCATTCCAAAAACTTGATTACCCCCTTCACATATTTTACTTAATTAGTGGTAGCATTATTTGTATTTGCATTTTAATTTCACAACTTAATAAGTACGTTAATTTATTTTAATTTATAAATTCTGTTATTTTATGATCATGGATGAATTTTGAAATATTTTTTATAATTAAAATAAAATTATATCTCAAGATCTACATGTAACTATAATTCTTAATATTAAAATAAAATTAATTTTTGCTACCACTATATTAAAAAAAAAAAACCAATATATTTTTCAAATACGGCCACAACTTACATTTTAATAAACGCTTGATTCAGATTATTATAAAGCTACGAAGAAAATATGCTACCTACTGCCTGCCACAGTAGACCGGAACAAAGTGAAAGAACAATCGTTAAAGAAGGACCTAAAACTGTAAAAAATATCTAATAATTTTTTTTTTTATTTCACATCCGGTTCAGTTTGCAGCAGAAATCCGGTTAACAATCAGATTATAAAATATAATAATTTGCAATGTGTACTGTTTGCGTATACGATTTCATAACATTATACAGACCTCTTACTATCACCCTATAAACAAAATATTGTCTGATATAAAACTATAGAAATTGCAAAATTTTTTATTATTTTTATGTAAATATATCAATATTATATCCCGCACCGTACTATCTAGGTTTTGCTAGTCATACTAGCGGATTATAATCCATGAGTATTCAATAATTATCTGTATAGACCTGTTTCCTGTTTTAGAAAGCGCCAGTTGAAACAGTTGTTTTTGAGTTTGTAAGCTCAATACACCTTTTAAAAATAATTCATATAATTAATTATATAGAATTTGTAATAAACATATCCTTTAAATATCCTTTTTATTAACTAATATTTCTTGGAAAAATATTTTCTTTTGCATAAAATAGTATCTTTATTTTTTCTTTTATATATATGATCTGAAGAATAAACTTTGGTGAATTAGGTAATGTGTAAAAATCTTGCACTTACTTCTTTCGATGGTTGACTGTTCCATCTGTTTCTATTTAAGTAACAGCCCTCGTCAATTGAAAAACAATCGCTTTTCAGGAACGCAAACCGAACCGCCTGTTCACCAATACTTTCGTAAAATCAGTTCACAACCCTAATATACAAAAATTTTCAAATTTTTTACATTTTTTTTTACATATGGTGGTGGAAACTATTGTAGTCATGTTATCAGGGCTGCTTTGCAAAACTGAATTCAGGGGTTACAACTACATATACACAATTTTTGTAATTGTGGTAGTAATTTTTAGTGTTCGATACAAAAAAAATGCGTATGTATTACTACTTACTAGTGTGTGTTTTACACTTTGACTATGGACTGATAACAGCCAACTTCATAAGCGTACCTAACATCTACAGCGCATGTAATAGCAAAGCGGCAAGTTGTACAACTAAAACAAACGTCAAAACAGATAAATATATTAAAAAAACAGATAATAGTGTAGCTCAATGTAGCGACAAGACAATTCAAATTTTGATTTCATTATCTTGTCGCTAGATTGAGCTAGTATTATTGTGTATGTATTTATACTACATTTAGTTATTTTTCTGGCCGATTTGCTATCCAGTGCGCGATAGATCATGCTCCACTTTTTTAATTTGGAAATATATGAAACTGACAGATGGTTAGCAGTCCATATATTATATAGTCAAAGGTTTTACCGAACTCATTGTTTAAGTTAGTGGGGTTCATAGATAATATAATTTATAGATCGCCAACTCTCAAATGATTACAACAGCGCCACTCCTAAATTTATGTTGGATTGGGAACTAAATTCATCATGCCAGTATTATTTTTTTTCACTCCCAACCCTATTCTTTTTTTTTTTTAAATTATAAATAAAAATAAATAAAAGAAAATAATTTATATCAAATTTTTTATTTTATCGATTTTTCTTTTTTACAAAAATGTTTTTGATAATATTTTGAAAGTTTCCTGTTGAGTCCATAACAATAAAGCCTGGGCTACATTGTTTCGATCGGTTCGTTTCGAAAAGTTCAAATTTGACGTCTCCATATATTTTATATGGGAAATCGATTGAGTGGACACATAGGTCGAATCGGAACGAATCGAATCGAAAAAGTTTGGAACGATTGGAATTTTGCGAATCCAAACAGAAGGAAATGTCAAGAGAAATGAAATTTGACTGTTTCAAAAATAACAAAAACGAAATATATGTGGTTTAATCGATTGCGATCGGTACCTATGTGTTCAGTCTACTTAACCGTCGAATCAAATGTAGCCCAGGCTTAATTATGTATTAGTCGTTTTTTTATACAAGTAGTTTTATATTAGTAGTTTTATATACGGAACACAACATTTAATTCCATACTATTATTTTTTTTAATTTAAATTCACAAATATATTATCTATCAACACTGATCAACACATGAACACAAAAACACAAATGTTTTTTAATGTTTGTAAACATAAACATACCCACTGAAGCGCATAAGCCTGACATAAGCCTTATGTATCCCTTATTCGTAAGGCATGACATACACCTTATCCGTCCATAACAAATACATTAGTCATGTCCGCTTAGCATAAGGTATACACATAAGGGACATGTCAGGTTACAGCGGAATTTTTATGAAACTTTATCATTGCTAACAGATGGCACTTTTTAAATTATTTTATTTTCCACTATTGCTCCACCATTTTTATTTCGGTTTAATAAATAAAAAAAAACATATTCTCAAAAATTTTCTTTTTAAATGTTTATTTAGTTTTGTTAAATACATATTATATAAAATAAATTTACATTTAAATTTTCTATCTGATTTCCTGTTGAATTTATTTCCCTCATAATATTTTGAGTTCTTTCTTTTGAAAAATTCCTGCCATTTTTTCTATAAATAAAAAGATTAAATTAATACAATTTTTTTTTTACAATTTATGTTGTACAATAATTGTAGTAAATTTAAGGAAAAAATCTAGAAACAAAACCTCACCTTTATTAATTATAAAAATTGATCAGAACGTATTAATAAAACAACACTTAATTGTTTATTACTTAATTATATTATACACAAGCCAAGCACAAAATGAAATTTAAAAATGGCCAAAATGAAATGACACGTACAATTACAAAAAATAATTTTAATATCTATAAATATACCGTCAGATTTCATACCAAAATCTCAATTTTTAATTCACAGTGTTACCACCAGCTATCGCATGTTAAGTTTATATGGAAAAATTGCATTTCTTACGAATAAGGGATCCGTCATCCACTTCAAAAAACTCAGTGGGTAACTTCAAAATATAAAATTGATAAAATGACACTAAAAACGACACTAGCGCTGCACAAAGTGGATTCGAAAATAATATCAATTTTATAAACCATTTTCTTATTTTCTTCTAAGATTAACGGCCGTGGTGGGGTTGTTAAAAAAATATGAGTCATTAATTAAAATTATAAAACAGACAGTAGTAGTTAACGGTTGGTTTTTATATAAATAAAAAACATTAATAAAGTTGTAAGAATATTTATTCCTTAAATTTAAACCAATAATTTGTAGTGAATTGCCATATCTTTACTTTCTTTCTATAAAATTAGTTCGCATTTATAGCGATAATGGCATTGAATAGACGCACTAAGTTTTGCGTCACGTTTTTACATCGTTTTTTAGCGAGCTCTAGACGTATTACCAACTCATACAAATCTCTTCGTTTATTTTCTAGAATTTCTACTGCTGAATTTTTTCCCAAGCCACAAGCCCAACGAATTAGAAAATATTACATAAATGTAATATGGAAGGAGCATAAATGTTCCATCTCTTTTTAACTCATTGTAAATTTCATATATCAAAAAAAATGTTTCTGAAGCCGTGAAAAAAGTAGTTCCTTTTCTTCTGCTCACCAACCTGTCAAAATAAAATCGTCTACCGAATTCTGAAAACCTCATATGCCATTTTCACATTTATGGACTATTGAATTAGATACTTGAATATATATGGACAGGAGCATAATAAAATCTGATGAAAAGTCTTTACTAATTGTAAAAATTAACATTAAATTACTGTGTGCACTTTTTTCTTAGATAATTAGATAAATTTTAGTTGAATCTGAGTTGATGTCGTATGGATCTTTCAAAAACTCATCCGACGAAATTTTTTGTCAAAATGTCAGCTGATAAATTTTATAGCAGGGTCAGTTCTTTTTTATTTAGTCTATTAATTTTTATAAAGACAAAAAGAAATATTTCAATATTTCCTATTGTTGATGCTTCATAAATATGATTACAGCGACAGGCAATAAAGGACATCTGCAGTCTGTGTCTGCAAGACATAATTTTTTTTATATATTCCACATATAAGAGAGGTAGCCTAGATTTAGTTAAATTAAATTGTATTACTTTGTTACGAGGAATATTAATAGTTCTTTTTTTCGCTTAAATCGTATTATTGACCTATTATTTTAATTATGTTTTTATTTTATGTTGCTGGAGGTAAAAAAAACATATTTGATGCATCTTTAGTTATTTTGGTATAATTTAAATATCAAGAAGGAAAACGCATTTTAATATTTTTCTACAAATAATATTCAGTATTTTTTATTTTACTTTTTTCAAAAAGTTTTACATATAAATTATTCCATAATTCCATAGGCCCTGATTAAAATATAAACCTAGTCCGTCTCTTATTACAAATTTTTAAATTTTGATAGGTTGGTGAGCAAAAAAGCGAAACGACTATCCCGGCGTGGCTTCAATTTTTTAACTTTATGCTCCCTTCATATATTCTATATCGTTGCCCAAGCCCATTCATATTTCAGTATAAGATTCTGTTGGAAGCTCATTAATGAAACCTGCACAGTTTTCACCACTTTCATGTTTGCAGGGATTTACGCTTATAATTCACTAAAAACGAGAGAAGTCTTACCCCTCAAACACGACGCGACGGATTCAAATGTCGAAAAAAAGTTGAAATGTATAGGAATATATGAAAGTGAGCAAAGTCACGACGGACGCGATTTACACGACGGACGCAAGATGCAAAAGTTCAGTCGATTTCAACTTTCGACGGACACGACGGATAGACAAAATTAATTTAAAGTATAAGGACATAGTTTTGTTTACAAAAAAAAAATTGTTTAAAAACTGTCATTGAAGAATATGTAGTCCGTCTCAAGCGTCGAGTTTGCTCCATCGAGAATTCTTATACGTTTATTGTCCGTCGAGCTTGTTTGAACCATTATATAAATGGCTTAACCAGCGGTTCGAAAACGAACCACTTTTCCACTTTTTAGATAGTAAGTAAATAAAATCCAGTTTTCTCCAAAGTTGTAATTTTTGAAAAATCAACATTTTAAAAATTTCATTGCAATTTCTTAGAAAAATACCCACAAAATTTAGTTCAAAGAATAAAATTCGAACTGTTATCTGGCGATTTGACAGTTTGATGGTGACAGAGACAAAAATATTGGAAACTTGAGTAATCTACTTATTTTCATGCAACCGATATCGGTCAAACAGAGCGAGCACGGTATACTAGTCATCAGTAAGGAAAGAGCTAGAGATAAAATTTTACATTTTACAGTAAATTTATGAATAAATTTTTGACATTTGGGAATTTTAACCTAAATTTTTGAATTCTTTCTGTTTTGTATACAGGTGTATAAACTAAAAATTAAAGTTAGAAATTTAAAAATATTTTCGAGTTCTTACGAATTTCTTTTGAGATCTCTTACATAATATACAACTGATTTTTTTTCTGTTCGTTTTTTATTTACCAAATTTAAAATTAGTAAAATATATATATAATAAAATATTGTACACGTACATATAATATTAACTTACTTTTTTCAATATTAACATCCATATTGATTATTTTGTATTTTAAACTTTTTGAAATTTAAAAATTCTAATTTAAACAGTCAAACTTCACGTATGACATAAAAAAAAAATTTCTGCTATAAAATTGTCTTGTAGTGAGTATATTTTTTCTTATAGCATACAATTTTTACGCGCATGTATTAAAAAAGTCGGCCGAATTTATAGCATATTATCACCGATATTTTTCACCGACTTTATGGTACATACTTTCCACCGAATTTATGTCAGAAACCCCGATAAAAAAAAGTCGGCGATGATCTCCGCTTCGCACTAATGCAAATTTGTATTTGCTCGCTACACTCTAAAAGTTGGAATAATATATCGGCTACATGAAAATCATCCTTAAATTTTCACGAATTTACAAAAACGTAATTTTTAATTTAATGGAAAAGTATTTTCTTTTGCTCTTTTTGGCCAATCATAATTAAGTAGTCTATATTAAATGACAAATAAATATAATATATAGATAATAAAACTACAAATTTCCGATTATAATTTTATATTTCAAGATATAGCATATTAATGCTTAAACTCTTTGGATTTCGAATAATTTAACCTTAGTATCGTACCAAATTGCAGGATTAATGTTTCTAAAATAAACGAAATATAAGTATTTTTCTATTATAAATATGGCTTACCTTAAATAAATTACGCCCCACATATATGTTCTAAACCAGGCGGTTGTACTACTATTCGCTTGATATTTTCTTATTAAAATTGGATGAGGAACTGGTAAGAGGCCAACAAGAGTGCCATGTTGTAAAAATTTTAATATTTCAGATTCGTCAGTGAGGCCTCTATAAGATAAACAATATTTTTTAATATTAGACATAACTTTTTTATAAAATACGAAAGTCAGTATGTCAAGCAGGAAAATATTTGTTAAAGAGGGCAATATAGTATGTTCAATAAGAGGGATGAACGAACTTTTGTTCTAATTAAGTTAATTGCATTGAAAGAAATTAAACTATAATAAAACATTATACACGATCGCGAACGTGAAATTGTATATTGAATTGCAATTGAAATATATGATAGTTTTGTTTATGTCGCCAAAAATCTTTGAATGTGTAGAACCTCGATTTTTTTTAAGTAATATCAAAAATCAAATCCTAATTTCTATTTTCACAGCATAGACATCGAATGATCAAATCCAGGCAACAAACTTAAAATAGTATAAACCTATGCAATACCATCAAACTCATTTCAATTCTTAATTATGCCCTTAATTATTAATTCTTAATTATGCTGTGTGTATGAGCACATAAGCTCTTTCAATGAGAGATTTTGGAAATAAAACAGTTAAATTTGTTCGCAATGAAGTTGTAAATATTAATCTATACATAAAAATTAAATGATTTTTGCTGAAAATTAATTACAATTATGATGCATGCAGAAACATTAAAAATAATTAGTCTATTTTAAAAATGTGAAAAAGGAGACCTCACTAAATCGAGTTTATAATTTCGATTAAAATTACAGAAAATGGTACTGGTATATTTTAGCTTATATATATATTCTTTGTATTTTTATATATATAATGTACTTATCAATGCAAATTTTTTCAACTTGAGGTACAAGAACTTGTAACAGCCTCATTATAGTTTGAAGAGGTAGTTTAGCTCTCCATGATAATACCCATTCAGATGTTGGAGTCCAAGCAGAACTTATATTGTGGCTCGGTGTAACACCTATGTTACTTAGCTGCAAGTAGTTAAAAATACTTTATACTATAAAAAATATTATATTTATACTTTACCTGTGTTATAGAATGGTACGTATTTTCTGAATTACCGGATGGCACTGGTATTTCCTAACAAATAAATATATATATAAATATATTATATAATATATAAGATCTACCGATACGTATAATCCAAATATAAGGGCATAGTTCTGGGTTCATATAAAAAATAAAATCACTACAAAAAATGGTAAAAAAAAATGAAATTGTAATAAAAAACAATAACAAAATTTAAAAAACAACTTAACATCCTCATATCAACTTAACTGAATTACTCAATTACCAGAATTACTCAAGGCAAAAATCGACCTTATTGCGAAAGATGCAACAGACACCTAACTATAGAACATAATACTCATGTATTTCAGTATAAACACACATATCAGAATATTACAGAAGTAAATAAATTTCAGAAATTCCAATTCAAACTAGGTTACTTAAAGAACTATAAAGTAGATAAAATTACAAATCAACAAGTCAGAGACTGGAAAATCTTAGTATATACCAGAAATGATCAGATCGCGTATTTTTTTTTGGAACTTTTTCTTAATCAAAAATAATATAATCCTAAAATTATATCAGAAAACTATTTATACAATATTAAATATAAAATGTTTTCGATATTCGATTAAAATACAAATTTGCTTTTTAACACACAATATATTTTCTTTGCGTTTTAATTTTTTCTTTATATATTCAGAAAATTAATTAGACTAGACAAAAAAATGATAAGAGGTAAGAAATATTGATAGAGTAAAATATATTAGATGGAAGAGTATTTGTGTGTAAAAACTATTTATTTTTATATATAAATAATAAACTATACTATTACATAGATATGCGAAATTATCAATATATTTTTTTTTTTTTTGAGAACTTTTAGTTATTTTAGAAAAGAATTGAGTTGTTCCCGAAATTCGAACAGCTTTCGTGTGCGAAAAATGTAAATTTTAGAATAATATATATTCTATTATATATAGTTTTAATATTACCATTTTTAATGTGTTCATATCCATATGTATGTCAAAGTACTTTTCGATGGAACAGACGGAAATACAAAATATTCATAAAAATGTTACTTACATTTTCACTAGAAGCTGAGGCATTCTCCTTTTCTGTTATCTGGCTTATTTCTAGAAATATTCCAATATAAATTTCAATACAATGATTTAGAAATGAAAATTACCAGGAGTATCCAACAGAGACGTTTTAAGAGTACCAGGCTCTGCTGGCATTGCTGGTTTTGAGCCTTCCATTGATTCTTCTAAAGTCTCTGATTTGTTTTCTATATCAGAATATATTGCATCACCTTCAGGTACATTTTCATCTTCCAGATCTTTGTTTTTTACAATAACTAAAGCATTTTTTAATTTACCCAGTTTTCGTCTACCTAAGCATTTTGTAATATCAACCATATCTATGGGTATATTTGCAAGAGCATGAAATACATGTCTTTTTCTAATAATAGTATATACTAGATTGGAATTGCCATCAAATTGGTATTGTATAATATTGTTAAATATTTCTAAAAGGAAAAATACTAAATGATGATTTGAAGGAGCCGAAAAAAGAAACCATGGTGTGCTAAATGCTTCGAATAAATGCAATAATTTTATGCTAGCAACCATAGATAATGTCTTTAAATATGGTGACACATTTACTAAAATTGTCAGTAAACAATCGAATAAAGGCTGCAGTCTTTGATGTCCAGTAGCAATAATTTTATGGAAAACAGTTATTAATAAATCAGCATGCGTTCCAGTAAAAACTGGAATATCCATTGGTACAGTAGCTGTATATGGTTTATTTAATCGTACTCCAAAGTTACGTTCTCCAGAAAGTAAAAGTAAAATAAATACTCCAATATGCATTAATCCCACACGAGCTACAAAAATTCATAAAAGTAATTTTACAAGATTGATTTTTTATACATTTACATTGATCAGCTCGAGAATCATTTAAATGATATAAAATCGGAACAAGAACATCAAGAGCATCGCTGCTTTTCAGAACAAAATACAAAAATTTCTAAAAATAAAAATATATTCAATGATATATAGTTATTAAAAATTTGTAGAGGTTAACCTACCTTGTTATAGTCGCAAATTTTCCAAAAAAGAACTAATAATTCTTGATGACAATATAATCGTTTAGTAGAGTTTGGGAAATAACTTTGAACAAGTGGATTATTTAAAAGTCTAGTAATGCCTTTTAAAATAAACTGAAAATCTTCATCTCTATGAATTCTAGAAAGATAATTAATAAAAAGATTATCTCCAATTGCATCATCGTAATTAGTAGATGAACTCTGTAGCGTCATATCATGATCTAAAGTGACAATTAAAATTTGAAGGCAAGCTTCTACTAAAGGTTCTGTTGTGTCAAAAAAAAGTAAATGATTATATGGAACTCCAAGACCGACCGGATCATATGCGCAAATGATATTGAGAAAAGAAGTAAAGAGCGGCAACGCATGTCGGTTTTCAGTGCTAGTAAAATAACTAATAATTGAAATATTTTATTAGTGAACATTTTTTAATTTAAAAATCTTACGCGATCCATTTATTTACATCTTCAGTTTTGTTTGATGTACGATACATTGTTTCACTAAAACAGGTTAAAAGTAATTTCAGTAATTCAGTTCGATATAATTCCACTTGACCATTTTTTGGTGGTGCGTGCGCAAATCCAACGCCTGCCTCCCAAATATACTCGCAACTATCTATATTACATAACTCATCTGCTTTTTCTGGTCCAGATCCACGAATAGTATTATTTACTGTAAAATCGGGACAAAATAGTAGATCCTGAAAAAATATTTTGCGTTACTTAAATTCAAAATAGTATAGATCTGTAATGGCGGATTCGAAGTCCGAAGTGATAATTGCCGCAAATGCAATTTTAATCAATCAACAATCAGGATTGTGACGGTTTTAGTTGTATTTTGAAATTTACTTTTACATTTTAATAATAAAATAAAATAATTTAAAAGAAAACAAAATAAAATAAAGGAAAAAAAGGCAAATTATAAAATAAATAAATTAATAGTCATTATTACTAATAAGGCAAAGAAAAATGTAAATCATGGAAAGCCAATTTTTTTCAATGTGCAGAAAATAAAGCAGGTTAGTATCATATTTCATGTTGACTACGCAACATAGTTATGTTAAATTCAACTGGGATATGATGCTAACTAAATTAACTTAAACTTAGAGCGAAATACATACTTCGATCTTCAAGTACGTCGCAACTCCAAACACACCGTTATAACTACATAATTTAATTTAATATAAATTAAATTATGTTAATATAAATAATATAAATTATTTATATTAGCTATTGGTCCCAATATAAATATTATTCATATTAGAGATATTCTTTATTAATACGGTATAAAACAACCAAACTGTGGTGCGTGATTTTACAAAATGATATAAAAACGTTCCACGTACTAAGATTCTTAAAAAAACTTACGCAAATAGCGTTCAATAAACTTATAGCTAACGGTGGTGTTGTATTGTCATGTTCATTATCGCAAGGTAATGATGTCCAAATGAAATCTTTCCATTTTATATCTTCAAAAATGTATGGTAAAATCCTGGTCAATATACGAGTGCAATTAAGAACTATTTGCTGTTCGGCTTGTGTTCGACAACTTAATTCCACAGCTTTAGCCAATCGTTCAGTTGCTTTGTAGCACAAAGTAGCCAAATTAGCTGGATTGCTTTGTCTTAATGCACGAATTTCTGATGGTTGGATTAAAATATAAATATCATGCATTGATGTAGAATGATCCGTCCAAAGCTGTTCCCAAAAATTGTTATCGTGTACATCGATATCCTAAAAAATAAATGTGATAATTTAAAATACATTTAAAACAAAGTCATACTCCACCTCATTTTTTGTCGTCAATTGTAAAATCGCTTTACGGAAATTTAATTTCGAATCAGCATTTCCCATCGTCCTATCCTAATCGATTGTATTTTGTATTTTTAAAGATTGATATTAAACACAAACACAATATACAATAAATTTTATTAACCCTTTACTTAATAAATACACAATACTTTACTTGCCCTTTAAGCCAGCTGAGTGCAAAACGATTCAAAAAATAAGTTCGGTATATGATGACGAACTTCATTTATAATTCGCGAAGAAAACGAATCATTGCTGCTCAATCGTTGTATGATTAGACGGTTAGAGAAATTTCACGAGATTTGTCTCATTCAAATACCCATTAGATGAGACAGTATCATGAGGCGATAATATTTGATTTCGCGCGCTGCCTCATTTCTATTAAAAATTAAATATTTTGTTTATGTTTTCCACATTACATTATATTTCCATGAATTTTATTATTAAAATATAGATAATTTACTTATTATTGTTTGGATATGGCTTAAAATGAAATTAATCCTGTTTGCCCCCGAAAATTTACTTATAGTGGTTTCTCTATATAGCACATCATTACATATGTAGGATTTGAAAAATCGCTTCCTTCTGATAAACATCCTTTTTATGATAACATTATAATCACCAGGATAGTAAAAAACAAAAGAACTCCAAGGGGAAGAATGCTTCTTAAAAGGAGAAGTATCTTCTTTTAAAATGACTAATTACAGCAAAGAAAGAATATAATTTAAAGGAATTTTGTATCTTTATTTATAAAATAATTAATATAAAGTGTAGTTTTAAAATGTATTTATGCGAATCGTCGTATATATATATATACATATACGACGATTCGCTAAACCTAAAGTTAAAAAAATAAATAGAAAAAATTAAAATATTCACATCCATTAAATGTTTAATTTATTTAGTTTTACACCAATATAGTGGGAATCGTAGTTTTTTATTTAAATCGTTTTCTATAAATCCCTTTTTCTATTTCAGATGGGTCAAATTAGCAGTAAACTGAATTTTGAAAATAGTTGTTTAAGGTTTAATAAGAGTGTGAATATTTTTTAAATTTTAAATTTACGCGCCTAGAAATATTAATTATTGAAAAAAAAAAAGAATTAATATAAAAATTTAATTTATATGAGAAACAGATATAGCCGTTGTGTTGTAAATGCCCATAATATTTTTGTTTTTCAAAAAAATTTCAAGTTGTTTTTATTAAATTTTATTTGAAAATTATTAGAAACTCATTGGGGTATGACCTAAAGTACTTTACCCTACTTTTAAAACAAATAACACAAATGAAGCTGAAATTATTTGAGCTTATAAAATCGCATGATTTTATTTTTAATAAAAAAAAAAAAAAAAATTGATGGCGCTGCATGCAGAAATTCTGTACAACGACGATCTGATTAATTCTTACCGCTCAAACATGCTTGATGCAAAGGTCGTAGCGGAAACGGAATATAATGTAAAACAAACGTTGAAATGTATAAGAATATATATGAAAGTGACCAAATTGTGAACATAGCCAATCTGACTTTAAAAACAAAACATATACAGATCGCTCCAAAAAAGAAGGAAAGCCTTAATTATGTATATTTCGATACAAAATGAAATATTGTATTATTGATGAGCTTTGACCACTTTATATTTTATATATTACTTTTCATGTTTCTACAATCTACAACCTACGCTATATGTCATGTTGACTATATTTATATATTTATATTATATCCCACTGAAGCGCGTAAACCTTATATAAGCCTTATGTATCCCTTATTCGTAAGGGATGACAGACACCTTATCCATCCATAACAAATACATTAGTCATGTCCGCTTAGCATAAGGTATACACATAAGGGACATGTCAGCTTACAGCGCAATTTTTATGAAACTTTATCATTGCTAACAGATGGCACTTTTTAAATTTCACCATTTTTAATAAATAAAAACTTATTTTCAAAAAAAATCTTTTTAAATGTTTATTTAGTTTTTTTTAAATACATATTATATAAAATAAATTTACATTTAAATTTTCTATCTGATTTCCTGTTAAATTTATTTCCTTCATAACATTTTGAGTTCCTTCTTTTTTAACTAATCTTCGACAATGTGTCCTTGAAAAATGTTCTGCCTTTTTTTTTATAAATAATAAACGATTAAATTAATACAATTATTAATTATAAAAATTTAAAAATTTATCAGTACGTAATAATAAAACAATACTTAATTGTTTATTACTTAATTATATCTTATCATTTAAAATAGTTGTGTATTATACACAAAGCAAGCGCTAAATGAAATTTAAAAATGGCCAAATTTATTTGGAAATTACAAATACAATGACAGAAAATAATTTTAATATACCGTCAGATTTCATCCCAAAATCTCAATTTTTAATTCACAGTGTTACCACCAGATATCGCATGTTAAGTTTATATGGAAAAATTGCATTTATTAGTGGGATATTCTCAGTGGGATATTCATAATAGCCCTAGCAGAATCAACGCAGAATACATACGCAGCCTACATAAGAAATGCCAAAAAAAGTTAAAATGTATGAAAATATATGAAACCGATTATAACAAACGCAGCCTACGCAGCCTCGTCGCAGAATCGAGAAAAATGTTAACTAACTTTTAACTTTTTCCGTAAGTACGCTGGTAAATGTCACATTAAAAATATTGTTAGTGTAAATTGGTAGGTTTTTCGCAGCAAAACTATTTTTGATTGTGTTCGGTAAATATTTTTTCTTATGTTGGCTGCGTACGAATTTGATTCTGCTCGGGCTATCATTTGGTCATGTAAACATGGCTTACCTCAGAGATAGTCTCAATATACGCAACGACAACGCGCTACAGCGCACTGTTAGAAAAATATTCAACCTATATAAAATGTGTGGGACTAGTTAATCTCAACGCAAACATTCACAACGCAAACGCAGAAGTTCGCGCGTAAAGTTGCCAACGCAGGAATTTGACAACTAATTTCATTATCAAATAATTTCAAAAATTGATGGTGCTACAAATTTTAATAATAAGTAATTATTTAATAATAAATTTTAATAATTTTAATAATAATAATTTTAATAATAAGTTTTTAAGTATAATGTCGTCATTTGATGATAAATTAATAAATTTAGTAAAAGAAAATTCAATTCTATATGACAAATATAAAAAAATTTCAATACTATAACCTATAACACAGTTTTAATTTAAATTTTTCACTTTTCAATTCAACAACTGCCAAAAATAATTATTAAATTTTTTCAATAATATAAAACAGCTGATTAAAATCAGCTGTGTTATGTCATTTACGCAATAACTTAACTTTGAGATTACTGTTGCCGTTGTGAATGTTGCGCTGTAGTGCGTTGTCGTTGCGTATGTTGAGACATCTCCACTGTAGTAGGAATCGATTATTTTATATTTTAATTTTTACTCGATTTTTTAAGTTCAGTTATCGAACTGAAGAAATCCCAAAATTAATAAAATCGATTACATGAACATGGTAAAATCGGGAATCTCCAAAATTGTTAAAATAATATAACAATGCAACAATTTAACATTAGCTTTAATATATAAAAATACCTGTGATATAATTAATTATTATTAATTAATTGCTTAGAACAACATTTGTTAAATGAAGAATTAAAATATAATCTATTAAGTGTGTAACATTTCTTTTCGCAACTTGACCTAATTATTTTGTGAACTGTTTACATATATATGAGAAAAGAAAAAGAAATTAATTATTTGACTTTACGCCAAATCAAAGGTATGTAGTTATTCCTAAACAATACACAATTTTAATTATTGTACATAATTAAAATAAAAAAGGAATAAATTATTACATATTTTCCAATAAACTATTTAACTAAATCTATTAGAAACATATGATATTTAATTTATTCACAACATAATATAAAATATTTTTAGTATCATGATTTATCAATAATAATCTCTCAATCGACTAATAAAGTTGAATTTGTAGATGTTCGCTAATTTTCTTCCAATCTTTCGTTAGTCTCTTGCTGTTGTTATTGTTACTTTGACATACTAATAAGTGGAATCCTTAAATGAAATAAGTATCAATTTCAAGGAATAATGTCTATAAAAGTAAAATTACATAATTAAAGAAATTTGAGAAAATGTTATAACAAAAAAATGTAAAATATATGTCAATTACAATATAAAAATCGTAAATATGTATTTTTACGGTGCGACCCTTTATTATCGAATAAAGGGACCGCTCTTGGGACTTTTTTGATAGAGTAAAAGATACACAATACTCCATCCAATATATTTTTACTCTTATTACTCTTATTTAATTTACTCCTATTATATTTTTTACCCCGTAGCCCGTTTCATTAATTTTCTCAACATATGTATTAAAGAAAAAAAAAACGTAAAGAAAAAGTATTTTGAGTTAAAGTACATTCTTGTTTTTAATCGAATATCTATATATTCTATATTGATATAAAAGCTCTTTTCGGTAAAGCACAATCTGGTTTTCTACAACAGATTCCAAAGTGCCATTTTTACTCTTTTTAAGTACATGCCCATTTGGCCCAAAAATATATTTTTTTAAGACAGATAGTATTGCAAAGATAAGTATTTTTCCACCGATAAGTAGCATTTAATACCCAACTCGACCATGTTCCACCTCTCAATAAAAAACGCCGATACAAGCTTTGGAACTCTGAGTCGGCTCAGGGTCCTTTCCGCAAACATGTATTTTTGGATTGCTGATATAGCCGGAATTTCGAGCAGTAACTAATTATTAATATATATGTACAATTGTTAATTACATAAATAACGGATTAATAGATATCCATGTTCTCGAATAGATATCCATCTTGCTCTTGCTAAATTTATGTTTTTTTATTTTAACATGAGTTACGACAAAATTTTAGCAATATAACTAATTAAGATTTAATAAATTACTTTATAGTTTAATGGCTGGAGATGGTGACAAAGAAAAAGGTGACAGTTCTCTTTCTTATACGGATGCTGCATCACCAGGTAGTTGTTCTACCAGGGAATCTGCCATATCAATACTTGATTTGCAAAAAGTTGAAGATACTTCATTTCGATGTAGCAGATGTGAAAATTTTGAGACACAATCTCATTCTCTGTTTCTTGTTCATTCAGTACAATGTTCCACTCCAACAACCAAACAAGATTATAATGGCAATTCAAATGAGCCTTCTGAAAACGGAAAACCACAACCAATTGCAAGAAAATTGTTTGAATGTGATGTGTGCAATATGAAATTTTCAAATGGTGCAAATATGAGAAGACATAAAATGAGACATACTGGTGTTAAGCCATATGAATGTCGCGTATGCCAAAAGAGGTGAGAGAAACTTTTTCAGAATTTGTATGTAATAATAATCTCTGAATAAATACATAGAACATAGTTTTTTGTTTACCTAATATTACATATCAGTTTAATAATAGTACTCGGTATTTTGCTTTTGATTGGGCTATTTCAGGTTTACGAGTTCAACCTCAAAATCCTTTCATTACACTAATGCCGTGGCTGTTGATTTAAACCATTCACTATACGGCCATGTGTTTTTCAACACGATTTAGTGCACCATAAAGGAGTTTACATACCAACTCTTGCTCTCTTAAGTTTTCAAAAGTTTGTTAGTAATTTTTTAGTATTTGTTCTGCCCAATGAGATATTGTAGAAATCTAATAAAAACCAAAAGTATATGTTGTCTGAGACTCAACAGAGGCTTAAAAACAGTCTTAGTCCTTTTAAACTCTTTTAGAAAACATGCAGATTAATTAATATTTATCATTATATAATTGAGTGACTTCGTGAACTAATATCTAATATTCTGTCACAATTCTTTATAGAATTAAATATTTCTATACTGTATTATTTTCGGTGTTTGTTGTTTTATTTTGAATTGAATTTGTTTATTATCATTTTATTATGTTTAATATGTATATTGTTGACGTATACAACAACCCCATTCTGTGGTAAATAAGCAATATTTAATTAATTAATTGGGACAGGAATCTAACCCAGACAGTTTAAGAAAGGCAATAAATTAGCTTCTTCTGACGCAATCATTCGCACGATTTTTTTCTGTAATTATTTTAAGATTAAAATTAATTTTTCCATAGTTCGTCCAAATGACGCGTACGACAAACCAATACTGAGTTGACGATTTGTCGAAGCTGAATACTAAAGTACTTTGGTTGTCACAATAAACTTATCTGGTACATTTTTAATTAGTTTCTTTTGTAAACCTTGCTACAATATCATTGCATAATATATAATCGTGTTTTTTTTTATTTATATATTTTGAAATTACAAGAATAGCTAAATAAAAAATGCCTAAATAATTAAAAGCGATTGAACTGCAAATATATAGTATATACAACAAACATATTATGGTATTATTGTATAATAAAATAAATATTAGAAATTCAATTATTGAAAATAATTAAAACTTTTATTAAAATAAATAAATCACCTATTTATTTATTTTAAAAGGATTTATAAATTCAAGTGGGAATTATTAAAATAAAATAAAAATTTAAAAAAAATATATTTTAAATTATTTTTTTAAATAATATGAAATGAAAACAGGAATTCATTAAATATATAATTAAATTTAAAATAAAAAACTGGAAAAGTGCGTGGTCGAAAGCGAAATAACGAAATCCAAATATCGGAGACAATGTAAAGTGACACATTTTTAGTATACTAATAGTTAATAAACATATTATAATGTTTCTTAATTTTTTTTTCACCAGATTCATTTTCATTGACAATATCATTGTTTTCTATTTATCATTCAGAATAATTCACTTTTTTTAGTTTAGCTGAGCTTAACTCAAAATTTGATTGAAAAAAAATATGTCCAACCTCATATAAAAATTGTAAATAAATATATAAAAATAAACAATTAATAAAAATTGCTTTAAAGGTTTTTCAGAAAAGATCATTTAGCGGAACATTTTACAACACATACGAAAACATTACCTTACCATTGTCCTATATGCAATAGAGGTTTCCAACGACAAATAGCAATGCGAGCTCATTTTCAAAATGAGCATGTTGGACAACATGATTTAGTAAAAACTTGCCCCTTATGCAGTTACAGAGGTGGATCCATGAAATCTTTAAGAGTGCATTTTTTTAACAGGCATGTGTTTCAATATGACTATATAAAATATCATGTATAATTACAATACTAATCCATTGATGGTCGATTTCTTGACAAACATTTATTATTGAGAAGATCTATTGTGTTACCACATTGAGATATTTACGAAAAGTCTTACGGACTGCTCCTTACTCAGATAAACTATTATAACAAATTATTATAGAGGAACCCATTGATACTTCGTAGGGAAATCCAGACATTGGAATTATCAAAAAACTCGTATTTTAGATAATTCTAAAGGAATGACACTTCTAATTAGGATGTTCTGTGATAGTTTACTTTATAGAACTGTTTTATGTAAGGATATTGATCCAAACGACTTTTCCACTTTATATCTCAGTGTAGGCTAAATATATAATCTGTCATCATAAAGATTGACTATCACAAAATGGATCAAGAAATTATCAGTTAAGAGATTAATACATGAGGTCGTGCTATTAATAGATAAAGTTATTTCTATTTAGAAATATTTAGTGCTATTATATATTATTTTATAGGCACGGTATTGATTTGGATAATCCAGGATCTGCTGGATCAACTTCTATGCTGTTAGCTTCACATACCCAGGGTTCGGCTCAGTATTCTGCTCCACTTAATTCAACCTCAACTGTAATAACACCTACTTATAGTGACAGTGGTGAATCTTTTAGATCTATTGAAAACGCAACACCTCCTATGCATTTTCTAACACCACATGTTGAAATTTCAATTGCCACAAATAATGAAAATGTAAAAAGGTTGAAATTTAATGAAAAACAAATCTAAAATAAATTTTAAAATTTTAGGTCACTTGTGCCGATAGTTTGGATGTCAAAGCTTCTCTTCCACCAAGTAATAACACCGATGACAATCAGATTGAAAACACTCCATCATCACAAAAGATTTCTCTTACAAGCAATTTACAAAACAAAAATCATATTGAAAATCATACTATACCCTCTGTAAATATGATTTCCATTAAACAAGTAATTCTCAATAAATATGTTTTCTACTTATTTTTATACATAATATATTTATATTAAAACAATAAAATAACTTATTTTTAAGGAGGAAAATGACCGGGAAACTTTTATAGGACATAATAATATTACTGAAATTTCAAATGCAGAAAATCATTCATCAGACATTAAAAACTATAATTCAATCATTAAGGTATTTTTTTTTTTTTGAAATTTCTTAAATACTCTAATATTAGTTTCGCTACGATGATAATGATAGGATTAATATTACATAATATAATTATAATTTTATTTATTTAATGGATATTTTGTATGTATAATTATGATTATTATTATAATGTAATAGGTAATAGTTATAATAATATATATTATGATTTTTATTAAAGTAAATAGTTATAATATAATAAATTATTTTTATAGTTATATATTATTACAAAGGAACAAATTCATTGTTTAAATCCTATAGGTTTCACCTCTTAAATCGTTGTTACGGGAAGATCTTAAGCGTCGAATATGTGCTAGAGCTAGCAATCGCGCAAGTCGTAATTTACATAAAGAAAATAATAGCATTTTTATATCCGGTTCTGCAGAAATTTTACATAATGTTTCAGCAACAGTAAATGGAAGCTTCACTTCAAGTACACATGAATTGGATTTATCATCTATTAATGGAAAAAAAAATCTACAATGTAAGTTTTGCAGGATAGAATTTCCCGACCAAACTTTGTATTTCCTTCACAAAGGATGTCACAGTGATAGCAATCCATGGAAATGTAATATCTGTGGCGAGCAATGCAGCAGCGTTTATGAGTTTAATTCACACTTGTTAAGTAAAAGTCACCAATGAAAATTAATATTTAACTAAATGTTAAATAATTATAAAATGTAGAAGAAATTATTTTTATATAATTGATATGGTTTAAAAGTTTAAATTATACATTCCTCATTGAGTTTATATTTAAAAATAATGTATAAAATATATTTCAATATATATTTTTTTTATAATGAATAACTACATGTTTTATACAAATAAAAGTAAAGAGCTAGAAAGTATAAAGAATAAATTTACAATAACTTAGAAGTTAACAATATTTTAATATTAAATCAATATTTAAAATTTTTACATAGATTCACAATATTTTTTTAAGTGTTTCACAAAGTCTATATTTTTGCCTAAATATTTATTAAACAATATTACATTGTGACCAAACAGTTAATATTTTATTTACTATGAAAGTGAATAACAGTACTTATTATAAAAATAGATATGCACTAAGCTCACAAAATTTTTAATATATACAAAATATAATATATATGTATTCACAGTATTTTGGTTTATATAAGCTATTTTGGTATACTGGTTTATGTAAACATCTTAAGGAATCCAAGAGAATGTTTTACTGCTTAGAATATTTGGCAGAACAGACTATATATAGAGTTGGATTTGAAATAAAAGATTGGTAGTATTTGTAATTTGTATATGTATTAAAAATGTATGTATATTTTGCTGGTTAGAGCTCCTTTTCGCGTTTGAGCAACAAACAACGTAAAATAATATTTTTTGTACATAACTGGAGAATGAATCAATATATTATTGAATTGTTATTGTTTCTGTACCATCAAGCATTTATTGATATAAAATTAATTTTGTTAAAAAATATAGCTCTATACAAACCGATTTTAAATAACACGACACTATTTTGCTGTATTGTTTTTATGATAAAATATCAACGTTCATCCAGGAAAGTGCACATACTATCACAATTGTGCGGTACTACCAATCACGAGTTCAGGTCCATGCTGTATTTATATATTATTAAAAAATGAACTCATATATTTAGCGTATATTTTAAGTAGATGTATATGTATCCGTCCAAATTATAAGCTCTTTAATATATCATAAGGCAGTTGCTTTCATATGATATTTATTTGAATTGTTGTTATATAATTATGTTGAAATAAATTTTTTGTTATATATATTTTATTTTCACATATAAATTTTGTAAAGAGATTTGCTTTATTAATTGTTCCGAAATAAAGTTAAATCAACATAAAAAACATTGTTCATACTTTATTTATTTATGATTTCACTTCGTTCATTCCTTCACTCTTCTTCCAGGATAAATATAACAACGAGATCTCTAATAGCTAAGAGGCTCTTAAACAAAGGTGAAGTGTTTTAACGTGTTTTATCGTTACATGGTTGTGAAAATTAATCACATTTTGCCTTTTTTGAACGCTTTATAAAGAAACTCGCACAGTTTCTTATGCTCAACAAATCCAACTTCATATTCCATAAATTAACTCGTTTTTCAATTAACTGTGGAACCAATTATCACCTACAATATTCCTCTGTGAATATAATTTATAGCTTTTCAATTTACAGTTAGTGAATTAGTAAAGTCGCAACTAAACATCGACTTAAATAAATATGAAAATTTAATTGGTCCATTACTGTAATATTTCACTGACCAGACAAGGACAAAATTGCTGGAGGTATTGACTGGATCCTAAAGAAACGAAACGCCAGCTAAGGATAGGAAAATTTCTGCAAGTTCGAAATAAGCAAACAACAGATACAGACAAGTGAAGCTAAAGACAAAGAAACTTCAGTCAAAACGAATATATAACTAGAACAATCACTTCATACGAGGGTTGCCTTTTATATTTCAGGATTATACCGTAGTGCAAAAACAAAAATTTATTATCGAAAATGGCATTTTATTTCAAAATATTCTCCACGATGATTAAATACACTTAAAAATCGAGAAAAGTGGTAGTTTAATATGTGTAAACTTCAAATATTAAGAAAACTCGGGTCTAGAAGTGAAGCGCATAAAATAGTGTCCAACCTTCGTAACGGAGAGGAACTTTAAGAACAAGAAGTTATCCTAAAATTGTAATTAAATTGTTTACATTTTCTAGTTTTTAGTTCGTAAAAATGTTGGTATCTGTAAAAAAATATTATAAAAACGATCAAAAATTTAAATTTACTTTTCTTTATTTGCATTTAATGAGCACAAGCTCTTATATTAAATATTTATATTAAACGTTGTAATAGAGAAGCATTTTTTAGGCCGGCTTTATCAATAGAATCGGATCCTTCAGTTAATTCCTTTGTAGGAAATGATGTAACGAGAACAAAATTTTGATTTGCATACTGCGGACGAGAACTGAAAAAAAATTATGTGAATTATTTTTATTTTAGAACAATGATTACTAGAATTAATCTAAGTTTATTCAATAATATGCCATGCATTGAATTAAATGAAAATAAGTTTAAATGATATTTTAAAGGCAGATTCCGCAGTTCATTTTGAGAAAACAAATGGTACCTAGAGCACCCACGTACTTTGATTAATTGTTTTGTGAGATTATACGTTTAATATTCGAGAATTAATTATTTATGAACTTGTTTACAATTTAGAGTTATTGTCCCAGTTTTGAAATGTAATTTTTCGGAAAAAATAACTTAATATTTATTATTATATAAATTTTTTAGGTAAAGCATTATAGTTGTAAAAACATGTAAAACATTAGAATTTATAATGCTAATTCGGAAATTTACGTTATTAAATGGAAAGATTAATATTCTCATTGCATTAATGAACTATTCTGCAATAACTGTAAGAACCAACATAAAGCAAACTTCATAAGATATCCTGAAAACAGAAAGAAATCACGCATACCGTATAGATAGATAGCTAGATAGCTTTCCTGTGGTGAAGCTCAATTGAAATTTACTAAATTTTATCTCAATGAAAATTAAGCTAATCCCAAATAAAATTGTTTTACTCCATTATTAAATTACGATAATTATTTCCTTTTTTGCCAACAAAGAATTCAGAAAAAACTATTCAAAAACTAAAATTGCTAATAATAGAATTAAGCGGTGAATGGTATTCAAGAATATTGTTGAGGATTGAAGCTCCACTTTTTTAATTCTTTTCAGTGTATTAAGAATATTTTTCATAAGATTGAAGCATCACTTTTTTTTTAATTTTTTTAATAACAATATTACTCTTCTTATTTATATATGTATTCCTTTGAACCAATCACGTGGTCCATATCAGAGGTACATCTCAGCCATATCGGTTTTAAATAATTTAAAAAAATTTAATTACTCACCTAATTATATACTGACGAATATCATTTATAGTATGAGACAGATTAAAATGTCCGGACAGTCTAGATCCATCAGATAATCGTATTTGGAGCATTGTAGTCGGTTCGCTTTCATTTACGTTCAATAATTGTGTATTACTAGAATAATAATATAATTACTATTTTTTTATTATAAAAAACATACATTTTACTTAGTTTCGATTCTGTCGACAGACACATTATTAACGGCTGATTGCTCCACAGAAGTAATTGTACCTCGAGTTTCCGGAGCAGGGCTAAAATAATAAGAGCAAGCGCATTTAATAAATAAATATTAATGTAAGATAAACGAGGCTACACGATTAATATTATTTTTTACAGAAATAATATCAAATATATTTTGGTACTTATAAAAATCATTTACAATAAATATTATTGATTTCTTCAAACATACCTTCCCAGTGTATGACCAGATCCTTTAAATATTTTGATTTTTGTTTCGCCCTTTTTAAAATCTTCATGTCTCCGGTCTTCAACATCGACGCTAACAATATTCCCTATTTGACGAAGTTCGTGTGGAATTTGTCTGAAATTAAAAATGAAGTGTATTAATAATAGTATAATTAAAAAATGATTACAATTGGTTTACCCTTTCATTACGTTTTCAAGAAACTCCCTATTTTCTGGATCATTGTAAAGTTTCAGATCACCGTCATTGATTGAAAAACCTTGTCTCCACAATTTTAATATTACAGGATCCATCGTTTGAACTTCAGCCGATGGATTTTCATCATTAACTTCATGGTTTGTTTGACCAAGTCGAAGTCCAATACCCCATGCAGATTGTCCACGAGAAGATGTAGATGGTTGAGCATGCGAATCTATAATAGCCCCACTTTCCTGAGCTATTCTAAACATATTAGTTAATTGTTCTTGAAAGTTTTTACGTTTTGGTGGACCTAAAACTTGTTGACCAGAACGTTCTGAGCCTCCCGCATAAAAAGCTTCCCCTTCTTCATCATCAGAAATCTCCTGAGACATATTATGTAGTGTTGTAACTCTATAATCATTATTATTTACGGCAATGTTTTCTGATACACATTTTATGATTTAATTACTTAGGTTTAATAGTTTTTTCTATCCAATTTCTAGGTTTGTCTATCGATGATGAATAAGCGGAATTAGAAGCTGATTTTGTAGGTGCTGGAACTTCAGCAACAGAATGTTCTACACTTTCATTATCCTCCAACTGATTTTCATAAAAACTTGATAGCGCTAACTATTAATAATATTGTTTTTACTAACATAATATTTGTACAACCAAATTACTTAAATTACTTGTAAAGTCCAGTTAGCAGAGTCCAAATAAAATCGTGCCCTATCTTCACTAGTACCTGTTACATCCTTAAAATGCGATATGAGATCATTCTCTCTTTCAGACATTTTCAGTTTTCAAATTTCCTTATTAATTTTAGATGCTTTCAATCATTGATTCCAAACACAATGACAATGTTGCTTTACAAATCCTTCAGACAAAATTCAGAATTCTATTTCAATTCAAATCCCCAAACGCAACAAATCAGAGAGCATTGAATTGAATAAATTTTAGCAACCGTTAAACTCTTCAACAAATTCGCTTTTAGCGAACCGAATTCGAACTACTTATAAACAATTTTTTTTTATTTTAAGAACGATAATTTTTTTAATAAAGATAAAGGTATTACGAAAACGAACTACTATTGTTCCGTTTTTGTTGGCGAAGTCAATTGTAATTATATATTCATAATTGAATGTCAGTGTTAGTGGAGAGTAACCGCTTTAAGTCAGTCAAAACAATTTAATTGTGCTTCGATTCCAACTACGTTGTATTTTGATTTTGACAAAAAGAATACATATATATAAATAAAAAGCATATATAAACAAAAGATAAATAAATTAAATTATATAAACCATAACCATTGTCTTTTAGTATAAAAAGTTAATACTAAAATAAAAAAATAGAGATGGGTTTATCATCTTTTTGCGAAATAAAAGATACAGCTACATCTATTGAGAATTGAGATTTCAAAGAGTCAACGACCTTTTCAAGAATCAAAGACTTTTTTGGAAATTTGAATTAGAAATTAGTCTGGCGAAATATAAGTTTTATTAAAATGTAATGGAGATTTATAGGCCTTTATCATCAAAACATTTTGGGAGAAAATCAGCTATTTTTGAAATAGTACAATATTATTTATATAGTATATTATATTTTTTTTCACAATAGGCCCATAGTGGCCGCAGTGATTTCGGGACAGTGGAACCTACCCAAACCTTAATCTAATTTATATTAGATTTTAGATATAACATTTAAAGCTTACTATGTAGGATGTAACTCGAATCGATCTTCGAAGCTCTGCTCTCTGGTGTAGCCGTGAAAAATATTGTGAATAATACTTTGCAAAGAAATTAGACAAGTTAATTTGACATTTTTAATATTTTAATATCTACAAACTGAATCTTCAGCGTGAACTAGTGAACCTAACGTGAAGTTTATCGCCCGCCTTTTTTTGAATCTTTTCTCACCTATATTTTCGATTTGCTTCCTAAGTCTGCATCTGCACAGAAACCTTTCCTCATAAGGCCCTTCTTTATCAGGAAATAATCCTGAGCAAACCGAATATTTGGGGAGTTCTTTCCCCCTACACAAGTTTCAACGACGATCCTTCATACGACCGCAGTGCTGCTTCCATATTAATAAGCCAATCTCGGCAAATTTGATTAGCCACATAATGGCTACCATCCGGGTTTTCTGGATCAACCAATGATGCTTATGGTTTTTCCTAATGGAGCCTCCTCAACAGCACCTAGTATGGCGTTCTGGACCTTCTTGGCCTCTTCTTCGCTCAACGTGTTGTCAGGGTAGCATGTTAGTAATATCCAACATTTACTTAGATGCTTATCACCACGTATATGCGTACGTGGCCTTTCTCTTTCATAATACTATATAAGGGCTTCATGGTAAGAGAAGCCACCTGCAATATATGTTCTCAGCTTCTTCTTCTGCGATCTGCGAGGCACAATTTCTGCTCGGCTAAACTCTTAAACCGCTTATAGCTTCTGCTTCATCGTCGTTTGAGTTCTCTATGACTGTTATGCCACCAGATCGTTGCTCTCTGATTTTACAGAAAATGTATATGTTGATGATATCCGTGAAGTCGAGATTATCATTAATGCTATTGTTGTGGTTGAATCAGGTTTTTCCCCATCGTAGCAATATGTAGTCCACCATGGCCGAGGGGTATTCGCAGCACCTGCAGTGTCGGTCTGTATTCGTAATGAAAGGCAAATACAGTTCCAGGGGCCAAAACTAAGAAGTAGAGCAAGCACTTGGTCAAGAACTTCTACAGTTGCCTAATTGATGTCAGCTTCAAATTGATGTATGGCACTCGCTGTAAATAAAAACAATAAATAATGATATCAAGAGCTTTTATTATAGAGTTAAAAGTCTTAAGTGTGACATTTTTACACCATTCCATTTTTTGCCTCCAAAATTTTGCGTGAAGGGATATTTATAAATAATGACAATGACAAACATATTTTTGATTAAAAGGTTTGGATGGTTTATTTTTTAAACATAAGATAAAGATTGTAAAACATATTTTTATGTAAAACTAATTTCAATGTCATCCCGAGATTTATTTGGTTGGGATTTATTGTACAAATCCATAGAAAGTAAAATTAAGAAAGAATCCGATGTCCTCATTGCTCTAACTCATTGGTTTCTTGTACGCAATTCTTTGCTTTGTTTAGGAGTCGGTGACGATGTTAGTGTCCTTTTTTCTTAGTTTATTCGAGAAACTATCAAATATTTCTCCCAGGATAATTATTATTTAAATTATAAATGTTATCTACAATTTCTGTAATTGTAAATAAGTTTGCTAATCAAAAGGGTAGAAGTATTTGTGTTTAAGCGTATAAAATAATCGTAGTTAATTTTCTTTTCATTTTTGTTAATTATTAAATTTACTGCAGAAAACGCTAGGACAGCATGAAGAAGGTTCAGAATTATTACCAGATGGATGGAGTGATAATCAAACTTATGCTTTACGATACGTTAATAATGATAATTTGTATAATGTTATAGCAGCAACCACTGAAGGAACTATTGTAATAAATTTGTTGGTAAGAAGTGGTTAATAAATATTTTATATAATGGTATTTTCGCTGAAATAATGAAACTATGTCAAAATTATTGTATTATGAATAGTTACACTAATTATATTCAATCGAAGTTTCATACTTTCATTATAATCATATCCCATTTAATAATTAAACTTCTAATTTAATAATCAGGTAAGTTTCATATTTCACAATTAAAATATCAGATCTCTAGTTGCTATTACAAAACATTCATATTAATTTTCTACATATAATTCGGAATTGTAATTTTTGTATTTAAATATGTAGCGGCGCTAAGTTTAGTAGCTACATGTTTGAATTAAACAGAATAAATAAGCACCTCTAGGGCTGCTGCTGGTATGGTGTGCATAGCTCTAGTGATTCTAAGGCTTGCCATTCTTTGTAATTTGTTTAACTTATTTATTTATTTGTTTGTCATCAAAGCATATACACATTCTTAGACTAAGATATAATTTATAAATAACTACTCTACAATAGTAAATAACAATAAAAATTAAAAAAAATCAATTAAATAATAAAAAATTAAAACAAAATAAAATTAAAATTATAAAAATTAAACTTATTTGACTAATAAAAACAGCAAAAGAAAGAAAAAAAGAATAATTATGACTGAGGCATATTTAGCAATATTCTTTGGACAGAATTAGCTGACATATTGAAATTTACATACTCATTATAACGATTAAATTCGGACATTAGACTATTTAGACATGATAACACATTATAATTAGTTCTACCAAAATTTGTATTAAGGAACCGATGTTGACGAGTACATCTAATTGGAACATTAATATTAAGTAGACTTAGCAGGTTGGACGAATTAATTTCGAACGTTAACAATTTAAACACGAAGACTGCTTTCGCCACTGATCGCCTTACAGATAAACTATTCAGATTCAGCAAATTTAATCTACACATATATGACGGTAAATTATTAGAGTCAACCCAGGGAAGACCTCTTAAAGCGAACCTAATAAATCTTTTCTGAATTGACTCTATACGATTAATATGAACGCAATAATAAGGACACCATATAATAGACGCATATTCAAGTACAGAACGAACAAAAGCGACATAGAGTGTTTTGATGGCGTAAGGGTCCGAAAAATCACCAGCATACCGTCTAATCATACCCCACATTATATTTGCTTTCTTAACAATATAGTCAATATGTAGGGTATATAATAGTTTCGGGTCCAGCAAAACACCCAAGTCTTTAACACTTTATACCCGCGTAACCAATTGATCCCCAATAGTGTACTGGAATAAAATTGGTACTATACGAAGAGAAAACGTGATGACGGAACATTTACTAACATTAAGTGACAAATGATTTTTATTACACTACAGATGAAATTTTGACAAACTACTGTTAAGATATTGAAAAGAATCCGAATCTTTCCCTGAAATAAATATTTTAAAGTCATCAGCAAACATTAGCAGATTACAACCTGCAGAAACTTTACTATATCATTAACATATAGAATAAATAATAAGGGTCCTATATGGCTGCCTTGAGGAACGCCAGAAGGTACTGGAAATTCGGACGAGAAACAGTTAAGGAGATTTACATACTGAGATCTATCACATAAAAAGGACGATATCCATTTAATAAAGATAACTGGAAAACCTAATTTTTGCAATTTGAAAAGTAATAATTTATGATTGATCCTATAAAAAGCCTTACTAAAATCTGTGTAAATTGCATCAACTTGATTTCCTTTCGTAAATTCGCAATTAATAAAATTTGTAAATAACAAGAGATTAGTAACGGTAGATCTTTTTCACATGAAACCGTGTTGATTATTGCAAATAATAGATTTACAGTGAAAATAAAGCTTATCAGTTACTAGTGCATCAGTTACTAGTAAACTTCCTTTGTACAGTTACCTGATGTGATTTTGTCTACCATACGGAGGAAATATACAGTACAATATATCTAGCTTTTACAAATTTATTTTCTTGTAAGCTTAATTGCGCAAATTTAAATTTCGTAAGCTCAGTTGTTTTAAAATTTATATTTTAACTTAGAATTTTCAGAGAATACTATTATATAGTACGCTAAAACACAAGAAATAAAAACACCATATTAAAAAAAGATATAGTTTCACCATAGTAGTTTAGTTGTTTAGTCGCTTAATTATTGTTCTCAAAGTTTTTGGAATTTATGAAAATTTTATCAAGTCGGTCTACGGTTCTGATACACAACATTAGTTTTACTGTAATTCCGGTAATAGATTTGGTTATAGATTTCCTTTTCTAATGAATGGACCAATTATATTCATTAGTCAACAGTACCAAAAATTTGATAGAAAAAATATTTCAAAATGCTTTATATAATTTAAAATCTGTTTACATATCAGATTAACAGATAACAGATTATCTAACTCTTAAGAATTTTACCTCACACAGGATTATACATAGTACATACTCATTGAATCTAGTTCGATCATAACTAATTAAATAGTCCGTTTATTTAAAGGTTTCATTTATTTTATAGTAGTTAAAATGGCTTCATAGTACCTCATACTTGTAAATTATGTTAAAAAAGATTAATGAAAATATATATTGCTATTCTTTTTTTTAGGACATTAAAACCAAAAATGTTTCTAATATAGCATTTGCTACCACGGAAACAGTGGCATCACTAAGTGGTGGAATAAAAAAAATGGTTCCACAAATAAACAAAATTTTAGACAGATTTCAAAAAGAACTTATTGATCCAGTAAGCTAATTTAAAAAAAAAATCAGAATTTTTCATTTAAAAGTTATTTTAGGTTTTTTCTGGTAATAAAAAAGAAGTAACAACCCAAACACATTGTTCATCAACATCTGAAAACCGTCAAAGAGTTTTCCCTAGAAATTTCAGCTCTGAAACGGAAGGAATTAATAGAACAGTTGGCCAGCCTTCGTGAGTTATAATATTTTTTTTTTTTTTTAAACTAATTTAAGCTTTTAAAGAGGTTTTGATCCTCTGCGTGATGTAGGACGCGGTGATTTGAATCCATTAGGAAGGGGAACTGGAGGTGGTATGCTTTTTTCACCGCCTCCGGGAAATCCGTTTGGAGGTACTATGGGACCTAATCCGTTTCCAGATAACAGGTATTTTTTAAATAACTAACAAAATAAAATTCACTATTCCTTAATACTTTTAGAAATGCTCCACCTGGAGCCCGATTCGACCCCTTTGCTCCGCCTGATGGAACTGGTAGAATAAATCCTAATGCAAATCATTTCCGCCCACCACCAGATTTCGATGATATGTATATGTAGTGTTCTATAAATAAATCATATTTAAAAATTGCTTTCGTTATTTTATATTTACTAATAAATATAACTGTGCTGAACACGAAGCAGTTATTATAATTTTTACCTCAAAATTTATTTAATTCAATTCAAAATTCAAAATTTAAATATTTATATCCGTTTTAATTTATTATATTTGAAAATATATGAACATCTTAACTAATTAAAGAATGGAAATACAATGTAATTATCAGTTGTAGTCATAGTACACACCAGTTTTCAAGCATAAGTGAAACTTTTCATTGCGGCAGAATATATTACCCAACATCTATACTATAATTGCCACATAAGTTATCCAAATTGGCTAAACTTGACAATCGTGAAACACATTCTGAATTGTGTACACTTATTACATACAACGATACAACATACGAAAAGTAAAAATGTAGAAAAATATTTCGTTTTTCTTTTATACATATGCATTATTAATTCTGAAAATGTTACCAGATCCAGATTAAATTACTGTTAGGAAATAAAATAAATTTCAGATAAAATTTTGGTAAAATATTCATTTATTTAATTTTATAAATTTAATATTAAATTGATACATATAAGTTAACAAAAAAATAAGATGAGTATGTATGTATGTACTTGTATAATGTAAAAATATGTTACAAAAAATTGTATTTTAATTTTTTTCATATTATGTACTCTGCTTTATATTTTTTTTCAAAAGTTCTTCCAGACATGCAAAGTGAAAACTTCAGTATTTCATTTTCCGTTAATAACCGTTAAACCAAAATAATGATTTACCATTTCTCTTTAAAAAGAAAAAACCGTTTTATCTATCTTGGAAAAACAATTGTTATTGAATTAATCACTATAAAGCAGTTTAAGCTTCGTAAATGGAATCATATGTGAACTATGATTCAAATGAAAAAAGCTGCTAATTAGGGATACCAGAGAGCCCTTAGTTACGTTCAATTTCAACAGTTCAACAGTGTTTTTTAATTAACAGTACTGTTGTAACAAACAGTGCTCTGTTAAAATTTTTACATAATTTTAAGATACCTGTATCAGCGAAATCAAGTACAAGAAGCGATATTGTTAGTATGGGTATGTTAGAAGGAAACATAAATAAGAAATATGTATTTTATCCTTAAGCTTTTTCTTGCACTTTCTCACTACGCTGAGATATAATTTTACTATCCGCAATGGATTAAGCTATGATGTTGCCATTACCAAAAATAAGCAAATGTTAATTAGACACTAACTGCTTTTGCTTACTACAAGCAGATAAATAAAAATATAATGATTAATGATTAGAAAAACAAAAAATTAAAACTTGAACCATAGAATAATAAGTATTTTCTTTATTATTATTTAAAAAAAAACCAGCTACCAGAATTGCAGTGTACATATAGGAAATATTTTTAGAAAATTCTCTCACTCTCTTTTTTACTTTTTTTTTCTTCTGTTGAATTTGAATGCGTTTAGAAGAATATTCGTATTCGATTCGTAGTATATTGTTAAAAGTTCTATAAACAGTTCTATACAGTAAAAGTTCTATAAACGCAACTTATCGGAAACGATTTTTGAAAAATAATTGCATTTACAGAATTAAAAATTGTTGCGAATAAAGAAATTTTCAAGTGTTTTTTATGAATTAATATGATATACGTGAAACTAATTTAATTTAATAAATCAAAAAAAAATTGGCTAATATTTTAACATATTTTCAATTATTACTTTGAAATAAAATAAACTAAAACACCCCGTTCAAATTAGAGAAATTTAAAAATATAGAACCCAATTTGCTTAAAAAACCAAAAACAAAATTGATAAAATGTTGTATCGAAAATTGTTGCGGTTCAAACAGATCGTATAAGATTATAGAATATATAAATTTCCATCTAGAAATTGCAATTAATTTTCCTCAATTTAAAATATACGAAATATTGCAAAATCAAAAGAGTAAAAATTACAATTTTCAATTTCGAAATTTCGAATATTTTTAATTTTTTAAAAATAAAATAAAATTTTAATTTTTAAAAAATATTTTATTTCATTTAGTTTTCAACAAAGTATAGACAATATACGACAAAGAAAAGAGAATTTGGTTGAAATTACTTCTTGGTTTTTACTCTCGTTTTATAGTCGCGCAAAAAACCTATCATCCTATTCCTATACACCAAGATTCTGGTAGCTGATTTTAATGGTGAATTCGTTTCTAGATAATAAATTCTGCATTTTAAAATGTTACATTTTTACAGTGTTGCCTTCAAATCGCAGAGTTTTGCACTCTTTTCCTTTTACAAACGAACAGAAAAAATTCTACATTTTTTTTTAATTTCGAGCAATAATACAAGTTGCGGATGAAAATGTTTTAATGGAGCAAAATCAAGTTACAATTTATCCTTCATCTTCCAGGTGCAGTTGTTGTAAATAAAACGACTGATTTCTTCGATAGATCTAAATTGAATTCCCATACTTAATTCAATCAATTTCAAATTTAGCTTTTGGGTGAAAGTTGATATATTTTTAAAACGAATTGTCAGCGTTTTGCAAATTAATAATTATTGTCAGAGACAACCAAAATAATTAAGGCTTGGGAACTTTTGCAAATCGTATCCGGTGCAAGCAAATCATTTTTTATGTGAATTAAATAATTATGTTATTTGATAGCGACAATTTAATAATTATTAAATCAATCAAACGCTGACAAATCGTCTGAAGATGGCACATGCAGGAAACGCATATGCACAACATTCTTCCCTATCCCAAACTGAGCAATTTGAAATTGATTCAACTCGTATTTGTCTTTATTATTTCGTAACATAATACAATATTTAACGAAAATTAATAATATTATTGATTATTATTTTAGTACAAGTTATTATAGGTTTTTCACTTCAATTCAAGTTTTTTCATTTCAAATTCAATTTTTTTCATTTCAAATTCATTTTTTTTCATTTCAAATTCAATGTTTTTCATTTCAAATTCAATTTTTTTCATTTCAAATTCAATATTTGAAAATAAATTCATATTTATTTTTAAATTTTTTAAACTGAAGAAACTAACTATTTTTAAACAAAACAAGAAAAATAAAATATTAATGTTAATGTTAATTTATGTTTTTAATTTTTGGCTATAGCCAGTTGAACAATATATTTGTTTTGTTTAAAAATACTTAGTTTCTTCAGTTTAAAAAAATTAAAAATAAATATCAATTTATTTTCAAATATTGAATTTGAAATGAAAAAAATTGAATTTGAAATGAAAAACATTGAATTTGAAATGAAAAAAATTGAATTTGAAATGCAAAAAATTGAATTTGAAATGAAAAAACTTGAATTAGAAGTGAAAAACCTATATATATCATTTTTATTATTATATTTTTAATTTCGTATAAAGAGAAAAATATTGTACAATATAGTAGAAAGTACATAATGTATAATTTCAAAGCTAACTTTATAATTGAATATTTTAAATAGAAATTTAACATACTTTTTTAGTTTATTATTTATTTTGTATAGAACAAAAGTATTTGAATTTAAACATTGACTTTACAAAACTAACATTAAGATTAATATAATTTTCAATTTTTTATATTTAGATTTTTTTTTTGTTTTTTTTTTTGTTTTTACATATGCATTCATTTAAATTTAATATCGGTTTTGAATTACTCCAAAATACGTTTCAATAAAAATATTAAGAAAATAGAATACCCAGAAAAGACAATATAAAGTTTTATGTATATACTTAATTTAATAATGATTATTTTTACTTTCACATGTAATTTAATATTACTATAATTAGGTCGCTTGAGCGTCTTATTGATTTCCTAGTTAAATTTTTAGGAGCTGCTGGACGCGGTGCTAAACGCCTAGAGCTGCTTGGTTCTTCTGCCCCCAAGGTTGTGGTTGGAGTGATTGTGTTAAGCTGTAACGACATCCCATTTTCAGATTTTTTGCCTTTTCTCTTTATCACTATGACGATTATAACAATTATAGTTAAAAACACAAATGCAGAACCAGTTGAGACTATGGAGTAGCGATGTATTTCGATCTCTGTGTCCTGGTCTAAAATTTTTCTTGACTCTTCCGCTCGATTAATTTCTTTTTCTAGTTCTTCTATTGATTTTTTACCTTCTGTTAGGCCGGCTATTATTTCTTTATGGTTGCCGACACTCAAAGGCAGCTTACTTCTATGGTATTCTGTTGCGTTGTGTGTTTTGTTTTTTAAATTGTACAATTTAATCTTCAAAGTATCCCAAATGAACGTATGATTTACTCTAGATTGCTTATATTCATACTCTGTATAGAGTGTTTTTTCGAATGGTAATTTAATTCGATTATTTCTAAATTCGCATGGTTTTAACAGCTGCAGGATTCCCATATTTTCAAGTGTCACACTATAATGAATGCTTTCGCAATTTATATCTATTGTCAATGGAATGTGTAAATTGTAAAGCCATTGATTTGTTGATACCATTTTTATTACGACTCCTTCTGTCGCTTGTACAGCCATGTATTTACAGTTTGTTTTCGAATTTTCAGCATGCTGCAATAAATCTACTAGACAATCTGGACTTTCACTAGTTAGAATGGGTTTTCTATGTTTACAAATTGTAATTGAAGTTGATGCGTTTTGTGTTATCTCTCTGCGGTTTGCATATTCGGCGTTGGTTAGCATGACAAAAGTCGAATAATCTATTGCTTCGGCTATGAAATCTTCTGTTGTTCGTAACATTAAATCCCACTGATCGCTAAATGGTGCTGGCAAAATATAGACCTTTTGTAACTTATATATTGTGGGTCCAGGCAATGGTATTACGATTTTGATTACTAGATAATTGTCAACTGGATACGATGATACTGTGGCCGCTTGGTGTAATAAATATAAGTCTTGCATTGAAGTTATAATTCTTGATGCTACTACACCCTCCTTCAGGATATTGGTAATATTATCAGCATCTAACAAGAAGGGGTGTAATTTATTTTGACTCAGGTCATTTAAAATTGATATTTCGTTGGACTGCCGATTTTGTATTTCCAGCAATTTTGAATTTACTAGAGCCATGTATTCATATATATCCATTTTAAACTTTAATAACGCAATTTCGTTGTTAACGACATTTGTGAAGTTATGAAATGTACTACCTAGTTCTCATAGATTATTGGTAATCGAAACGATATCTTGCTCCATTGCCTTCATTGGTTTGCTTATACGCTCGAAATTTGAGCCCATGACTGATACTTGATGTTTTAATAACTCGAAAGTCTGAGTGTCTCTTTTCTCAAGGGTAGCTTATTGGTGGTATATTTTATGTGCATCATCGCTGTCCATTGTTCCAAAAGCCCACTTCGAAAATTTTCCGATGAATTCAATGGCTCGTTTTCTGCGTTTACGTATAAACGTGTGTTGTAAATGTGCATTATTTTTTCCCAGTGCTTTAGTAATTTCAACTGATTCCGCAACTATACACTCAGAGAAAAAACATCCTATAAAAGATTAATAATGCTCTCATTGTTTCAATAGTACGAATATTGATAGTATATTACCATTAATACAATGGTTTTCACGAATATTTAATAGTCCTTATACTATTGTATTGAAGAATCTTACAATAATATAAATTTAATTAGACATAGTTTTGAATCAATAGGATTTTTTAATATTGTTGTAACATAACTTTAAATACTTTAATACTATTAAATTCTAATAATTTCAATCATATAAATTTAATTATATTATCATTTAAATTTAATGGTAAATCTTATTAATGAAATAGTATCAAACTATAAACTATTGGGTAAGAATAACGCATTTCCAAAAAATATTTTAATAGTACTGGTACTATTATTATAATAGTTCAAATCATTTTGCAAAATATTTTTAATAGTACATGTACTATTATTATAATAGTAAAACATTTTGAAAAATATATTTAATAGTGTACACACTATTAGTTTAATGGTATAATATTCCTAAAAATCATATTAATAGTAAGTGTACTATTGAGTTAATGGTAATTCGTATTGCATAAATATGAAATATTATTAAAGCGAATATAACGGGATTTATTATATTGAATTTTGCCAGATTCCGGGTGAAATTTGCATTCGCTTTTAGTATTTAAAAGTGAATAGTTGTGTTTTTTTTAAAATAATTGATATATGATGAAAGTGAAAGTGTGTTTAATATATATATGTGTTTTTGGAAATAACTGAAAGTGTGTGATAATATTTAATTGTGAAATATAATTTATTATCTATAATGGCTGGTGAAGAGTTTAATATTGAATACTTAACCTTACCATTACCAGAAATTCCAATTGGCATTGTTGAACATGAAAAAACAGTTAGTGAAGAAAATAATTCATCAGAATCGGATGAACTAAAAGATTTAATATGTGTGAAATTTGGTTTAGAGGAGGCAGTTTTTGATCGCATTAAAGGTAAAGTTTTAATTTTTTATATTTCTTTTATATATTATCAAGTCGCTATACAGCTTTAATTTTCCATTTGTGTTTAGATATTTTTCAAAATCTTTGTTAAATAATACTAAAAGAATATTATAATGTTTCAATATTAATTATAATTTGTTTAAGAAAAAAGAAATTGTTTAAGAAAATATATTTTTTGGTAAATTAATTCTAAAAAAGTGCATAAATACTTGAACAAGTCTAAATACACTTGGAAATTGTTTAAGGTTTCGATTAAAATAATTACAGTGAAGGCCAAAATTTGGACAATTTTTAATTTTGTTTGCAAATCATTTGAAAGAGATAAATTATAATAAATAATGTTTAAAATGTACAGATATGTAATTATTTGTATTTACTTTAAAATATACTTTTCTATTACCGTGTACAGTTGCAAACAAGTAAAAAATAAAAATATACCCCCATTTTTTGACAACCACTGTATGTATATTGTAAACATAAATATTCACAAGAATTAAACCATATTTTCTTTTATAAAGCTTGTGGTTTGGATATCGAAAGCCTGTTGGTTTTAACGAAGGAAGATATCGAAAATATTTTTCCAATTCAACAGTTAGGCTTAAGAGTGAAATTTAGATATCATTTAAACTTGTGGAGACAAGATGTAAGGCTTTTCTTATTACGTATATAAATATTATATAAAAAAAATTATTTTTATATAGGCAACCACTGTCTCAGTAACAGACACATGTAGAGAGTGGATCAAAAACAACAGTATGGGAATGGAATACTACGATCAATCGCCATCATCACCATGTAGTTCTCCATCACTAGGTCCTTCGCCAACCAATTCATCAAAGAATTTCAGAATAAGCAATTTTACTGGCACAGATTTGACAGAACTATTAAATAAATCCCAAAAGGGTACTGATATTCTTGATTATTACAAAGAAAAGAATTCTTTAACTGATGTCCATAGAGATTCATTAACTTCGTTAATTGTCGATAGTTACACGGACCAAAAAATAGAAATGCAAATGGGTGATATTGTGAGTAGCTCAAATGCTATCAAAGCAATATTTTCTTCTGAATGCACTGTGAGAAATAATCTTTATTTTCATTTTCTTTTGATGTTTAATTCTTCTTTTTTTAAATTTTTGTACTTTTTTTATTTCAATTATGTTCATATTTCTTAGGATTATTATTTACAGAAAAGGGGTCGAGGACTTAATCCTATTGGAAAGCTGCACGACAAGGCTGTAAATGCACGAATAAAAATTCGAAAACAGAAAAGATCATCAACAAATGATGAAAAAGGTAATATTGTGAATTACAAATGTTTATTATGGTTATTTAAAAATATTTTATTTTGCAGGTGTAACATCTGAAGAGCCAGGAGCTAAAAATGTATGTGCAATTAAAGCATCAGAAGATGAAGAATCAATAATAATTTGGCTAGCTCATAATAACGAGCCTTGGGCAGAAGTCATTATGAAATGGAAACAAGTACACCATATTAGGGAACAGGATATAAAAAAGGATTCTGAAAATATTTTGAAAAAATGGCCGTTATTTAAACATAGCCTTGGACATACTTTAGTAACTTTTTTTTTTTTTTTAATTTCTCCATAATAATATGGAGAAATAAAATACATATAATTCTAGGTTGACATCGATTTTCAAATTTCATTTTCGGAAAATAATTCCAACTTATATAACAACTGGCCAATATTTGTTGAAAAAATATTACCATATTTTAAAATAAATATTAAAGAAAAAATTTCAACAAATTTGCTCAACCAGCTGGAAGAAGATATTGACGAGAGTAAGTTGTTTAAAGATATATATTTTTAAAATATTTTTAATTTTTTTATATTTTCATCCAGGTTCACGTGATTGCATAATATTTTTGTTATTGCATGCAGTTTTAAAGTCTGCAATGGTCTCCCATCAAGCTCAGGATATGAAAAAATGGAAGCCTAGTATAGTTGACTCGCAGCAATCAACTTTACTGCATTGCACCTGCATCAGTAAATATCAAGAGAAAATTGATGAAATAAAAGAAAACTATTTTACTAAAGGTATGTCCTTCCAGCCCATAATATTAGTAATAGGGCCAGAGAAACATAAGTTGCAGCAATTTTACACCTATTATGATGGTATTTTGTATAAATTTTCATCTTTTCTTAAATGTTTAGATGTAACATTTAAGCTTTTTCACGTCATGAATTTTAAATATCCCATTGAAGGGAAAAATGTATATTGTTTTCTTGAGAATTTTTTTTATAATTTTAATACTACTACAAATCCTAACGTAACAGGATTAATTAAAAGTCTTAAACAATAATAAAATATATTAATTTTATTTCTTGAAATAATAATTTAGTTTTTATATTACATAAATTACATTAACGTTTCAACTTATAATATAAATTTAGTTTTATTTCTTATATTCAGTATTATAACTTAATATGTTCACCTGTGCCTTATGCAATGATTATTCAGTAACTTTTGCTTCATCAAAAGCTTTAGTGGACCACATTAAATTAACTCATATGTTAGCGAAAAATTATAATATTCCATGCAAACAAGGGAATTGCTCACAACAATTCTCAAATTTATATCCATTTAAACGACATCTTGATCGAGTTCATAAAAACATGTTAAATGCAAATAAAAATCCAAAACATCCTAGGTGTAGTACTCAGAAAATAGCGGAAAATCATAATATTATCACCTATAAAGATAACAGTCCAAACAGAATTATTACAACAGAAGCTGTCACAACAGACCATCCCATCATTTTAACTTCATCAGATAAATTTAACGGATTATCATTTGTTCTAAACTTACATAATAATAATAATTTTAATAGAAAAAATGTAACTGATATTATAGGAACAGTAGAACAACATATTACAGATCCTTTAGCACAAGTCATTAATACCAAAATTTTACCTTTAATTGAAAATTCAGAAAATAGAGCAGCAGCTTCAAATATATTGCACGAATTCATTAATCCATTCAAAAATATAAATTCTGAATATAAATTTATGCAAGAACTGGAACGCAGAGGATATTTTAAGAAACCTATGCATTATACAATTAATGATCAAGTTTGCGAAATAATCATTGACAGTGCACCAACAATCGACTCAAATAAACGAACTGGGATCATAATGCCTTTGCAATTTCAATTTAAAAAGTTTTTTGAATGTGGCAGTGTATTGAAAGAAACATTAGAAAACACAAAAGTCTTAAATGAAAATAGTCCTGGGGTATTTGCTAATTTGATAAATGGAAGCATATGGAAAGAAAAAATGAAGTCTTTTGAAGATAAATTGACAATACCTTACCTTTTATATTTCGATGATTTTTCGATTGACAATCCTCTAGGCTCCCATGCCAAAGAACATTCGGTTTGTGGAATATATTACACATTTCCAACAATTCCAACACACCATCTTTCCAAGCTGAATAATATTTTTGTTGCCGGATTCTTTAAAACAAAAGATCGATCAAATTTTGGCAATGTTTTTACATTAAGGCCTTTTGTTGATGAAATTAAAAAATTGGAAAGTCAAGGTATAACTATTGAAGTCGGTAAACAAAAATATCATATTCATTTCATATTAGCTTTTGTTCTGGGTGACAACTTAGGTCTTAATACTTTTCTTGGATTTTGTACTAGCTTTAATTCAAATTTTTACTGTCGGAATTGCAAAAGAAAAAAGTGCGAAATGCAAACTGATATTACAGAACACAAAAATTCATTGCGAAGTATCAACAATTATGAAACTGATATTGCAATAAACGACGAAAAATTAACAGGGATTAAAGAAAATTCTATTTTCAATGAAATTGAATCTTTTCATGTAATCAATAATTTTTATTTCGACATTATGCACGACATTTTTGAAGGTATTTGCAGATATGATATTTCCAAAATATTATTGCATTTTATTGAAAAATCAAAATACTTTTCATTAGAAAATTTCAACTATCGTAAACAAATGTTTGATTATGGGGAATCTGAGATTGGGAATATTTCACCACCGTTGACTCTCTCTAATTTAAAATCCAATTCGTTAAAAATGACTGCACGGGAAACAATATGTTTTGTTAATTACTTACCACTTATGATTGGGGACCTGGTTCCAGAAAGTGACCGAACATGGAATTTATTAATTGTTTTGATTAAAATAATTGACATAATTTTATTATCAATCTTAAATGAAAATAATATAAAAACTTTAGAACATTTAATTTCAAAACACAATTCTTTGTATATTTCTTTATTTAATGAAACTTTAAAACCAAAGTTTCATTTTTTATTGCATTACCCGACAGCTATTCGTAAATGTGGTCCATTAAAACATTTGTGGTGTATGCGATTTGAAGCACTTCATAAACCAAATAAAAATTCAGCTAAAGCTACAAATTCTAGAATAAACATTTCTCACACGCTTTCAATTAAAGCTGGACTTAAGTTTGCACATTTACTCTCTACCGAAAAATTCTTCGAAGAAGATTTGAGTTTTGAATCAAAAGATACTTTTATTTGCGATCTTAGTACAATATATAATAATATTGAACAAAACATTATTGATTTAAATAATGCTCGTTGCATTCAAAAGGTTTATTTTAGGGGGAAAATGTTTAAGAAAAAATATTATTTAACGAAATCTGTTCTGAACCAAGTACTAGTTTTTCAAATTGAAGAACTTTTAATAAGTGGTTCATTTTTATATTTAATTTGCAGTCAATGGAGAGTATCGTTTTTTAGCGAACATTATCAGTCGTACATTGTAGAAGAAAAAGTTACTGAACAATATTGCTTAAAAAGTGTTTTGGAGTTTGATGGACCTCCAATACATTTACATTTATTAAATAATGGAAAAAAATCATTCCGTTTAAAAAAATATTAATTAAATATTAAAAAAATATTCCGTTTAAAAAAATATTAATTATATGTATTAAAAATATTACTATTACGATCATGTGGTTACATTATAATTTGATAATAATATTAATAATAATGTATATACAAATGTGTTTTTTGAGTTTTTTATAATTACATACGCATATATTTTTTATTAATAAATAATAACTATGAATAAAATTAATATTGTGTTTTTTATTTAAGAAAATAAACAATCAAAAATTATTGTCTGTAAGTAAATCTGTAAGTATTCGTAAAAACAATAGTGTGTACCATATTTTCCAATATGGTCACACTATTAATTTCCAATATGGTACACACTATTGTTTTAATAACGCCTTCATAATGAAATTAATGGTTTTGCCATTATTAAAATAATTAGTGAATACTATAAAAATAATAATTTGTATCATTTTAAATTAATAAGATAATCTGATAAGTTTCAATAGTACAACCCGGTAATTCCAATAGTAGTGCCTAATTAATTTTCAATGGGCATATCCTATTAAAAGAATATGAGATACCATAAATTTTCAATATGCTGTCCTATTATTATAATATGACCAAATCATTAAATTAATAGTATAAAAGTACTATTAATTCTATAGTCTACACGTATTAACTTTAACCGGATAAATCACATTGACCAATTTTAATAGTAAAAAACCATTCTAGTAATAAGAATTCTAATTATTATTATAGTATTTTTCTCTGAGTGTAGCTTTACAGAATTTGAAAAAATTACCGTGCCGATCCCTATTTTCGATACCAGCGCATAGTGTGTCAATTTCCTTTTCGTATTGTGAAATTATATCCAAAACGACTGTGAAATCCATTGGTGTGAACTTAGTTAAAATTGTCCAGACATCCTTATAAAATACTGTCTGCCCTATACTTTCGAATATGACTGGTGTATTCTTTAATTCCTGATACCGGTACGGAGGGTTCTCATCAGCAATAACCATCACGACCATTACATTTGCTATTGTAACTAATAATCTTAATAAACTATTCATTTTATTTATTTATTTTATTGTATAGCGTATAATGTATTTAAACTTAATTTCTTTAAATATGTTTATTTGAATTAATGAAATTAATGAACAAAAATGTTTTTTAAAATAAATTTATTCTATAATTTATATATGTATAAATTTTTTTTTTTTTTTTAATTTTTTTGTTTTTGTTTGCTTTATTTTATTTTCTTTATATTATATTATTAAAATAATGTTTCAAAAATTAAAGTTTAAGATTTTTACAAATGAAATGAAATATATATTATTAATGGTATTTTATCTATTTACTTCTATTATGCTGAAAAATGTTAAATATTGTGTACGCAGCGTAATTTATTTTGAAGTGCAACTCGAATCGCCAGCTACAAATATGCAGCCAACTATTATTTCTTTATAGTAAAACTAGCAGATCATAATTTTACTATTTTGTTATTATTGTCTATCAACTTCTGTTTCCTTCTTTAATCAACCGTCAAGCTGTCAACACGTATAAAATATTACATTAAATAAAACGTTTATATATATTATAATTTCATTAAAATAAAACATTTATATATATATATTTTGTTACCATATATTTCTGGCATTTTTTATTTATTCTTTATCTGGAGATAGGAAATATAAAGATTCTCACATCAACAAAAAATACAAAAAAAAATATTTATTGTTATCCATTAGTTGGTTGGAACTTTGATAAATTTTGGCACTTCCTTCCCTTAGGACTCTGTAAATAGCTTAATTAGATATGTATATATGTATAATAATATATGTATACTTTTTTATAATAATATGTAAATTTTTTTTTTTTTATTCTAATAAAAAAAAATATTAGTAATAAGTTTTTTTACTAAATAATAAAAAAAATATTAGTAATAAGTTTTTTTTTTATCAAAAATAATTTCTAAAATATTCGTATATATATATATATATATATATATATATATATATATATATATATGTGTAATTATTTGTTTATGTATTAGTGATAGGTAATAATGGTTTTTACATTTAAAATGAAATATTTATGGTTATTTTAATTTTGAGGGTATTTTTGTTTTGTCTTATTCATGGAATAATTTTATTCGATTGTTATGTACCTTTTTCAGTTTTTTACTAATTTCAATTTCGGTAGTTATGCTGGTAGGTACTGATTTTACGATATACGGTCCAATCCAAATAGGAGAAAATTTATTTTTTCTAGTTGGATTTTTCAGTAATACTTTATTACCTACTTCGAATTTTTTTGGATTTAATTTATGGTCATAGGTTTTTTTAGATAACTTTTTAGCTTGTGTTAGATTTTTTCTGGCTAGCTCATGTCCCTTCTGAATTTGATATTTTAATTGATTAGGGTAGTAGTCATGATTATATATCGGAGCCGGCGATCTTTTTAAATTTGTAGGCATTTCAAATTTAAATCCATACAAACAATTTAACGGAGATAATTTGGTAGATACATGTGGCGTATTATTATGAACATGCATTGCTTGTTTGAGCCACTGATCCCAATTGTTTATGTCGTTTTCTACAAAATTTCTTAGATATTCCGCAAGAGGACGGTGACTCCTTTCTAAAGACCCATTCACTTGAGGATGGTATGCTGTAATATGTAATTTTTTAATACCTAACAATTTACAAGTTTCTGAAAATAATTTTGAAGTAAAATTTGTACCGTTATCTGTTATTACAATTTTTGGTATACGGAATCGTGTATATTTTGATAGGTCATCCTGAAATGTCAGTATATATCTTTTTCCAGAGTATGTTAATGGTAAAATACCAACTAAATCCATAAATGTTTTATCGAATGGTAAATTTGGAGTGTCAGTTAAAACCATTGGCATTTTAGTTCCTCTTGAACTTTTGTTTGTCTGACACTTAGGACACTTTTTAATAAAGTTATTTATATCCTTTTGCATGTTTGGCCAACGAAATTGTTCTTTTATACGCCAATATGTTTTTTTAAAACCTTGATGACCACCTAATGCAGAATTATGAAAATCATTTAGCACTGTCGGAATATCTTTAGCGTTTTTTAACTAATTTATCATTATTTTCGATACATTGTTTTTTAGATTGCGTTCTTGTTTGTACAGCTACTATTTTTTCTGTAGCTTGTGTTGGGATTCTACTTAATACGTCGGCATTAATATTATACTTTCCAGGTTTGTATTCGATTTTATAATCATATTCTGATAACTTATGATGAAATCGAATAAGCCTCGAAGTAGGATCCTTAACATTAAACACACCTTTAATAGGTCTATGGTCAGTAAAAACTGTAAATTTACGGCCCAGTAGATATGTCCGAAATTTTTTCGTAGCCCATACGATAGCTAGTAACTCCTTTTCAATAGTTGAATATTTTTTTTCAGCTGCATTTAACGACCGACTTGCAAATGCGATAGGTCTTTCCTCCCCATCATTTATTTGGGAGAGCACAGCTCCTAGTGCTTCATTAATTGCGTCCGTTGTTAGAGTAAAAGCTTTCGAAAAATCAGGATAAGCTAAACAAGGTGGAGAAATTATGCAGTTTTTTAATTTAATAAATGATTCCTGACATTCAGAGGACCATTTAAATGTAGTGTCTTTTCGTAACAATTTATTTATTGGAGCTGCTATTTCAGCTAAATTCGGTATAAATTTCCGATAATAATTGACGAAACCTAGAAATGACTGAACCTGTTTACTATTTTTTGGAACAGGAAAATCTCTGACACAACTTGTTTTTGCTGGATCTGGTGATGCTCCAGTTTCAGAACACACATGGCCAAGATATACTACTTCTTTACACAAAAAATTGCATTTTTCTGTATTTAGTTTCAAATTATTCTGTCTTAATTTAGATAGTACTCTTGCCAATTTTTCGTTGTGTTCATTAAGATTTTTTGCATAAATAACTATATCATCTAGATATACAAAGCAATCTATTCCCTGCAACCCTGTTAGAATATGGTTCATTATTCGTTGGAACGTTGCAGGTGCTCCCGTCAGCCCAAAAGGCATCCTGTTAAATTCATAATGCCCCAAACCAGTGCTAAATGCAGTTTTTGGCTTATCAACCGGGTCTATTAAGACCTGGTGATAGCCGCTAGCGAGATCTAAAGTTGTGAAATACCGGCAATGTCCCAACTGGTCTAGAATATCGTCTAGAATATCGTCTTTTATCGTCACTTCATTCAACTTTCTGAATCTACTACAACTCTCCATTTCTTCTCACCATCCTTTCCAGCTTTTTTAGGGACAAGAAGTAACGGCGAGTTCCACGGAGATTTACTTGCAGAAATAACACCATCAGCTAACATTTTTGAAACCTGATTGTTTATTTCTGTTCTATGCACTTCAGGCAATCTATACTGTTTTTGATTTATAGCTGGTTGGTCCGGTCTAATTTGAATTGAATGCTTTAAAACTGTTGTATATGAGAGATAGCATCATTTTTTACTAAAAATACGTCATTATACTGTACGCATAAATTTTCAATTGCGTTTCTTTCTTCTTTATTTAAGGTTTTATCTAATTTTATCGAATCTAATAATAATTTTATTCTATTAGAAGGAGAATTACTGGTAAAATTGAAAATTTTGTTTTGGTTTTCACCAATAATCTTAAAATTATTTAAATTTGAATATTTCGGAACGAAATTTTTATTAATTGTATAATCTTTAATAGTAGAATTTATTATTGGAACGTTGATCATGTTTTTGTGGACTTTGACTATCGTATTACCTAAATAAATACCTGTATCAATTTCCTGCGATTCAATTAAAAGTTCACCAGAAGTAACTGGTAATTGAAGTTGTACTACCTTTTTCGTACGCGCTTGAATTTTTATGAAATTCACTTGATCAGATTTATTTATTTGTTTTAATGGTAATTCACAGATTGTCTGCATGTACTCATTAAGTAAAGTTAATTTTTTGTTTATAGAATCTAGAACGGATCGATTCCAGAGAATATCGCGACCTAATATTCCATCGGCAGGGATATCATTCAGATTATCCACTAAATGCCATTTTGTTTTAAGAATTTTCTTAAATGAAAAATTAAGTTGTATTGTACCTAGTGTACTACTAACACCACCAAATACGCCAGCTAACTCTCTCGATTCTGTTTTTATTAAATTCCTAACAACTTTTAAAGATTCTTTCTTAATAAGGCTGGTATCTGCCCCAGTGTCGACCAATACCAATATTTTATCATTTTTCGCTGATAGCAAAGGTAACTCCACGAAAGCATCATCTTTTCGAGTTTCTCTATTCATATATATCTTATCCCTATTGTAATCATTCTTTCTTATGCTAAAATAATTTATCAAAAATTTTATTAATATACATACTTTATTATATATTATTTTTGATAATATATTTACGTCATTCCATATACCTAACACAACTTTACCTACATATTCCAATATACTAAAAATTCTAATATATGCAAATGTTAAATAAAAATTAAGTATTTGTAATATAATACTATCTTTTTTATTTTGTATATTTTTTCTAAATCTTGACCTACGTTTATGTTTTTTATTATTAGACAAATCCAATGTCGAGTTTTTCAATTCATTGCCCTTTAGTTGTAATATATTGAAATTTTTAAACTCTTTTTGTATGTTGTTGTCTGATATTTGCTCTTCTAATATATTATTGTTTTTATTTTGATCTTTATTTTCAATGTCAGATAAATTTGTATTTATTTTACTAGGCAGTGATAAAGTTGGAGCAGTATGTTTATTTTGATCTTTATTTGCAATGATTTTTGGGGCACAGTTTAGTTGTTCGCACTGGCCCCTTGGTCGTTTCCCTTTTCCGACTTATAGTAATTTTGTTTGCTATAGCAATTATCTTCTTGATGCCCTAGCCTAGAACACCATTTACATTTTACCCTCTTATTAACTGTTTTCGTCGTTAATATTTTTGCACGAGGGCATGTATCAGTCCCATGTCCGTACACCTTACAATTTCCGCAATATGGCGTATTTTTTCTAATTCTACATTCTGCATATGTATGGTTTGGTTTATTGCAAAAACCACATAAAACTTTGAAATTTTGTTTTGGTTTTGGAATTTGCTGATTCGGCATGGGGGAATTCTGACCTATATTTGAAGAAGAAATCATATGGTTTTGTAAATAATTTTGTGTTGTAATGCTAGGACCAATTTCTTGTACGGTATTACTCGGAAAATTAGGATTATAAAAATTACTATTAGGAAACATATTATTGTTAGCTAAACTATTATTATTTATATTATTATTCATTAGTAACTGCGGACTTTGGACTGGAATTTGGTTTTGGTAAGGAATTTGTGTGAACATTTGTTGTTGGTTATAATGGTTAAATTGCGATCCCAACAACATAGATGTTTTTAACTCCGAATCAACAAGTTTATCGAATTCGGTTTCATTGCATGTTAACATAAATTGTTTGAGCCCGATATCACCAAGGCCAATTTTAAATGCTTTTAATACATAATTATGCAATTCATTTAGCAATGCAACTGAATCATTAGCATTGTAACTAGCTGCTATAATTTCTTTTGACAAGTTTTCTAAATGTTGAAGTCGTCTAGAAAAACTTTTGATGTCTTCAGCTACGAACTGATAGGTACGGCTTAATTCATACATAACGCTTTCTAATGTCCTGGCCGATAAATAAGTAGATTTAATTAATTTTTCTAAATCTTTTAATTTCTTTACAGAATGTGCTCGGACAAGCTCGAATGCATCTCCACCTAATTTAGTTGTTAGAAGAGAGACAAATATTTCCTCTTCTTTTGCGTCGATACATTTTAGTGCTAATTGGCATGCATTTACGAATTCATATATACCTTCCCCGCTAAATCCGGTGTTCTAGCACCTGTAAAATGAGGTACAAATCGTGTAATAATTTTACCAATATTTTCATAAGACATTTCTAATGTTTTAATTTTTTCGTGCGTTTCTCTCAAAATATTTTCGGATAACGTTTGTGAAACAATAGAGGTTTCAACCGTGGTCTTTTCTAAATAATTATTAGCGCTAGAACTATTTTCATATACTCCTTCCAAACTTTCTTCAAGAGCTTTTATTTGTATCTCTTTCTCATCAACTTTCCTTTCCAAAAATTCCACTTTTAATTCTAAATCTTTTTGTTTTTCTTTCTGGTGAGTATTAATATTATCAATTTTGTTCTTGTATTTATTTACGCGTGTTATATTTTCTTGAAGCTGGGTATATAATTTGCTTCTTATTTTGTAAACTTTCTTGTAGTTGTTTACTAAGTTCTTCAACTTTTAATTCCGTTTCTTGATTAATTTGTTCAGAATTTTTTTGTTTTGCTTCAAATTCTTTTATTAATTTTAATTTTGTTAATAATTTGGTTTTTAATTGATGAATCTCTTCGTCTTGATTATCTCGATACTCAGTTATAACGTTATGTAATTTCGTTAGGCTTCTATCGGTGGTTTCTAATCTAGTAAAGTGACCCCACTCCGATGAAATTTGTGTTTTTATGAGGTTATAAACTTCCCTACTGGTATAATTTTTAATTTCACTTAGAAGCGATTCATTAAAACTTTTTATTTCTACTTTTTGATCTTCCCTTTCCTTTTTTAACTGTGATAATTTCTCCTTTAATGTTTTTATTTCTAATACTAACTCATTTACGTCCATATATTAATTGGTTTTTAAATAAAATTATGAAATATTTAGGTAACTAACAATATTTTTCATTTCAACTATGAATTGAAAAATTATATAAATGTCAAATTAAATATTTATAATTGGAACGCTGTAATTTATTACAAATATAAAATAATTAAATACATAAAATAGACTTACCAATTTGTATAGTAAGAGCCAAAACCCTCACAAAAACGTTGTAGTTTGGTTGGATTCTGATGACAGTTTTATTTGGAAAATGTCTTTCAATTTTTGTTGTATATTTTGAAAAATATACTAGAGTAGTAATGTTCACAATGTTTTTTAAAAGCAAACACAAAATACACTACCAAGATCTTAAAAAATAAATACACTTTTTTTTTTTTTATATTGAAATTTATTTTAATATTGGTTGATTTGAAAAAGAATTTTTAAACTTTCAAATTATGTTCTATAATTTTTTATTTAAATCTTTTAGTAAAAATCACTTAACTTTGAACAATAATTATCAATATTTTTTTTTATTTTTTTTTGTATAATATTTTTTATAATTACAATAACAACTACAATGTTTAAAAAAAATTTATAAAATTTATTATATAAATGTCTTGTTACGCGAAAATTTATTATTATGTTTTCACAATAATTTTATATATTATTTCAATATATATTACATACTTTAAACTTTATTAAAATAAAATAATTTATTTATTTATTTTTTTCACTTCACTTAAAGTTTAACAAATTTTAATAAATAAATTTAATACAAAAACTTTAATAATAGAAATAATAAAAAGAACAAAGTTTTCCGGCTGCGCCAAAATGTTGTAAATAAAACGACTGATTTCTTCGATAGATCTAAATTGAATTCCCATACTTAATTCAATCAATTTCAAATTTAGCTTTTGGGTGAAAGTTGATATATTTTTAAAACGAATTGTCAGCGTTTTTCAAATTAATAATTATTGTCAGAGACAACCAAAATAATTAAGGCTTGGGAACTTTTGCAAGTCGTATCCGGTGCAAGCAAATCATTTTTTATGTGAATTAAATAATTATGTTATTTGATAGCGACAATTTAATAATTATTAAATCAATCAAATGCTAATAAATCGTCTGAAGATGGCACATGCAGGAAACGCATATGCACAACACAGTACAAGTATCAACAAAACACAATGAATTTATAAGTGTTATTTTATTTTTATAATTTTAAGTTATTTATAATGAAATATTTTATAAAGATAATACATACATTGTTATTATTATTTACAAAAAAAATGTTTTTATATTATTCCGTTTCTTTCCCATAATTTTCTTAATAATATTTCATTTCCTATTTTCATGATAATCTTCTTGATATGTGTTATTATTTTCGATGATGTTGTCATTTGCTTCCCAGAAATCATTTTTATCATTATTCACATGTATTCTGAATAACGTTCGGAACGTTAGTACAAATTAGTATCAGCTGACGGAGTACACCCCATCAGACAAGTGTCACAAAAGTTTCACAAAAATGTGACAAAAAAATGTGATTGTATCACAAAAAATGGTCACAAAATTGTTGAAAATATGGCAGTCTAGTTGACGCTTATTGTCACAGCTGGGTCACAATTTTGGTGGTAAAATTGTGATAAAAATGTGGACGAAATTGTCACATTTATGTTGAAAAACTTGTCACATTAATGTGGGAAAAATTGTCACATTAATACTGGAAATATTGTTACAGTTTTGTGGAGATTTTTATCATGATTTTGTTACATATTGTAGATATTAATTAATTTATTTTCTTATGCTAAAATGAAAAAATAACACTATGTATTTTATATATTATACTTTATTTTATATATTATATTTTAAATTAAAGATAAAACATTTAAAAATTAAAATTATTAATTCAAGTTGCTTATATAATATAAATAAAATATAAATTAAATTCTAATGCTTCTTCTTCAAATATTTTTGAAAGCGTTACTTCTCATCCCTTTGCAAAAAAGATTTATTTCACATAAGGCCTCATCTTCCGAAAAATCTTTTTGCCTAATTATCTTTAATGTGTCTGAAATTAAAAAAATAAGAAATAAAGAAGATTGAGAAATTTAATTATATGAGTTTAATTTTTTTCTTAATTAAAACCACAACTAAATAAAAAATATTTCTTTTATTTTACTTACCCTTACTTTTACTTACAGCAAAAACACAAATTCAATTTAGACGAAGATATAATTTCACAACTATTTTTTATTACTCTTTTATGTTGTCGATATTTTGTGAACTTTTTGTGACCAATTAGTTCAGGAAAAAAAATTCCCAAAATAATGTCACAAAAATTTCACAATAATATGACAAATAAATGTGGACATATTTTTGTGAACTTTTTATCACATTTTTGTCACATTTCGGGGTCACAAAAAATATTCACAAAATTACTAACAAAATTGTCACAAAAAATCCACCAAAAACTGTGATCACATTTTCTGTCTGCTGGGGCAAATTAGTATTATGAATTCCGACGGAATCGAGTTATAAAATTGCCATATCAAAATGATTTTCGAAAGTATTCGAAATCAGCTGATTGCTGTCAAACGGTGTCAACCGGAGCGAATGCTGATTTTTAAATTATTGAAATTTGTGTTTTCTAAATATTTTTTTTTTTTTTTAAATAATAAAGATAATTAAATATTTTATAAATAATTTATTGTCTAAAAAATAACTAGTAGTGTAAAAATAATTTGTTTGAGAAAAAGATTTTATTGGTTTTTGTATAATTATTAGTCATGCTTGTGAAAAATCAAAAATGGCCAGTATATTGGATTTCAGTTAGGAAGTAATGGAAGATAAAAATAAAAAAAATTATATAAAAATAAAAAGAATGTGCCAATTTTTATTTATTTGTTTACAGAAATTTTTCTTTTTGTTTTCACATGAATCTTAAAATTAAATTTTTCTAAACATAAATTAATTTTATTCACTACTTTATTCACTATTCTTATTTAATTGTTTATTAAACACATATTTAACTTTAAATAAAACAATTTTACACATAAATTATATCCACGCACTCACTTTTATTCATTCTCCGCAATTATAAAGTTTCGGAGAAATTTAGTATGAAATATACGTTCCGAACGTAATTCAGAATACCATATTTACAATCAATCGAATTCGAAAATTAATTATCCTCCGCACGGAATTTACAATACCAAATTCTCCGTCGGAGCTAAAATCGTGTATTTCTCCGCTCCGAACGGAATTCAGAATACATGTGATTGTTAATTTTATTGCAGGAGTTCGAATATATATTTAACTACCATCGATGCAACAAACCAACACGTTATATTTAGCTAATTCCTTTTGCAAACGAAAATTTCTTTTAAACTATGTACAAAAAAAAATATATATATATAATTAACTTCATTTCAAAAATATAATATCTTTACTTCTCTTCTGTTGGCGAATAATGTTCCACGGTATCTTCAATAAAATTTTTAGCACGATGACATGATTCTCTGTCTTTAATCATATTATAAATCTCATCATCAGATGAAGATGAAGAATTATCCAAAAGTTGAGAATTAGCTAAATTTATCCCACAAATTATTGCTGCGTTATTTTCTTCCATTTTTATTTTTTGTTTATGTTTAGAAAAACATCCACAAATTGTCATTAGAATTTTTTTTTTATTATTTTTTTATTATGTTGCCGTATTGTGCGAGGTAAAAATTCTGCACCGTCGAAAATTTAAATGCAGAATATGTTACATTTACAGGCAGATTTTTTTAGAAACGAACACGAAATTATTTTCAGTTCAACATTTTTTCGAGAAACGAATGGAAAAAATGTGCTCTGTGAAAAAAATGCAGAATGCGGGCAATATTTTTTTTTGAAACGATTTCACCATAATTTTAATATTTTTTCAATTTGTTCTACTTGAATACTTATTATTCTATGGTTGAACCAACAGGCCGCCACCTACAAAAGGGTTCACAGTACTGAAAAGCACGCTACACATACATACGGCGCCATCTGGTTATTCAAACCATTAGAAATCGAACAAAATTAATTTTTAGTTCTAAAGTAGTTCTAAAAGTATGAAAGGTATTACCAGCTGTGTGCTGTCTACAAGTAAAAATATTCGCTAAGGAAAAACTGAAATTACAGTTCCAACGTCAGAAAACACACAAATTAACAGATTTTACTACTATCGCAGTTTTGAAAAGAACTCTACTACTTCCATCGGCTTTCATCCAACAATGCAAGACTTAAAAATTTAATACAAATAAAAAAAACTAAAGAAAATCTAATTTGTAGTTCCAGCATTAAAAAAACACACAAAGAACGCTACAACTTCCCTCGGCTCTCATCTGTTAATTCGAGGCTTAAAATTTAGAAATCTAACCCGAAATTGTAGTTCCAGCATTAAAAGCTACAAGTGAACAGACTAGGTTTAGTTTTTAGAACAGATAAACAAATACAATTATTTTTTAAAATGAAAACAATAATAAAAATCAATAATATCAATTTAATAATTATTGAAAATAGGTCACTGTCCGCTTAGGTGTTAATTAAACAAGTTCGTATGGTCCGATAATAGCGACTGTCGGTTCTGTTGGGATATTGAAGAATCCCAAACAAGGCACACCTGTATAAGAGATTTCGGAGTCTGCACGAATTCTGGGGTATAGCATATGTCCGAGAGGAAAACTCTGGGCTTCTACAGCAGTCTGGATATCTAGTTTGGTGGGCATAATAGACCAAAAAATATACAAAACAATTTGTCATTTAATTTTTTATACAGGGTGTCCCGGTTTGGGATGCTAATCCGTTAAGGGGTGGTTCCTTGGTTCATTATAAGCAAAAAATCGTATGGAAGGGGGGTGCATTTTTAACATCCACTGAGCTACAAGGTGTTTTAAAAAAGTTCTTCGGAGAAGTAGGTACAAGCACTTATTCAATTATAACTTCAAGCGTATTGAACCTAGAATATCCAAACTAGGGACGTTTGATAGACAATTAATTGTACCTGCGACTTCTGGTTTGCCCGGTAGAAAGGTAAACCAAAAGTCGCTGTCGGTAAATTGCGTTAAAGTTATTGTTTAAAAATCATTTATAATTCCCACAATAATAATTAGTATAGTTTTTAGATATCATTTTATTATTCCCACAATAATAATTAATGCATTTTTTAGATATAATTTTACATAATTTAAATTAATATTTTGCAAATAAATTAAATTTGGGGGTTTCAAATATCCGTAATTTTAGTGTAACATGATACAAATTTAAATCAAATAATATAAATTTTTTGTTATAATATTAATTAGATTTATGGGAAAACTATTTCAAGAATTTATATATGCAAATTAATATTATGGGAATTATATTTAAGGTTGAATTCTAGAAATTAGTACATTATGTGAATTATATTTTTGGTAGTATTAAGTGCCAGCTTGCAATTTTAGGATATAAAAGAAGCAAAATTTGTAATTAATAAATCATTCTATTTAGAACTGTTCCAAGACTTACTTATTGTTTTATTTCTGTCTTTGAGTCTGAAGACAGACAGTTCTACAGTTTTCTTAAACTTTACAGGTCCGACCGCGACAAGTATAATTAATCTAAGTTCCTAGTAGGAACCAATTTATTCATCAACGAATATTCACGCGGTAGAACAAAAGAGTTCTATCGCTCTACAAAAAACAGTTATGATTTTTTCAAAAAAAAATTAATCAGATTTTGGAAAAATGCCAGTTTTCTCAAAAATTTTCCGGGTGTACATTTTTTGTTACCTTTCTACTGGGCAAACCAGAAGTCGCATGTAAAAGCTTTGTATGGCGATTTCGTAGCTAACACTATGACGCATCCAAATCAAATTAAAAAAAAATTACACCCGGCAAAATTTTGAGAAAAGTTGCATTTTTCCAAAATCTGATTAATTTTTTTTTGAAAAAATCATAACTTTAACGCAATTTATCGACTGCGACTTTTTTAAAACACCCTGTAGCTCAGTGGGTGTTGAAAATGCACCCCCTTTCCATACGATTTTTTGCTTATAATGAACCAAGGTACCACCCCATAAGGGTTTAGCATCCCAAACCGGGACACCCTGTATATATTTACCATTAGTCTTTCTTTGTAATTATCTCCATTATCAACCGTTTCATAAGAATTAAATATACATATTTTTCTTCTTTTCGTACCCTAGCTGAGTATTGATTAATTTAATTTATTAATTAAAATTCTCCACTTCTTTATATTGATAATTGTTTAAAGAAATGTTCGCTAGTCCTTTAGATGTCTTTAGCAATTGCCACCAGTTGTAGTGGTGATTTGCCACTGTCGTAAGCAAAACATAAAACGTCAGCTAATTCATTGTGTACGTGTACACTATACTGTAGTCTGTTGTGGTTTTCATTTCTACTAGTGGCTTGCTACTTTCTGTATTCGTGGTGATAGACTTGCCTGCACCCTGCCTTTTCCGGTCAGGTCATCATTGGAGTAGCGTGTGTGTGCCATTGCCATATTTTCTTGTGATCAGAATCAAAATCCACCAAAATATAAAATGAGAATCTACAAAGATATTATTACTGGTATGTTTATCTTTATATAATTTTTGGTTTGAGAAAATATTTGCTGATTTAAAATATTATATACATATTGAATTAGATTTTAATTACATTGTTTCTTAATCTTACAATAAAAACTATAAAATGTATAAAATGGTGAAATTTCAGTTTTAAGTATTAATATAATTCTTAACAAAAAACATGCATTCCGCCAGTAGACTAAATGGCACTAAATAAAATTGGTATTTAGGTCACATCCCACCGAAATCATAATTTAATGTACTATATATATAACATAATCTGCATAATTATATTTTGAGAAAAGGAATTTAATTTTATTAAAATATAATTATTTTTAACAGGTGACGAGATGTTTTCAGATTCTTATAAAATCAAATTAGTTGATGATGTAATTTATGAAGTACAGGGAAAACTAATTAGTAGATCACAAGGAGATATTCAAATTGAAGGTTTCAATCCATCTGCTGAAGAAGGTGATGAAGGAACTGATTCCGCTGTTGAAAGTGGTGTAGACATTGTATTAAATCATCGTTTGTCCGAAACATTTTGCTTTAATGATAAAAAGTCCTTTACACTTTACTTGAAAGATTACATGAAAAAGTAAGTTTATACTATTTTATGTTTTTAATATGCATTGCAATATGGTGAGCATTTCTATATTGAATACACGCTAAGAGTAACTACTATTTAGTATATGAATACTCCAGTTTATATAAAATAAAATAACAATTGGCATATTCAGGTATTTATATCATATATACCTGAATATGCCAATTGTATTTTACCATAAAAAAAGTTGTGATTGCGTGTAATTATACAAAAAACGCGTTTATTTTATTTTAAATTTAATTTTATAATCCATTTTTTTTTTTTTTATTATTTTTTTTTTAATTTAAAATTTTTGTGTAAGTGTAATATGCCAACATACAAAAAACACTTAAGAGACTATATGCAATCAAGCAGAAGAAAATGCTTTTATTTCATATGAACCCAAGAACAAAATTGTCACCAAAATATTTATTTTACAATAATTAGAAACGTTTAATAGAAAATGTTATAGCGAAACCATTTTAAATTAGGTTTTCGATAAATTTTTTTTTTTTTTGCAAAAATACTTAAGCATCATTGAATGTTTCCAAACCTGAAAAATATTTTTTGCAATATTGATTATTTAATGAAGAGTCTTGTATCTTGGGTGAATATAGAAAAGTAACGCACAAATTATATAAAAAATATTTTAATTGTAATTATTAATTGAGAGGAGGGTTGCTAACTTTTATATAATATTTCCGATAATATCTATTATATTTATATTATACTTTATTTGAATTGTAAATCATATTAATTCCATTCAAACCATCAGTTCCAAACAGTTTATACAGACAACCACATAAAATGTTCAAACAAATTTTTATGATCACTCTCCACTAGTCTTAAGAAAATAATTACATACTAAAAAATTGTATTTGTAATAAATATAGTAGGGCAATTACTCAAAATCTTCTAAATTGTTCACAATAAATTAATCTTATTTTATTTCTTATTTTAATTAATAAGTTTACTTTCTCTTCGATTCAAAAACGCTAAACTGTTACTGTTACTGTTTATTGACCACGAGAACGAGAGATGAAACAAACATTCCTTTCAATTTTTTCACAATCTGTTTTCTCTTTGTAATAAGATATCTCTTCTCTATATGTACTAATATATATATATATTAATATATATATATATATATATATATAATTTAAGAAAATGACATCAATAATTAAGTTTTTTTTAATTTTGTAGATTTTCTTTGCTATTTTGGCGTAGGGTTTCCAAAAATATTTGAAACTATTGCATTTAGGTTACAACTATTGGCATTATTTTATTGCCAATAAATAACCAGCATGCAAAAAAAAAATTAAAATAATTAAACAGTGAATCAACTTACTCATAGTTTTTTTACTACCTGTTTATTTTGACAATTATAATAGGATTATTTGTAGTTACGTTTCTATAGATGCGATTATTGCATTTAGGTTATAAAACTTTTGGCATTGTTCTATCGTCAATAAATAGCCAGAATGCAAAAAAAAAAAAAATATTAAACAGTGTATCAACTTTCTAATAGTTTTTTTCACTACCTGTTTATTTTAACAGTTACATTAGATTATAGTAAAGGCGATAATTCTTGTATAATATTAATACGTACTTACTTATAGATTCTAGTATAATATTAATACTCTTCTATTTACTTATAGATTAATTGCAAAATTGGAAGAAAGTGCGCCAGACCAAGTTGATATATTTAAAACTAACATGAATAAGGTGATGAAGGATATTTTAAGCCGTTTTAAGGAACTACAATTTTTCACAGGCGAATCTATGGATTGCGATGGTATGGTATGCATGTGTGAATATAGAGATGTTAATGGCCAAAGTGTTCCTGTAATGATGTTTTTCAAACACGGTCTAGAAGAAGAAAAATTTTAATTTTTGCTCTTTTGTGTAACTAAATTAATTTATATATAAATTTAATAATTTTTTTATTACGACAATATTATTGGGAATTATTTGAAATTAAATTTTTACAATTAATGAAATTATATATATTATATACATATATATACATAATTTTCAATTATGATTTTATTTTAAATATTTTGAAAACGTTTTCCTCATTTCAATTCTTACTATAATTAATATATTTTGTAATAATTTGTTTGGAATATTTATGTAAGTTAATAATTAAAAAACATGATTTAAGTTTTTGAGATAGGACAGATTAAAAGTAAAAAAGCACCGCCAATAAAATAATATTGAAACCTTCATATAAATATTGTTTTATTTCGTAGTTCAAACTTAAAATGCCGAAATCTAATAATTTTTTGTTACGATATATTTTCAATATTGAAATTATCGCACTAAAAACCCGAAAATTGAGAAAATATAGCTACATTTTTGAAATTTTGAACATGTGTTTATATTTATTATACACAAGCATCATGTAAAACAAAAGTTAAATTTTTATTCTACACAAGCATCATATGTAAGTAAAAGGTAAATACGAATTTGTTTGTGGATTTCACATTAAAAGGTAGATACAAAAACCTTACTTAATGCAGAACGGCGATACTAAAGCCATTTGTATTTATGGTAGAACACTACTACATGTTTATTTTCTTCTTTTTTTTTACAAATAAATGTTTGACGCTATATTTTTTTATGTGACGCTTAAAATGGGTATGTTAAATGAATGTAAAATAATTATGTTATAGTTTTTGTGAAAACCGTTTCGGAAATCAGAGAATCCGAATTTGCCAAAACACGAAACAGACGATAAAAAAAGAAAATCTAAATTTGGTGTTACGTAATTTATGGATAATCTCCAATTTCGCTCGTGGGAAAACACCTACCTGTTGTTAGATTCTGTAAATATTTTATTATTGTAGACTTATAAACAAATCAAAAAATCAAAATAGTAAGAAATATCAAAGTATACGCATGGGGTTATGTTCAACTTCTTTATGACCTTATTTATGATAGGCATAAAACCATGATGGGGTAATGTCATTGTGAACTGGATTTAAAGTCGTAATGACCTTATATCATGGCACCTCTAGTAATCTTGTCTGCCGTATATTTAATATAATTATATGCAAGATCTTTGTTCACCATTACAATTTTATATTTAATTTATGGACGAAATATTTAGGTACAATAAAAGAAAATGAAAATATATTGCTGACTTATTGATAAATAATAAGTTTCGAAATTATTTCCAGCAGTAAAAACAAATCAAATTATTTCTTGATGTATAATTTAATTTTAAGTGGACTTCTCCACTTACAAACAAATAATTTGGTTTGTTTTTTTACTGCACAAAAAAACTGAAATCTGAATCTTATTTATTATATTTATTGACTACTTATTACTACGTCTGTTCTTGATTAAGATTAATTTGGGGTATAAATTTATTTTTTAAATCGCAACTGCTAAAATAAAAGGACTGTTGTCCTTTAATTGCTCTTTCCTTCCTTATTTGTTTCTAATATCGTTTCTAATATTACGTAGTAATAAGTAATTTTCCTGAAGGAATTATAAAATAGTTAAAACTAGAATATATTATTTTTTGGTATAAGTAATCTCCAAATAATTAGTATATTCATATTACTATATTATTTAATACAATGCCCTATTCAGCACATTATTAGTTGTCTGCTGCACAGAATCCAAAACAGATCCAATTTTAACGGAATTACTGACCACTCCTAACATTCTGCCAACAATGCTTTTAGTATTAATTTCATCACAATGTATTTTTATTTTTGGTTGATTACCTATTGTATTATAGAATAATATTAAATTAAATATATATATACATATATATGTAAATCAATTTAAATACTAACCGATTAAAAAATTAATAATAATCTTGTTGAATTCTTTTGCAGTTTGTTGATGTGGTCTGTATCCAGCTCTTTCAATTATTTTCAAAGTTGAATTCTCACAAAACTCCGTGCTTTTGACCATAGACTCCAAACAAAACATATCATCTTCATTACCTAAGAATACGAGAGTTATTATTACACATTAATACATATTTTACGGGTATGTATGTATATGGGTAAAACACAATTTGGTTTTCGTGAAGGATTGGGTACGCGAGTTATGTATATATCATCTACACCTAATCTATCACGCCGTGGATCCATGATATTTTAAATAAAATTATTTAAAATATAATGTATGTAACTTGAGCTTAATAATTCTATATTAATAATTATTTTCAAAATTATTTAAAATTATTTTCCCATCAGTTTTTTCCCACAAAACAGCTACCTAGACGAAACGTCAGCACTTTATTTGTAAATCATAATTAACATTAAACCTTATAAGTTATAATATTAATTATGATCAGTTGGTTATGACAATTCAAGATATAGGTTTTTCACTTCTAATTCAAGTTTTTTCATTTCAAATTAATTTTTTTTCATTTCAAATTCAATTTTTGTCATTTCAAATTCAATGTTTTTCATTTCAAATTCAATTTTTTTCATTTCAAATTCAATAGAGTATAGATCTACTGAAACGAACTATTATAATTGAACAATGTGATAATAATTATTAAAAAGACAAAAAGTGGGCAACGAAGTAAATCAAAGCAAAATTTAGTGATTTACGTAGAAAGAACACAAAAAAAAAAAAAAATATTTACAACTTTTTTTAAAATAAATATATATACATAATTTTATATTTGTATATATTAAAATGTCACAAGATCAAATAGCACAATGTGTAGTTGCTCTAACACAGTTAGTGGCACATAATAACCAACCGCAAAACTGGAGAACAAGAATTGAGGGAGGAATTCGCTATCTACCAATATTTAAAGGAGAAGTTGGAACACTGCCTTCTTTCATCGGATCAGTAACCAGCCTTCTAGGAAATTACGGAGAAGAAGCAAATCGAGTTTTTAAAGTGATTTATGACAGCAAAATTCAAGGTACTGCCAAAAATCTATTAAATGCATATGCAATAATGAGAAAAAATAATTTAACTGAAATTAGAGATACACTTGATAGTTTTATAGGGCAAGATCTATATAATTTAAATCCTAGTTTTTTGAATAAAAGTGGTTATAAAGATAAATCTGGTGAAAAAAGATTGAATCATTGAATACAAATTATAATAATAATAGACACAATAATTATTACGAACCACAAAATTCTAGTAGGCAACACCAATACAATAATTTCAACGAACAACAAAATTTAAATAGATCGCAACTCGCAACAATATAGAAATAATAATAATAACAATAATTAACAATACAGAAATAACAACAATCAACAATATAGAAGCAACAATAACAATCAACCAAGAAGATATTACTATTATAACAGAACACAACAAATTAGACAAAACAACGACACACCTCCTGTACCAATGGACGTAGATAATATTAGTAAAGTAATAAATGCTATAACATACATTTTTTATAAACTAGCCTCGGATCATAGAAAAATATTTACGTTATTAACTATACAGGGAGATGAGTATATTGCATTAATAGATACAGGGTGAACAATTAGTATATTAAATAAAAATAAATTTCCAAAAATTAAATATCAAGTAATCAATTCTGAAAAAATATATATTAGTACTATAGAAGGAGAAGTAAATAAATCAAATGAAACAATAGCAACATTATGTCCAGAAGAATTTAAATGTCCAAATAATGCAAGATTTAAATGGATAGCTATGGAATTAGAAAAACCATATGATATGTTGATTGAATGAAGTAAGTTTCCATTCCTAACTAAAATCCTTCAAGAAGAGGTAAATGTTTTGGAAGTAAGTGAAATTCAAAATCTTCAATTAGATCATTTAAATAAAAAAGAAATAGAAATTATTGAAAAAATTATGAGAAAACATCATAAACTTTTATATAAAGAAGGAGATATTTTAACTTATACAAATACAGTTGTTCATGAAATAAAAACAACAACAAATGAACAAATTAATTCAAAACTTTATAGATATCCACCACATCATGAAGCAGAAGTTAAAAAACAAATGGAAGAAATTGAAAAACAAGGTATAATTAGAAAAAGCAATTGTAATAGTTCACCAATAATAGTTGTACCGAAAAAAAGGATAATTCTGGCAAACAAAAATTTAGAATTGTTGTTGATTATAGACGATTAAATCAAGTAACAATTGATGATAAATGTCCGTTACCAAATATTGATAGTATACTAGATAAATTGGGAAAAGCCCAATATTTTAGTACGACAGATTTAGCAAAAGGATATCATCAAATACTAATGTCAGAAATTGAAAAAACAGCTTTTGTCACTCCGTCAGGTTTATATGAATATCGAAGGATGCCGTTTAGATTAAAAAATGCTCCTGCGACATTCCAGAGATTGATGAATGAAATCTTAAGAGAATATATAAATCAAATATGTGTAGTTTATCTAGACGATATACTAATTTTATCAACCACAATAGAAGAACATGAAAAATCATTAAATAAAATTTTATCAAGACTTCAACAACACAATTTAAAAATTCAAATAGATAAATGCAGCTTTATGAATAAGGATACCGAGTTTCTTGGCCATATTCTCACAAAAAATGGAATTAAACCAGACCCAAAAAAAATTAAAATTATTGAAGAACTAGAAATACCAAAAACAGAAAAGAAATTGAAAGGATTTTTGGGAGCAACAGGATACTAACGTAAATTTATGAAGGACTATACAAAAATAGCTTATCCAATGATTAAATACTTGAAAAAAGGAAGTAAAATTAATATAAATGATCCTCAATATATTGAATCGTTTGAAAATTTAAAACATTTAATTGTATCACATCCAATTTTAAAGAGTATGACAAACCTTTTACAGTAACAACTGATGCCAGCGATTATGCAATAGGAGCAGTATTGTCTATTAACTATATTAACTATATTTATTAACGATAATAATATTAACATATAATCCAGAAAAAGAATTTGAAACATTACATAAACGTAACATAATTGAAATAAATCCATTACAAGATGAAAACTTAACAAAAGACATTTTGAAAAGATATATAAAATCAGGACGTATAGGTATTTATTCAGAAGTGACTGATACAGACTATCATAATACCCGAAATCCCGGGATCCCGTTGTTTTTCCGAATCCCGAAATCCCGGGATTGACATAACTAATCCCGGGATTTAACTTTTGTCTGAATAAGTATCTGAATTATATTTTGAAATTTTTTTCTTATCAAAATTTTCTAAAATTTAATTCTCAGAAAATTTATATTTTTTTTTATGAGATATACGTAGAATTTATTATTGTGCAGGACGAATTTAAATTTTACGCATTTACTAATTACTATTCAGTAGTTTACAATTAAAATTGACGCGTAAACAAGTGTTTTGGTGAGCATAATAGAACAAAAAGGTAGTTTATTAGTGTGGTTTTCAAAAATTAGAAAAATAATAAAACAAGTGATTAATAATTTTTATCTAGTTTTTTTCTTAAATCATATTTTAGCACAACTATTTGAAATTTTTTTATATTTAAATTTTTGAATCAAAATATTTTTGTTTTGGTTCTAAACCCCACACCAATAAACTATTAACATAAATCTGGTATTTTATGATATAATAGATCAAAATTGGAGAAATAAAAAAAGGTTAATTATAGAACATTTTGCAAAATTTGGAAAACCAAAAAAAATAATAATGGATAATTAATTCAGATCAGAACAAATAATTCAATATTTAAAACAAGAAAATGTAGAAGTTCATCTAACAAAACCAAACAACCATACAGGAAATGCTGATATTGAACGATTACATTCCATTCTAGTAGAAAAAATAATAGGAATTGAAGATAAACAACTTTCAGAATCAATGAAGATGCAGATCGCTATAGGAAACTATAATAATCGATACCATACTACAATAAAATGTACACCAAGCCAAACAAAGGATAATGTAGAAGTGGAAATACTTAGACAGAGATTAGATGATATGAAAAAAGCAGTAATAAGCAAAAGAAATGTTAAAAGAGAAAATTATGAAGAGAAAAAGGCGCAATCCGAAATTACAAAAGACTTAGACATAAAAACGAACCATATTATAGAATAAAATCATTAAAAAATATATTTTTTTCAAATATTAAAAGACCTTTATTCACAGATATTAAAAAATCATCATAATAGTAGTGTTATCAATAACGCAAACTCAAGGGATGCTACAAGTCAACCCAATACATGAAGAAGCTGGATACATTCAAATTCAAATTCGAGAAGTAGAAGTGGTGAATGAAACAACAACAGTTTTACATGTCATTAATCCAGTAGAGATAAATAATATACTTTCTCAAATCGAAGATAATTTAGATAAGGTAAAAATAGATAATAAGAATTTAATAGAAAATGAAATTATAACTATTCGAGCAAAAGTAAAATCAATAATGCCAAACACAATTAGAGTAAAGATAGGTTTGTTAAATAAGGTACTGTAAATAAATGGCTTTTCGGAACAATGTATAATGATGATAAAGAAGAGATAGAAGAACATCTTAAAATTGTTGATGAAAACAATCATAATTCCATAAGTACAATTAATAAGCAAATTTCAATTAACAATCATTTTAACGAAACTATTGATATATTAAAAAATGCAATAGAAGTAGATAGAACAAAAATTTTAAATGTATAACGATATAAAAGAAGCTAATATACAAACAATAAGCCATTCATTATATTTAGATCAGATGTTAAAATTAAGATATTTAGAAAATAAGATAAATGAAATTCAAGACAATATTGCATCAGCAAAACACAATATTATACATCCAAGTATATTAACAGCGGATGAAATTGAGCAATATCAAATTGATTTTTTTAAATTAAAATTAATTAAGATAGGAATAATGCAATATAAAAATCATTTATTAGCTTTAGCTATAAAAATTCCTCAAAATCAAACAGATCTTAAATTAATTACACCATTACCAAATAAAGATAATTTTGAAATTGATGAAAATAATGAATATATTGTAAATATTGAAAATCAAATTTATATTTATCAAGAAAATACAATGTTAAAAGATTTAAAAATTAGTAAAAACTGTATTCTGAATAATCAATGTAAACTTAAATATAATAATAAAACTAAAATTGAAATTTTAGATGATGAATTACTGTTGAATTATTGTAGAATTTTTTATTTTTCAATAAAAAAAACATTTTCGAAGATAGATATTTTTATCCAAATAATAATTTTAATCAAATATTTGTAAAAGCTATAACTTTTGATAACATTGTAACTAATCATATTCAAAATATAGAAGAAATTAAAGAATTAAAATTTCATAAAAATGTATCATATGGAATTAATATAATAATTATTGTAATCATATTAATAGGAATTATTTGTATAATAATGTGGCAAAAATTGAAGGGAAATAAAGTTACAATTATAAATAACGAAATAAAACCAATAGAAAAATAAATATTAAATACCGCGATAAAACAAAAAGGTACAACCAGTATAGAAATTCAGGAGAATTCATTATCTAACCCTGGAGGAGTTATGTATATATCATCTACACCTAATCTATCACGCCGTGGATCCATGATATTTTAAATAAAATTATTTAAAATATGATGTATGTAACTTGAGCTTAATAATTCTATATTAATAATTATTTTCAAAATTATTTAAAATTATTTTCCCATCAGTTTTTTCCCACAAAACAGCTATAGACGAAACGTCAGCACTTTATTTGTAAATCATAATTAACATTAAACCTATAATATTAATTATGATCAGTTGGTTATGACAATTCAAGATAATAAGTGTTTTTGATCTAAATTTAAATTTTAATAAATATTTAAAAAAGTGTAATTTCTATTTTTTATTACTTTGAGTGTTCGGTAAATCATATATAATATAATAAATATATATATACTTATAAAAAATATAATTCGCGTGAGGCTCTTTTTTGTACAAAAATGTTAGTGAAGAAACACAAAGATGTACAGAAAGATATGTTTTTAGCATTTATAGACTACGAAAAAGCATTCGATCGTGTCCAGCATGGAAAGTTGATAGAAATTCTGCATAAATTAAATATTGATCCATATTTAATTAATTGTATTAAGAATTTATATTGGAACCAGAAAGCAGAGGTTAAATATGCTATCACTAGTACGATAGACATTAGCACAGGCGTACGTCAGGGTTGTATTCTATCCCCAATGTTATTTAATATATATGCGGAGGAAATTTTTAAGGAAGCAATCAATGATACAAATGAAGGGGTAAAAATCAACGGTGTCAACATTAACAATATAAGATACGCTGACGATACAACAATCATCGTCATCGCGGATAGTTTAAGGGCGTTGCAGAATCTTCTCAATCGTATCAATCTAATTAGCAACAGTTATGGTTTAAAAATAAATATTGCAAAAACTAAATTTATGATCATTTGTAGAAATAAAGCACAATATATTAATTCATCAATCGTAATAAACAATGATCAAATCGAACGAGTGGAAAATTTTAAATACCTTAGCTGTTAGTTAAACGATGATTCATGAACGCTGAAAAAATCTTCACTACTCAAACTTCAAGCTTTTGAAATGTAAACCTATCGCCGCATTTTAAAAATTACATGGAGATACAGGGTGTCCAATGAAGAAGTTTTAAGAAGGATAAATGGTCAGAAAATTCTTATTCAAACTGTGAAAAGAAGAAAAACAGCACATTTTGAGTATGATTTACTCAAGCTAATTATCCAAGGCAAAGTTGATGGGAGAAGAGCTGTTGGTAGAATGTGTATGTCCTGGATTGAGAACATACAAATTTGGACAGGGTTAAACCAAAAATTATATAATGAATAAGATGGCCAGTAATATATTTTTACATTATTTTTCATTAAAAACTGGGGAGGGGCTTTTACACAAAAAACAGCTTTGCAATAAATATGGTTTGAGAAGAATAATTATTATATATATGGTTTTGATATTAGATATTTCAATGTGCTTTTTAACACAAAATATTTTTTATTTTCGGTAAATTTTTTTCGTTATATATTTTTAGAAAGGGATAAAAAACATGTTAAGAAAAAGGAAAGAAATATAAAATATATTTTATAATATTGAACCATATATGCGTCTTTAACCTATATTGTTTCTTCTTGCATTTTTTGTTTTGTTTTGTTTTTTTTTTTTCACAAGAAATTTTCAAGGCCAACTTTTTCAATTTATTTTTGAAAAATTTAATTTTCATATTTTAGAATTTTAAGTTATTATGGAATCAATTAAGAGTGTTTTGTGACGGACTTTGAAGTAAAAAAAATTGACTTCAATTTGATTTGTTGAGGTCGGCACTCTATATGACTACATAGGACCCTGAAATTGTATGGGCTTACTTAGGTGAAGAGGGTAAGGTGTAAGGTCTCGTTTGTAGTATCAAATTAAAACCCTTATTGGGCAGAGTATGAAATGAATCTGCAAAAATCATTAATTTTGGTAATATAAAACAAACATTTCTGATATTTAATATGAAAAACAGAAAATGCCATCACTATTTATGTATGTAAATATTTAATATTATGTAAAATACTACTAACTAACTACGAGTTATCTGGTACCCCTAATTAGCAGCTTGAATGAAATATGAAATAAATATAGAAAACTATTTCGCGCTATACCTATACACAAATAAATTTTTGCAATACATACATTCAAATTCTATAACTTTATACAAATTTATATAAATTAGGGGTACCAGATAACTCGTAGTTAGTTAGTAATATTTTACATAATATTAAATATTTACATACATAAATAGTGATGGCATTTTCAGTTTTTCATATTAAATATCAGAAATGTTTGTTTTATATTACCAAAATTAATGATTTTTGCAGATTCATTTCATACTCTGCCCAATAAGGGTTTTAATTTGATACTACAAACGAGACCTTACACCTTACCCTCTTCACCTAAGTAATCCCATACAATTTCAGGGTCCTATGTAGTCATATAGAGTGCCGACCTCAACAAATCAAATTGAAGTCAATTTTTTTTACTTCAAAGTCCGTCACAAAACACTCTTAATTGATTCCATAATAACTTAAAATTCTAAAATATGAAAATTAAATTTTTCAAAAATAAATTGAAAAAGTTGGCCTTGAAAATTTCTTGTAAAAAAAAAAAAAAAACAAAACAAAAAATGCAAGAAGAAACAATATAGGTTAAAGACGCATATATGGTTCAATATTATAAAATATATTTTATATTTCTTTCCTCTTTCTTAACATGTTTTTTATCCCTTTCTAAAAATATATAACGAAAAAAATTTACCGAAAATAAAAAATATTTTGTGTTAAAATGTTAAAAAGCACATTGAAATATCTAATATCAAAACCATATATATATAATAATTATTCTTCTCAAACCATATTTATTGCAAAGCTGTTTTTTGTGTAAAAGCCCCTCCCCAGTTTTTAATGAAAAATAATGTAAAAATATATTACTGTCCATCTTAATATTAGAGCGTCTTTGGTTAAACTCTTTTTACGAATTAGTTAGGAAAGCTGTAACATTCAAAAATATCATCAATAACATCGACAATAGCATATCATTGTTCCAAAGTCGCTTACATCCAATAGTGGATTGCAATCAAAGAAGAAGATATAGTGGAATAGAATAACTATGAAGTGTTGTGATTATGATGGAAAAGTTGAAAAATCGAGAGGGTGGAGACTTTAAAAATATTCGCTTAGGTGTACAATAAACTCTATCTAAAGAGTAATACAAATTGTAGCATAAGATATAACAAGAAAAAAAATTATAATACCATAGATTACCCATATAACAGAAAATTATATTAGTAAAATGATGTCACACAAATAACATTAAATAAATAAAAATTACTAAATATATTACACAAAATAATAGAAATTATTTAAACGATCAAAGATACAAAAAAAGTCGGACTGTTTTGTCAGAAACAATAGAAGTTACCATCAAGGTCTAGATCTAGAGAATTCGAGATATAATTTATTAATTATTTGCTAGCATATAATAACACCTATTTCTTCCTTTATTTCAGACCAAGATTTTAAAAATTTGACGAACTAGTATATAATTAATAGAACTAATCGTTTCTGGGATTTTCAAGTAATTAGGTTTAGGTTCGTGATTTGAGGATCTACATTGTTTGCTCTTCCTTAAGCATTTAAAAGATATATGTTCAGTATTATATAAAAATTAAAATAGACAAAAATTAGTAAATTAAGAAATAATATGCAATGATGTTAACCGTAAAAGTAAATCCAAGAGAAAAAAAAATATGAATTGATTGGAAAAATCTTAAATCATATTTTATATATGATTTAAGATTTTTTAAGAGTGCAACTGTTTTTACTTTTGAATTAGAGAATGGACGCCAGGGCTAGCTTTTCTTTGATTTATTCTCTTAATTTTCTTTTTTTAAACAAAAAAAAAAATAAAATTAAATCAAATTTTAAAATTTTTTAATAAAGGACATCCACTTGTAATCTATCCTTGAATTATTATCCTAGAATTTCCATAATGTTTTTATGTTGTTAAGGTAAATATACAGTTGGGCTTAGTTTGAATATAAAGACCGAAGCCTTATTTTGATATTTTTACTAAAACAATATTCACCATTTTTTATCTTACTTAATTCCAAAAGGATTAATTAGTATATAATACAAATATTTGCATAATTTAAAACAAGCCCGGATTAAAATAAAAACCTAAATAGGAGAGATTTGTAAATCATGTCAAATATTATATCACTAGGGCTATATATAATAAGATTTACTATTGTTACCATCAATTAAAAAATGGGGCGGGTGGTAAAGAATATTGTGTAGTATACAAGGTCTTGGACTAGTATAAAATTTTATTAAATTAGAATAGAAATAAATAGAGTTAGAGTAAGTTTAACTTAATCGCATTTGATTATGAATGATCAACCTATCTAAATTACTTTAATTAATTTCAGCATTTAAAATTAATCACAAATTTAATAGTTAATATAATTATTTCAGAATAAATTTAAACTTTATTATATTAACTTTTTTAAATGAAATTATGTAGGTATAAATTTAGCTGAATTTTTTAAGATTCAATTAATATTGATTAACCTGACATATATGATTGTAAAAACTAAAGTGTCAAGTGTCAAGTCTATTTTTAATGTTAAAAAAAAAAAAAATTGTGTATATGTGGTTGTGGAAAAATTACAAAATTGCTCCTTTTTGCTCTTGGAAAAGTAATGTGAGGTTAACCGACATATGTGTGACAAATAACGTTACGGATATGTAAATATATTGAAAAATGTATATTGGGAATTGTTCTACAAAATAGTTAAACATATTTGGAAAATGTAAGAACCTTTTTGAATATCAATTTATATAAAATTTTGTTGACAAAGGACGAAGCTCATTTTAATCAAGTTAAGTATTGTTGAATGATAATCCTAAAGTCCCTTAAGGACGACAAGCCTAGGGTATAGTTTATGCCAAAATACCTATTTTGGAACTATAATTTCTAATAAATTTATGAATAAATTTAAATAATTCTGAAGTGAAAGCGTTGTTATCTTAGATTTTCATACAACTATGCCTTGTTCATCGATGTATCGAAAATATACTGCTGTTCGATACGCCGTTTCACTGGAATCTGAAAATATAATTATATAAATATAGATGCGCCTGTATTTCCCTATGCTAATAAGTGCATGCCTTTTAATATTGATGTTCTGTATTTTAGTCAATTAATTGCGAAAACGAATCAATTTCGTATGAAGGTCTAATAGTTGAACTGCATCCCAATCCAGTTTTAATTTGTTGAATTATTCAATAAAGACAATGTGCATATTATTCATGTGATAAACTTGTTTTCGTTCCAGCCAAGTAGTTTGAAATTATAATACCCTGTTTTGTTTAGTAACCAAGTTAAGTTTGATGTTTTAATGCAACTCCATAGCAGATCATCACAGCTGGTCATGACATCATCTACATAAAAATCAATCTCCGTCGGTTATATGACACCCAAGTTATGTGAGGCACTAATTCGTTCCTATACGAGTTGGGGTAATTCTCTGATAGTAAAGTTGTTCCATATATGACTGTTTTCAATCGAACATATTTGAGTGGCTTAATTGATCCTACATATTATAAATTAGTAGTAAGTGTCGGTGTTGTTGACCAAAATTTGGCGGTACATATTTGATATGTCTGCTGGTATGTTGTAATATGTAACGGATCAAAACTGAAAATATTTCCTTAAAATTAGATAATGAATACTTAATTTCCGCAATTAAAAAGTAAACTACAAAGAATCATTCTATTTTTTTATAAAATACAAATATAAATACCTAAATACAATTTTTTTTATTTAATCTTAAGATAAGTTAGTGAATATTAATAATGTCAAGTTACATCTCAAATGCAGGATGCAAGGAATTGCTTATAGTTATTAAGAGAAATTATTGAAAAGTAAACTAAATAAAGATTGACTTATAAACTTATTTTTAAAGATTATACAAGTAAATTAATAATTCTTTAGTAATAATCCTAAAAAAAATAGTAATTACAAAATTTACCTAAGGTGGTAAAATAATAAATATAAATTTTAATTATCAACTATACTACTATACTAAAGCAAAAATTTAAATTTAAGAAACACTACTTAATTAACTCCATACATAGGTACATTTCCAATGTAATTTTTCCAATGTTACATACTTTTTAGCAAAGCTAAAAGTGGAGTACGGATAGTTTAACTAACTTGTAAAAGTGATAACTAATTAAATTAAATATAATATATACAATTATTTTAAATTTAAGAAAATAATATAATGGCAATTTTTTACTTAACTTTTTAACAGTAGAGAAATGTTTGGAAACTAATAGTTTTTAATTTTATTTCAAAATAAAAAAAGTATTAAATATTAATACATTTAATACTTTTTTTTATTTTGAAATTTACAAATTTACTTTAATTGGAATTGGAGTTAACTATAGAAAAATAGAACCGAATTTTATTATTTGTATTTAAATTTACCAGCTTTTTTCTCTGTTTATTTGTAATGTAATTGAAATTGGTAAAATATATGTATCTTCCATATCGGTTATTCGAATTGTTAATCTATTATCTTATGATCCTATTACCATCTTTTTATCTTATCAGCGCTAGTCGATGCGGGATGCGGACCCATCTTGTTCACCAATCACATATCTTTTATACATCACACCTGTGTCAGGTGTATTTACTTTAACTATTCGATATGGTGAAAAATACTTCTGTTTGCGTTCTTTCGATAACTACTAGATAATAGATAGACCACTTATTTCTTTTTGTATTATATTGTTCAACATTTTCGAATTGAAGTTGTGCAATTTGTTTTTCGATAAAATGTAAGCCTTCCTTAAAGTGAGATTTAACTTAAACCGCAGATGGGTAGAGCTTAATATTCACTTTTGACACATTTTATTAGTTTTTACACACAAATAGAAAAAAATCATAGGAACACAAATCATTTTCATTTAAAAGTTATTAGTAAAAACTTATTAGAAAAAAGTTAAAATTCATGCTTATTATAAAACACATAACAAATTAAATATACACTATAATAATTCACAATAATTCACATTTCTTGGTTTAGATAAGCTTAGGGAAAATTTTAATTGAGAAACCAAGTGCGGTTAAGTTACAGGCTCAAGCTATACAAACGGTTTAGTTAAACATGAGCTTATGGTCTCACTGTGAAATCGAACGTAAGTAAATTGAGTAAAGTTGGTAAAATGTAACAAGACAAACCTAGACTTTTATATTACATTACAACACCACGTATGTATTTGTAACTATTTTCAATAAATTAGTAATTTTTTATATAATTATTATAGGATTGCTCAATCAGTAGATTCACACAAGTTGACCGAGTAAGAATACTGCGGCATTGAAGAAAATACTACCTATATATAGACAAAAAAAAGCCTGAGTTAAAAGCATCATTAATATTAGTTTAAGCTAAACTCGTTTAGTATAAAGATATACTAAATTTAGGAGAGTTAATATAAATATTTAATATTGTTTTTAACATTTATCAAAAATCGCGTCAAAGACTTCTTTTTCGAATTCTTTCGGTCAAAAACATCTTTTAAAATGGAAAAATATATATTGCTAAATTATTGTAAAATATAAAAACTAATATATACCTGTTATTATCATCACGGGACATCGAATAATAGAACCACTTTTAATCCGATAAAATGGAAAATTTCTGTAATAATTTAAAGCACCTGTCCAATCACTCCGATTACTAAAAACATATTTATAGCATTTCATTAAAATTTCAAATGTTGAGTCACTATTATTTTTCTGACTGGACGAAGTACTTGTAGGAAACTTTAAATATTTTTGAAGGAAACTGGTATGGTGATAAAAATGATCCAATTCCGGAAGAAAAGGCAGTTGCACATATTGCAACCATGAATTATTAATAACAGATTTTGAATTTAAGTTACTCCAAATTATATTTGGGTGAGGAGTTGATATGCATACAAAACGTTCAATTTTATTCGAGTTTGTATGCGCTAGATACCACCCAATTAGTCCACCCAAATCATGTCCAATTATCGTAACAGTTTCATATTCTAACGAAAAAATAAATTGCCGAATTTCTTCACAAATTTGTTTTGGTGAATAAGCTCTTTGCCACATAGGTTTGTCTGAATCGTTGAATCCTTTTAAATCGAGAGCAATAATTTTGAAAAATGGTGCTAATACTGCCATCTAAGATGAATACAAAATATATATATATATATATATATATTATCAACTAGTCAAAAAATAGTTGTTTCCAATTTACCTGATGCTGCCAACCAATCCAACAATCCGGAAAACCATGCAACAAAATTATTAAAGGATTTCCAGCAGTTCCAGCTTCCACATAATGAAATTTTGTTCCCTGTAATATAAACAAATAAATTGGGGTTAAAATGCGCTTTAGAACTTTTTGAATATTTAAGAAAAACAATTACGCGCCCCTTCCCTATGCGGCCCTTTTTACCATACCATGACCATCCCAAAAAAAACCGTACGCGCCCTGAAGTTTATATGTGATCTCTTTAGGTGGAGAGGTAAGGGTATGGTGTTTATGGTATCCAAATAAAGACATTAATTAACAGAGCACGAATCTGAAAATCTTGAATTTTTAGTCATTGCTATTTTATTTATTGATATTGTATTTATATATTACTGATATATTTTTTTAAACATTATAATTTATTTTTAAATTAATTTATTTAAAAATTATTTGCATATTTTTATTAATAAAAGTTTCGGTTTTTAAATTTAGTTAATCATTGAATTTTATCAATTAAAATTATATTTATACATATACCTTAATTTTTATATAAGCATGTCTTCCAATACTGTTATCAATTAAAAGAGAAGGTGGCTTATCGTGGTATACATCATAATTTTGTTCTACTGATTGCTTATAAATAATGTTATTCCACAGAAAAAAAAGAAACCATTTTAATAAAACCCATATACCAATAAATACAGATTTAGTATAAATCCAAAGTGATTCATATTTAGGTACTGATTCAATAAAAGAATAATATTTATTTAAATTTACTACATTTGCACTCATTTTGCTATATACACATAAATAACTTAAGTTACAGTGAAATAAACTATTCACAATTATTATTGATAACTAAACCGATAAATAGAAATGATAATTTTTTATAAAAAATCCGAAATAAATATTTTTTATAATGATACAATTGATCAAGCGATATATTTCTCTATGACTGTATTCTTATTAGTTACATATGTTTATATTACATATGCGCACAATACATATATATTTATTTAATTTCTTGTCGAAGTTGATAAGAATTAAGTAACTTATTATCTTATCAATAATTATTAATTATAAAGTTTTTAATAAAGTAAAAATGTTTGTCTACATTATTTGTAGAAATGCTTAGCTTCATAAGAATGCTGGCTTAATATGAATTATTATTATATTTATGTATTTCAAAATCACATTACTTTTGTTATATATCTCATAATATATAAAAGCAAAAGAATACTTCTATAAACTGTGTTCATTCGGATCCACTCAGATTTACGTCGTCAATTCATCTAATCTAGACTATCGTCAGTTAATTGTCAAAGAACCACTTAAATTTAAGAAAAATAAGAGCGAACGTGAAAGTAGAAAATACAAAATAAAAAATAAATTTGTTTACTTCAAAAAACAGTTAAAAATTATTATTTAAATAACACTTTTTTATTTTGTAATAGTTTTTAATAATAGAAATCAAATTCTAGAACTATATAGAGAATATAATTAATATAATAAATTCCTTAAATAAAATTTTGACAATTTAACTACCTACATATATTTAAAAAATTATGTATTAATAAAAATTATGTACAGCTTTAATTCTTAATATTATTTAAATAAATTTATTTTTATTTTATTTATTTATTTCATTTAAATTGTTATTAAAAAAAAATACATTTCATTAATTAATATGCTAGAGATTAGGAGTGGAAGTAACCTTAACAACTTAACACTAAATTTTTTATCAACAGAAGATAGTTTTAGTTTTATTATATAATTAGTAATTTTAAGGAAAATATTTAAGAATAAAAAATCTTAAATCTAACGTAACTTAATGTAATTATAAAACTTATTCTAATTTAATATATATTATTAAGATCATCGATCAAACAGTTTACTACAGCTAAATTGTAATTTTAATGAGTATAACTTAGAATTTTATCTGTTATTGAAATTGTATCAGATAACTTTATGTAACGTTTTTGTTGAAAAGAAGAAAGGCAAATTAAGCATTATTTTTAATATTTTGTTTTGCTTAATTTGAAGTGTTTTAATGTGGGTTTTAGCGCAATTACCCCAGACAGGTGAACCATACAGTATTATGCTCTGAAATATCATTTTGTATATTATTATTTATTATTATTTTATTTTTCATGGACAAATAAGAGTTAAGTTATTTTTTGTACATAGGGACGGACATAGATTTAATTTTTTTTAAATTTATTTATATAACTGTCTTAGATACATCCAAATAACATAAGTCGTAATTTCAAAAAAAACTATTTAAAAATCTGAAAATCTCAGGACAGAACCACAAAGCAAACTTAGATTTCTAGCAGAATTAATTAATGAATGATTACAGCCGTTCAATTTTTCAAATTCTTACTGACCGATAAGTTTTAATTTATTACTGCTATCAAATTTATTAGAATAACTTCTTTTCCTGGTGACTATAATTCAGGCTTAAAAATAAATTACTCTATTCATTTAACTTTTACTTACATACTATTTTTTGGTTATATTTCGTTCTTCTTTGAAAAAGAAGATACTACCTGAGACCTGAAGATACTATAATTTATTAAAATTATTACCATGAACTAACTTTTAATGTTTTTTTTTAATTAAATTGCAAAATTCAGCATAAGTTTTTGATATTGTTATCAGTAGTTTTTATTACACTAACAAAAGTTCACTTTATTTTCATTTTAACTACTTTAAGTTAATTCATTTAATTTTTGTCGTTGTATGTATTATTTGTATATCATTACTTTTTAATTTCACATAATTATTACTATACAATAAAATATTCTAAAAAAAAAAAAATAATACCACTCCAATGTTTAAACAAAGATATTAACTTTACGCAATATTCTCATATCTATTAGTTCTTGGAAATATGTGAATTCCAAAGGATTCTTCTATTATTTTGAACAACTTTAAAGATTTCTTCTATAGCACTCTTATTCTATTAGTTCGTTTGAGGTAGATGAGGATAATTTTACTCAAGTAAGTAACTTTCCAGTATCATCATCATCAATTGATTTCTCAGTCACACAATTAAAGGAATCTCTAGTATCTAGTTAGACTAAATAAAATTTCGACCAAAAAGTCAAAACAGCATAAGTCTAAAATGATAGTTTTTCACGAATGCAATTTTAAAAATGAACAAATCTACGAAAATAAATGACTTAAAAACAAAGTAAAGGTCTGGTATTTAAATTTAAATTTACAATTTGGCTATTCTTGTTATCGTTTAAATTTAATTTAGATTTTTGAGACTATTATTTTTGATAAATCTTAAAATAAGTCTGTAGTGAAATTAAGTCGCTTTAAGCTATTTTGCTTAAGCACAATTGTATTTTAAATTTTCTTATAATAACTTAAGTCGACTAGAGTAAGCAATATACTAAAAGCAATTATGTAAAAATAGATAGTCCACTTTAGATTTGTATATGCGCTAAAGAAAATACTAATTATAACCTAATCTGAAAAACTATATAACTAATTTGACTCTTAAGTCGACTTAAGGTTTTGCATATTATTAGATCTCTATTTGTAGTATTCGAATCAGAGCAATGTATGAGCATTTTCTAGGATCTAGGACTCCGTCCTCATTGTAAGTTAGAGCCCATTTTCGGGTTCGGTTTTAAAAAATGATACTCAAGAAATTATAAAAATTTAAATTCAAACATGCAAAGGTTTATATTAAAATGTATCAAAATTATATAATTAGATATAATATATTTTCTCAAGTTGGTGAAAATAAAAAACAAAGAAAAACAGTAAATAACCACAATTAAATTAAAACACAAATCACATTCGAAAGCAAAATAGTTATCTGAAATTTATGATAATTGATGCGAAATTAGGAAAACCCTAACAGTCGAATATAGTAAAACAGATATCAATTTCGGACTCATATCTCTTTCGAGTTTCATATTATTGGAATTCGATTTTTTTTTCGAAATTCGGAGTAGGCGTTGTATATATGCCCAGATATAATTTTAGTAATTCCAAAGTAATATTATTATTATATCATCAAAAAGAGCAACAAATACCAAACTTAATTTATCGCAATAAGTTTGGACTTCTTTACAAGGTAATATTTTCTTTCTCCTTCTATTTTTTATTCAAAAAAAAACTAAAAGTTTTGCTGATATATATATTATAATTAAATAGATTATTAACAGCTATACCTTGATAATTTCTACTTTCTTCCTACTTTGATATCAAATGGTGAAAAACTATATTTTAGTATATAATATAAATATAATACCTTGTCAGAATTTAAATGTCGTACATAAATATATATATATATATTAAATAAAAATACATAATATATAATAAAAAGTATTTTATTTATTCTTTGTTTTAGAAAAATCTACTTGAACAATATAAACTATATAAAATGTACAGTAAAAAGAAACCATTACTATTATTATTTGTTAAGTTAGAGGCGATTTGTACTTCCTGGCTTTTAATTAAGTTGGTTTTGTTTAAAACCAATAATTGTTCGATTTCAAGAAAATATTTTGGACATAGAAAAATTGATTTCCTGTCATTTGTAATTTTTGCATCTTAATTATTCATTAATAAACTACATTGAATAAACAACTAATTATATTTTCTTAACAATAAATATATTTAAAGCAAGTTATGCATTCGAATTAAAACAATATTGATAGAAAATAATAAAATTCACCAAAACCAGAAATACGCAATTATCAAATACGAAATAAGGGAATTAAAATTTATTTTTATTTATATTCGCATTTTGTTGTAGCTATGATGTACTAAATCTCCAAACTTTAGCAATTTTTAACTTTTTTTAGTAATTTTTAACTGTGGGACAACCACGAATCACCAAAATGAGTTTCAATTTAAATACAATTCAACCTATCTAAGAAACAATTTATTAAAAACTATTTCCCGAAAAATCAAAAAATCAATTGTGGATTTAGCTGAGTAACAAACAATTCTTCAGTGTGAACATCCTGCTTTATATCTTCGTATTTTAGTATTTTATCTTAAAATCATTAGTTGTATTATAATAAAAAAATAATAAAACTTATTTTAGTATTTATAGTTCGCAGTGATAAAAATTTGTTAGCAAATTTCCAACTCTGGCGGAATTGGTATTTTATTTACAATTGCAAATCTCTTCAAGGCTTCATATTTACTTCGCCACGTATCAATATCTCTCCGTATAACTTCATTATCTTCTCGCATTACTTCTAGGTCATGCCATTCATGCGATTTTTCTGATTCGAGTACATCTTTTTGTTCAATACGTTTAATTCTGCAACTTGCTGCATACCCACGATTTTTGAGTGTCCTTCGACGTTGTTTCATACGTACAATTTCCTCACGACTTAACCCTCGTAATTTTAAAGTTCTGTTTAAATCTCTCACAGAAATTGATACAAGTTCATCATCAGAAATATCGGGAATTGGGCATGGTGACAATGGAGCCTGAATAACAAAATTTATGGTAGGTAAACATATAATTGTTTTAAGCAAATTTAAAAAAAGTAAATTGCAGATACCATTGAAGATTTTCTTTCACGTTTTGTATCCAGTGGCATTTTCTTTATTCTCAAATAACTTTATAACAAAAATAAACCTTATAAATATTATATAGGAATAGGAAACAAGGTATTGAGGTATTTATTGATCAACACTATCAGAAAACTGCCTCAGGCCTTCTATAACTATATGTATCAGTATCAGGGTGTAGTTAATATAAATAATAATTTAATATTTACCCTTTCAGTAACAAAACGAAGTCCTAGTGGGCGAAGCGTCGATGTAGCGAAAACGAATGAAGGTGACATTATTGTGTTTTTTTGTTTAAGTAACAAAGTAAAAGACTCACAATTTGTTTACACTATCAATAAAGACATGTTTTTATTAGTTCTCGCTGAGTTAAATATGTATTACGAAGTAGTTATAAATATAACATAATTAATCATTATTTAATTTGAATCTGTATATTTCAGAGTTGTTAAATTATGCATTATTTTTGTAATGCATTTTGAACTTCATTAGCATTATTTTAATAATACAATTTTAATTAAAATAATGCATTACTTGTTTTATTAATGCATTATTGTAGAATTAATTAATTAAAATAATGATTAATAATAATGCATTACTTAAAATAATTCGAATTATATGAAATAAATAAGAATTATTTGAATTATTTTTGAATTAACAAAAATAATTCAAGTAATTCAATGAATTATTTTTTTTAATTCAAAAATAATTAAAATAATTCATTGAACTACTTTTCTTAATTCAATAATAATTCAATTTAATTGAATTATTTTTAATTTAAAAATAAAGGCCTGTACGGAAGTCGAGTGAAATGAAATTTTAACGCGATCTCCAAAGCTCTCCAAAGTCTCCGGTGAAATATTCGTGAAAAAGTTGTGAAAAATAGACAGGTTAATTTAACATTTTGATAATTCAAATATTTTGATAATATTTTGATAATTCAAATGTTTGTTTATGTTCATAAATTTTTTAAAATTTAAATTTGACTTAAAAATCAAATATAAATTATTGAAAAAAAAAAATGTAAATGTCACAATTTCATCGTGAAATAATGTTCAGAACATTATTTCGCTATGAAAAATAATTGTAGACTTTTTGTGCTCCATCTGTTGTAAAAAAAATAAATCATTTTTTATCACAACTTTTTTACGCGACCTGCGTACGACCAGAGCGAAATCATAAGCGTAAATTTTCATTTCTGATTTCACGATGTAAAATTTGTATGAAAATTTCATTTCACTCGACTTCCGTACAGGCCTTAATTGGGTAATTAAATTATATATAGATTGTTAATTTACTTTTTCATTTTTACTCTGATACCTTTTTTGCAAATAAAAGTATCTAACTTAAATTTATTCCAGTATTGATAGGATACATTCCAAAAAGTAAAATTATAATTTAATTGAAAATACATTTTAAATTGTATTTTAAATTAAAAATAATTCAAATAAATTGAATTATTTGAATTATTTTTGAATTAAGAAAAGTAATTCAATGAATTATTTGAATTATTTTTGAATTAAAAAAAATAATTCAGTGAATTACTTGAATTATTTTTGTTAATTCAAAAATATTCAAATAATTGTGATTTAATTCATATAATTCGAATTATTTTACGTAATGCATTATTTTTAATGCATTGTTTTAATTAATTAATTCAAAAATAATTATGAATTTGAATTATATAAAAGTTAATGCATTATTTATAATTAATAATTATTAAAAATAATGCATTATTTAACAACCCTGGTATATTTTAGCCAGGATGAAAATGAAATGTGGTATAATACTTTTAAACATTTCAAATAAATTTAATATTTAAAAATATTTTTTTTTTTTAAATTAAAAATTCAATATTTTATTTTATACAAATAAAATCAGTACGTATTGTAAAGGAACAACTTTGGGGATTCGCTAAAGACCCGCCTTAGCACTTCGTTAGCGAACCGATTAAATGTACTCTAGTCTAGGCGCCGTACTTTTCTTATTACAACATTTATATCTAATAACATTTATATTTAATAAAGGACCGCTGGGGTAACATCACAGCGATATCTTATAAAAACGATTTAGAAATATATGGAAGGAGCATAAAGTAAAATAAATGAAGCCTGTCTGGGTTCTCTCTTTCGTTATAGTGGATTCATAATAGAAAGTTAGCGCAGCGCAACGCTACGTTCAAAATTTAAACTATATGAAAATAGTACTATCAATTCATAATGGAAATTTCTTAGCGCAGCGCGCATCAAACTTCAAGTTGATCAACTTTTAACTTTTTTGCAAAGCAACGCTGATAGATGTCAAAATTTATTATTTGACAACATAGTTGGTTGTCACAAAGTTTGTAAAATAATATATCAAATAATTTTTTGAAAATTTTGTAATTTTTTTATTTTGACTTTTGGTAAACAAATTAGAAATGTCATTTAACGCTGTAAATAAATATGTATTGTGAATTGTAAAAATATTAAACCGTTGCGTTAACTTGCGCTAACTTTGCTGTGCGTTGCGTTGATAACATTATGAATTCACTCCACTATTAGCTCGTCAAATTGTCAAATTTTATATTTGACAAGTCAGACACAGATTAAGTTTTCGTCCAATTGAGGCTGGCTCCTAAGTATATGCAAACATATAATTTAAATTGATTTATTATAATATTTGTATTATTTTCATGAATTTAAAGAAATAAAATATAAGTTTCTTAAGTTTTAAGTAAATGGATTATTTAAATATATTATTTTAGATATTTTTATTGTAAATTGTATTGTTGTTAAAAAAATAGAACCTTAATAAAACTTAGAACTATAATGAAACTTAATAACTACAATTTATGATAATTGTTTATTAATAGTTATTGGCCCTTAAAATGAATTAATTTAGTTAACTGGATTAATTTAGCAATAACTGGAAATACTTCTTCGCCATAATTTTCCGCACCAATTTTAACAAAATCTTCAATATTTTCTGTATTATAATTGTATTGCTGAAATTTATAAATATATAGACAAATATTTTTAAAAATAACTAAATTTACTTACGTTTGATATTGGCATAGCATCTTGTTTAAAAAATATTTATTTTGACCAAGCCTTTTCAGGTACTTGGGTTCAAAATGTCCAGAACAAATTGTATTTCCTTCTGTATTATTTGGAGTCCAATATGGAGTACTAATATTAAAAATCCACTTCTGTTTAACATCTTTATCAAGTGGAAATCTATATAAAAAACAAACAAATAAATTTACAATTAATAAAAATAAATTATTTTATTTTAATAATAATTTAAAAATAACTCTTTGAATAAAAGCCGACCTTGTCATACAAAATATTAGCTGATCTAACCTAACATAATTATCTGTCTTGAATTTAAGAAAAATGTAAAATTATCAATAAAAAAAATAGTTTTAGTAATTTTGTACAGTTAGTTATTCAGATAATTTTATTATTTATTAGGTCAAAATTCAGTGAAATAATTAACTAATTAACATACCTGTGCATTGAAATCTTATTTTCAATATTTATATGTGATTCACAGTTTGAACAATCCACCGCTAATTCCTTACACATAATATTATAATTTTCACTAATTGTTAGTCTCTTCATAGTTTTTTTTATTATTTAATTTAACACTAATGTTTTTTAATTCAATAATATTTAATTTCACTAATTTTTTTTAAACACAACAGTTTGTTCACAAATTATTAACAAAATTACTTTTGACAATTCGACGAGCTAAGAAAGAGAACTACCTGTTTCTTGGCTTCATATTTTTTTTTTTCGATTTTATGAAAAATCGTATGAACCAGAAAGAGATAGAAAATTTGTGCTCTTTCCATAGTTTTCTAATTCGTTGTACTATATGAAGAAATGGTTTCGCCGGCAGTGCAGAATATACCAAATGATAGATTTGAATAAATTGTAAATATTTTTGAGATTAGTTATGAAAATAAAATAATAATCCTCTGCTAACATATTTACAGCAGAAAATCATTTAATTTTATTTTTTGTGTCCTTATATATATATTTTTTAATAATTGAGTCAAAAATACGAACCACGCCTCATATCAAAATTATCCTGACTACGACTTTTTAAAAAGCTTTAATAATCTCAGTTTTTCTGACAAGTAATAAAAGCACTCATCAGCTCTTATAATAGATTTTTTTGACAGCAAATGTGCGGTTTTCTGACTACTAATCTCCGTTTTTCTGACAAACGGCGACCGAACCAAGTTTGTTGGGCAAAATAGCATTATAGCGTCTCCTGTTTATTTACTCTAAGCTTCTAAGTAAATTATGTAAAGAAGACTAAGTAAATTATGTAAAGAAGACTATAAATATAACTGAGTCGTTAACATCTCCACCAGTGTTGGAAATATGCTAACAAATTTTTATTACAGCGAATAATATTATTTTTTTTATTATTATTGTAATATTATAATAATGATGATTTTAAGATAAATATACTAAGGAAGTTGAAAATCATACGTAATGAAAAGAACGTCTGAAAAGAACGATACCAGTTACCACTACCTTCCGCTATCGCATGACAATGAATGGCAAATTAAGGTATCTTCGTAGGTTTTGAGACGGCCAAGCTGGTTGCTTTACTCTCACTGTCTTCGGTAGAGGTGCTGGCCTTTAGTGGACATATAATACGGTCGCTGGTCGAACAATTAACCTTACCTGATGCATCGGCAATGAGTGTTCGGCACTGGCTTTGCCACTGTTAAATATCAACTGTCTATAAATTTATAAATATCAAATATCAAATTGGATTGAAAAAAATATATAAAACAATTTGCCAGATTGACCAAAAAAGTAGGCAGATTTGATTCAATTTGTAGTATTTGTAGAGCAGTTCAGTTGAATTAGGTTAGGATTATTTGATTATCATATTACGAGTATTGGAAATGGTTCATTATAAATACATATGTCTTTCTTTTTCAGTATACCAAAAACTCCTAATTCAATTGACACATCTGTATTATATTTTGAAATTAAAATTACAGAAGAAATTAATAAAATTATATTTAAACTTAATTATATAAGCGCGCTTATGCAGTATTTAGGTTTGATACCGCCGCATATTTGGACTTATTAACATAGACAAAAGTTACTGAACCTATAGTCTTTCTAGATCAGTGAAGGCTGTAGTCAGACCACCAGTTTCGGAATACGAATGGCCAATTTCAGGTTGCGAAGTAATGCAAAAGTGGAAGAGATTATACCATGAAGCTCAAAATAATAGAAATAGATGATGGAAACTCAACTGAATGAGCGGTGTTGATAAAAAAGGTTTAAAAGCAAAGAAGATAACTAAAAGGAAAAGTTCAGATGGAAATACACCAGAAGCTACCGCGAGAAGGTTTAAAGTCCTTCAGGGAAAGCTTCAAAAGTAGTTAAAACCAACACGACTTCCACCGATAATATAATAAAAATAAAAACAATAATGCTTTAATGCTTACTCATACAGATTATAATTTCTTTCCCATTTCTATTCGGATCATCGTCTGATAGTATGACTAACAAAAATTATATGGCTATAGCGAATTATAGCCCAAGTTGATTCATTTACAAAAAATGATTAATAGTCCGAGCAGAATTAACTGCGTACGCAGCCAACGTAAGAAAAAATATTTACCGAACACAATCAAAAGTAGTTTTGCTGCGAAAAAAATCTTCTACCTACCAATTTACACTAACAAAATTTTTCTACCTGATATTAATGTGACATTTACAAGGAAAAAGTTAAAAGTTGGTTAACTTTTTTCTCGATTCTGCGAAGAGGCTGCGTTTGTTATAATCGGTTTCATATATTTTCATATATTTTAACTTTTTTTGGCATTTCTTATGTGCTGCGTATATGTATTCTGCGTTGATTCTGATCGGGCTATAAAGCAGTAACCGGTAACTGCGAAATCGTTTATTTTGCTTAGAGGGTTGTTTGAAATTGTATTTTGTTGCCAAAACACAACAAACAAGACCAGCAACAGTGTATGACCGTGGCATGGCATGACCTATGACCGTATGACGTATTTGGAACTTAAGTTGTATGGTATGATGTTAGATGATGTTAGTTAAACCAATATTAACTAATGTTTTGAAATGAATAATGGATTGTTTACAGTTTCTTTATAGCTACTATAACTAGACTATGTAGTTACTTTAAAGTCTAATTAAACAAACTCAGAATGAATTGTTCCTCACCATCATATTCGGCCTCATTCAGGTTTGTAACAAAGATACATTTTTTAAGTACATATTCAAATGTTGATTTATTTTCAGGAGTGCAAGCGGTATACCAGCTTGGATGGAAAATGTTTGCAGAGGCGGCAGTTTCTTTTATGCACAATATTCTAGTAAAACTGTCGGCTTGAATCCAGCAAACTTGTTAAAGCCTACTAAGAAAATAAACCACATTGGCAAATATAAAAATTTCAAAAAACCTTTACTTTCAAATAAGAACAATTTACATAAAAACCAGCTTACATTGCAAGAAAATCCACACTGCGAAACTAATGAAGAGTCAATTAGTGACAAGTTCTCTGGCGAAGTAATAGAAATACATTTATTAATACATCCAGAAAATGCAATAAAAAAATCTGATGAAGATATTTGTGAATCACTTTTAGGTAAATGATTTTTTTTTTTAATTTACAAGTCTCACTATAATCCATTAGCCTTATATTCTCCCAAAAAACACGATTATATTGCACAAAATAATGGCCGGATTTTTAAACTTAATTTAATAAAATAAAACTGAAAAGCATTTCTAAAATAACGTAGCAAATAAATATTTAATGCACATTTTCATATAGTAATTTATATTTTTTATATTTAAATAAATGCTTGTAAAGAAACATGCGTTAAAACGGGCAGGGGCTCCAATCTCCAATATCCTATACTTAAATACTAAAGTAAAATATGTAAGACTTGATGATTTTTAAAATCGAGCAGTAGCCGGTATAGCAAATAGCAAAATTCCATATTATTTTTTTAGTCTGGGTAGCAAAGTGCATCTAAGCACTTTTAGGCTAGTTGAGGGTGCTAAGCGTCCAACAAACTAAAAGAGCTTTTTAAGAATATTAGCGTTCCCGCGATGTAATTAAAAAACATTATTATTTATTACCAGAAAATCAATTGAAGCGATTAAAGTCTGCGTTTAAGGTTTAAAGTGACTTAACTTCTACGTAGCGCGTAAAAAAGGTAACTTATTTTGCAGTGATGCACTTAAAATACATCATGAGATGTTATAAGCATAAAAAGGGTTGCGACCAAAGGATTTGAAATGGACAAGTAAAACACAAAATAAAAAAGGAAAATAATTACGCTAGAATTATTTGGGGGATAAGTTTTATTTAATCACAAATTTTATCTAAACTTCATAATAACTTGTTCATTATAAATAACTTAAAACTAAAACTAAAACTATATAATATGATATTAGTATAGATAATAACTATTTATTATAAAGAAAATATTTGGTTCAAAAACCTGAAACAAAACATAAAATTTTTTCTCTTCGTTTGTAAAATGAAAATAGTACAAAACTCTTCGATTTGAAGGCAAAAATGTGAAAATGTAGCATTTTAAAATGCATAATTTTCTCATGAGAAACGAATTCACCATTAATTTCATTCGAATTGCCCAAATTATTGCGTTCATATACTTTTTGGATTGCTATTACAAATGCATAATTAGCATTAGTGACGAAGTCGTTGTTTGCAAATTAATAATATTAACATAGAATTCAAGTCAGGTAAATTTACTAACTTGAATTATACATTATGACGTAATTATTATTTAGAACAAATATCAGTAATGTAAACCATCTTGCTGACTTACTTTTTATAATTAAAATTTCGTCAATAATGCAATTTATGTTATTGTTTTCTTGACTTATATTATTGTTTTCGGAAATTAGAATAAAGTATATAGACAACATTTTATAAAAAATCTGTTAAATTTTTTTTTAAAAAAAAATGTTATTTTCTTTAATCTAATGTGATTTAATTTCATAAAAACCAAAACATTTTTGATTATTCGGTTAAAATAACCGAACAATGATGTTCACAACAAACCGTTTATTACCATAGATCGCCATTTTTGTTAAACTTTATTACGTCTATTGCAAAATATAATCGCGAGCGAACTTATTTTGGAAATTATACCTACTTAGCTAATTTTAAAACTAATCTTGTTGATTTTATAATGTATTAAAATTATATCAACAGGTTTTTCCACTAAGCCTTTTTCTGATGGTATACGACTAATGGTAAGTCAATATAAAATGAACTCGTTATTATGTCAAAGAAGATGCGTAACAACTGGCGATTGCTTTAAATCATTAAATGGTTTCGAAATAAGTTCCAATAACATCGAAAACGTACTCTTGCAATTTAAAAAACCATCAGTAGTATGTTTGAGATTTGAACGTATTTTTGAAGATAAAATTAATTTAGTTAAAAATAATATAAAAGTAATTCCTAGTTATGAAACATTAATAAATCTGACACAACATTCGCACGAAAGCTCAATATATAATAAAAATGATGAAGATATAATGTTCTCTCTAGTTATTGTACCAATTGCTTTCGTTTGCGATGATACCATTTCAAATGATGCTATTTTTAGTTATCCTGAAAATAATAACAATAATATTTTTAATATACGTGGATGCTTTTTAACACTTTATTCAATATTAAAAAGTCAATTGACAGTAGAACCAATAGAGACTAAAATTTATATAGGAAGTACAGATTATTTTGTTTCATATATTTGTCACGGAAATGTTTTGTTGTTAATATCTATATCATTAAGTTGCATGACAGCTAAAGAAGCGCAATTAAAAATATATGATATCGTACAGTATTTCCAGTCATGTTATCAAATGTTTGATAAAACTATAAAGTATGAAACAAAAACACATTTGTATAAAATGTGTGAAATAATTGAAATATATTTACAAAGTGCTAAAAACATATATTTGTTTGAAGAAATATTACAGCAATCGCATCTAATAAATTTGCCGCAAAAAACGCAGCAAGAAATTTTTGAAGCTTTGAATGAAATGGGGGCTATGGATTATAGAGATTGGAATGACACACCACTAAATGCTCATCGCGAATTCTTTATATGCGGATGTGCTTTATATTTTGAGTCTTATTTATTAAATAGTCAATTATTATCAATTCATTTAAGCAAAATAGAAAGCTTTTTACGTTGTAGTGGTGTATTTGATTTTATAAAAAATCATACCATAAACGATTTTATTTATTGGAAAGAAATGCCATTGGAAAGTGGACAGAGAAGAAATTTTCTTTTAATTTGTACGCGTAATAATTTAACACTAGCCGTTTTGCTTCAAGAACATTATTCTGGAAGAGCATTATATACAGAGGAAAAGGTAAAGGAACTACCTCTATTTTATATCGAAGAAATTCAAGAAACCCTTGATCATTTGCGTTATGGAGGAATAGAATATTTAGCTGAATTTTGGACAGCAAGATACAAAATACCAATTATATGTAAACAATTTTTACCTGCGGAAAATTTACCTTCTTTTAGACTAGGCGATGCACCGATACTAAAAAAATCATCTGGTGATGCTAGAATATCGATAAGAGAAACCGCAGTTACTGATGTCCCACATTTTGAAACACCCAAAAATGATGACAGTGATTTAGATTGGGATGGGTTTGGTGTAAGTAAAACTAAAAGAAAACTATTTAAATTATATTAACAACAATGTTAAAAATGTGTCTATGTTCAAAAGCGTTTTTTTTTTCAATTAAAAAAAATATTGAAATAATTTCCATCCTTAATGCAAACTACTACTAATATTAATTTCAGTTTAATTCAACTTATTTCATAATTTGAATATATAAATCAATAACTTAACTTAGAACAGGATATGAATTCAATAATTCAACTTAGAACAGGTTCTGAGCCGACTTTCGGTTCAGCAAGCAATATATGTAAATTACAGTACAGAAAAGAAAAAAAAAATAACAAAAAATACTATCTAGGAACGATAAAATATAAGTAAACAATAAGTATAAAATGAGAAAACATATAACTTAATAAATAATTATTCCAAAATAAATAAAAAAGCAAAAATATAAATTCAAATTCAAGCAAAAAATTAAAACAAAAAAAAATACAAACATTCATAATTTTTATTTTTTTATTTTAACTCGTTATTTGAATTTTTTTACAAAAACTCTATTAGAAGTATCAATAAACCTGTGTGCCAAACACACATTCAATTCATTGAAATGATTGAATTTGTGTTATCAGGGAATATTTCATAAATATATATATATAGAACGATCCCTAGCTGACTTTAAGTATATTGAATATATAAAAACAATTAAACATGATCGTCAAAATATGTACTCAACACCAAAGACAATTAATTTTAGAAGGTTAGAGAAAAGAAAATAATGATTTTGAGTATTTGCACAAAAAAATGTTAATGTGTATTATTTAATTTAGTTAATGATAATAATATTTTGTAATCTCATTTAATTAATATAGAACGTTAGGATATTAAATAACAACATTAAATGCAGAATGCGAGATTATAGTATGACTGCACTAAAAAAAAAAATTTCAAAAAAAATAACAGATAATCTTCCTGTCAGGTGAATAATATAGATAGATCTAAAGATATGTGTTACTAAGCAATATTAATTTTAGTATTTATATTGGTGAGAAAAATTTACTTATCTACTATGTGCAGATTGATTTTGGATCTGCACTTATAATCACACCACCAAATGAATTGTCTGGATTTTTGGTTCAAGAATTTAAATCGGCATGTCATTTAATTCATACAATTTTTGAAAATACGAAAAGGTAAAGTATTTTGTAATATTTATTAAATCTTTATTAGTTTTGTTATATTTAATGTAAATAATATATTATCTGAAGACAATACAAACAGTTACCTGGATCGAAAATAAGCAATAGTAATTGTAGCACTTTGACGCTAGTCAGAGATCATGCAATACTTATACATGTTCAAGATAATAATGGAATGAAATCAAAATTTTGGACAATTGGGTAACTTGCCTAAATTGTACAAGCTAGGCTCCACCAAGAATTGTTTTATTTAAAATACAAAGATTTCGTTTTTCACCAATCCAAAAATATGAATCACAGTAGTAAAATTGTACCTCTCCCGTTGGAGATGCACTATCAAATTAAAAAACCAATAGTATCATATGATGAATAGAATACCAATCTTAAATAAAAACATATACATTAAAATTTTACTTTTGGATTTGCTCAAAAACAATATTTTTGATTAAAAATTTTTTTATTCGAGTGCAGTCCATCTTGTACAATTGTTCCATAACTAAAAAAATAGTAATTAAAATTTTCATCTATTTACAGCAAACTATTTTTATCTACAAACTGCGAGCTTTACGTTTGCCACAAATCGGAAGGACAAATAAATTTGGAAGAAATAGCATTTCGCCTGTCATTTGTGATATCGCGTAATTTTAAATAGTTTTTAAAAGAAATTGGAATCACAATTATCAAAATAAAAATTCCTAAACAAAACATGAAACTTGATCTGAACTCTGAACTAACCTGAAATATACACCGATGTTTTTACTTTTGTTTTCAATAAAAATATCAAAAGAGCAATATCGCGTTAGACCTTGAACGCTTTTTCTAATCAAAATGTTTATAATATGTGGAGAAAAACTTATGTCAGCGTAATGGAGTGGAGATATGAAGAAAAACTTAACTCTTGTGTGTGACAAGTCAAGGTACACGGTATAAGTTTTGCATATTCAAAATGAAATAAAAGACGGTTCATCAAGAGAGCTGAAATTCACTGAAAATTCTTAAGATTACGTCAATTGCAAATTAAATATTTAACTATTTCTATGAAATAACGCATCTTTTACTGTCAGACTCAGAATGCCTTCACCTTGAAACAACCATTTCTAATTTTATTTAGCAACCGATGCTTTTATGTTGCTTCATCCTTATGAAATCGCAGATCTTATTAAAATTATTGATGAACATAAATTATTTTAATTTTTAATATATAATGTCTTACTTATTGAATAAAATTATTCATATATTATTAAATTGGATGTACTATTGATATACAAAACATAAGGTAGAGAGAATATTTTTTAAATATATACCTGGAATAATTTAAAAATGTTTAAAAATGTAGTGCATTAGTAAGTAGGGTTTCTCTTACTACCGATAGTCTAACGCTAATCAGTATCTATTTCTATTTGTAAGCATATTTGGAATGACAAAATTATTATTATGAATTTCATATAAAATTAAGTGAGTGAACTAATTTGATTTAAAATAAAACTAGATATATTATATTTTACTGCAACAAATTCTAAAATACCAACATTCTAAACCCGTCCATACATTATGCAACGTGTTGTCAACCGGTTAAAGACTTCCCCAAACCGGCGCGTTTTTTTTTTGCGGAAGCGGCGCGATTTTTTGCCGCAAAATTTAATTACAAGGCGGTTTATGAATGTGCCCACACCAACGCTATTTCCGCGCGGTTTTACAGCGTTTTTTTTTGCCGCAGATATTCATACGAATTTTTACCGCAAAAAAAACGCGGCACCAAAACGGCTCGCCTATGCGGCATGAAAACGCTATGTCTTTACGGCATAAATACGAACCCAAATAGCGCCGCATGTAATTTTAGTTTGTTTATCATTTTTTTAAATTGTTTTGAGCGTTGTTTGCTGTGAAAATTTTATTTTTTTGTGGTAAAATAAATATTTTTAATAATTTAATTTTTTAGTGGTAGATAATAAGTTTAAAATATAATATATTTCATATTAATATTATACATATAATTTATAATACATAAATATTTGTAATAATTTATATTAATATAAAAATTAAAAATAAATAAATATTATTAAACAACATTCAAATGAATTTTGTAAATTTGTAATATTAAAATAATATTATTCTCAGCGGTACATTTTGGGTCCGCAAATGCGGAACGATGTCGGCTCGCTTAGGCGGTACATTTTCGGCTCGTTGTGGCGCTCCGTTTTTTATTTTAAAATACATATGCCTGATTTATAAGTATCGTTGGAGCGCAAAAAAAAACGCAAAATTTCCAATCGCAAAAGTTAAAATATATGAACTAGGAACATTGTATTTATAAAGGCGGACAGAAACACGCACAACCGCAAAAGTTAAATTTAACTTAACTTTTCATAAAAATGCGCTGACATTCCAATTAGACTTTCCGTGCAGCTTCACAAAAAGTTGGCATAATCTAGCATTATTTTGTGTAAAACTGTCATCACTGAATTTTTTACAAAATTTAAACAAATAAAAACAAAATTTATTAATTTATATCAATATCAAATCAACATCATGGACGCCGCAACAAAGGCAAATATAAAATTTATTCAATCGGTTGAAAAGAAAAGTTTTTTATAGGACAAAAGAGCAAAATTATTTAAGCGAAAAGATATTAAATTAAAGGCATGGCATGAAATTATAAAACCCATGCTCTAATCTGCTCCTGTTTATAGGGCGTACTTTATTTATAAGCCCTTTTTTTCTTGTTTTTTTTTAATATCTTTATTTACTTCTTGTTTTTTTTAATAATAAAATTATTCATCTTTTTTGGACTCAATTTTTTATGACAAATCTTAAACGTCAAAACCGCTAATTTTTCCGTGCGATACTTATAAATACTCAATTTTTGTTTTGCGCTTCAGCGTGTTTATTTGCGTTTTCTTTTTGCGCTCCAACGATACTTATAAATCAGGCAATAGTCCAAGTACAACGAAAACGGTCCGTTTGCGGCTTGTAAATGCGGCACGCCTACGGAGTCTTGTATAGAGAAATGATTCAGTATTGCCGAAAGCGGACTACTTTTCTTAGAGGGAAATGGTTGTCAACGCGATACAACTTGACCAAGCTGTACAACACGTTGTATAATGTGTGGACGAAGGCATAAAAACACTATTATAAAAAATATAACTTCGTTATTATTCAAACATGTAATATCGTAAAACCGACCTTCAAAATAAAACATAAGCAAGTAAGTAAAAATTGAATTAGTGCGTAATAAAATACCATAACAAAAAATTGTAAAATGAGTATATAATAATGAAACACCAAAATTAAGTAAGATTTAAGTTTATTATTTTATGAAAGAGTAACTTAGACTAAATTATTTTATCTTCTTTAATTAAACATTACTCTTTATTTTTCTTATTTCATCGTAACGTTTACTAAGAAGCACAATATGAACTCCTTAAGTTTAAGATGACCAACGCATTTCGGGAAGACGTTCAATTTCTCCAGGTTAAACCTGCTGGATATTTAAATAAACTGTAGTAGCCACTTAAAGAAAACCATAAAAAATGCAGAGCTATCATTATGTATTTACAGAAGAATCTGTGAAAGAACATGCGAGCTGTATCCAAAAATGATGGAGTGGATGTACCTTACAATTGTACGTCCGATAATCATAATAACATATCCAATCCATCATGGTTTGTTAGCGGATGGTCCAGCGAACCTGTGTACAAAAGAAGCTAGAGCAGCTTCAAAGAGTATCATATCTGATGCTATGTTAACATTCCGAGATCTTAGGTAGCTTCCTACAACTGTGGAGCCAACGTCCAATGTTACTTACCAACCTAACCTAAAGATAACTATAATTATAATTCGGTATAATTTCATTAAACTATTAAACAATTCAAAATAATCTAGAATGGTATATTGATGGATCCAAGGCAATGGAAAGAATTGGATCCGTACTTTATTGAAAAAGACAGAGATGCAAAATCTCTAAGACATTAGCTCTATCTCCACGGTGTTCCACGCAATAATATATAACCTGGATTTGTGTATACGAGAAAATTACAAAAAAGATACGTCAAAAAATCCATTAATGTACCGACCATAGCAGAAATTTCCTTCCGTCGAAAAAACTCCTTTCCTTTTTTGACATGTATGTTTTGTATGGAGTTTTTTGCGTTGTATGGTGTCTAAAAAAAATGTATACCTGATTTCTTTTTTCTGTATGTAGTAGTGAGCTTTGAAATTTCAGACATTTTACAATTTAAATTGTAAAACTAAATAAATAAATAAAATATTAATAAAAATGGAATCGGACACAAATAGTTTTGTAATAGCCTCTTATGACAGAGACATTTATTATGATATTTGTGCAAACAAAGTGAAATTATTTTTAAAAATGACGTTGTCAGAAAAAGCCACGATGCTTCCGGCATCTGTTGTGATCTCAAAAATGCCATGCGACTTCTCATTATAGATGGCGCTTATCAAAATTTATATGAAAAGGAAATTTCCAAAACTTATGGTGGTGTATGTAAATTTCTGCTCTGGTCACAGCATAAAATTCATGCAGACAAGGTTCTTCTCTTAAGGCTCTCGACTCATACTAATTAAAATCAAAACTTGTATGGGACGGTAAAATAGTGAATAAAGGATGAAGCTAGAACTATAGAGTGGCTCCTCTAAGCCGTGAGTCGGAAGCTTTCTTTTGATAAGGGATAGGAATATCCAATCACGTTCATGTGTCTCAGAAACTAAACAACGCGCAGAAAAGTTATAGCGTAACGAAACTAGAATACCTTGGGGCTGTTGTATAAAAATTACCATAATCAAAGGCACCAAGTTTCCTGTCATCATGCGTGTTTTAAATGGTTAATTTCCAATAAACTCGCACGATGAAGTTTAAAATTGCAAGGTTTTAATTTCTACATCTTTCACGAAAGAGTAGCAATAATATCGTGACAGATGCATTATCCCGGGTGAGGTCGACGCCGAAAATGACAAATTACAGCACTAGCAGTACAATATTATCAACAGAAAGTGTTTGACAGGCATATCTGGTTCGTCCTTGGCATGGTGTCGGATCAATTTAGTAAATTTGTGATGTTAATGCTTGAATTAGACGTGCGCACGGAAACGTATGCGTTGACTGATAGTCAATTAGATGTGCATAATTCTTGTGCGTCTGGCGGTGCAGCAATTTACGACATTTTAATATTTGTTGTGAAATAAAAAAAAAATTGTTTGTGTTTATTGTGTTTATAAAATTGTGCTAATAATAAATACAAAATATTAATATCAATAATAAACACAAAATCTGATAACACAATACAATTAAAAAAAATATGTTGACAAATCAGCAAAAGCTATTGTCAAACTGATTTTTTTTATTTTTAAGTTGGTAAATTTGACTCCTGCCTTGTGGTAGCACTGCCGCCGCTCGGCAAAATTAGAATTAGAGATATCATGCGGCAACGCTCCGCATGCGTTAACGCAGTGCTTTATAATCTAATCGGTTACATAAGAATCTATGGTTTGTAATTTTGCCGTACGGCAAATGGCACTGAAAAACGCACATCTAATTCCAGCATAAAACCGTAAAGCCAGGTAACAACAAGTTCGATTATTAAATTTCTAGTATCCGACATCTTCCATCTGTTTGAAATTCCAGAATTGTTGTCTGACAACGGAGTTCAATTTTTGATTATTTAAATTATTAATACAGGGTGATCCTTGTCCTTTCACATCCCTTCCAAATACCAGTAGGAATGTAGTCTATAGATGGTTCAATTTGAGTCAAGGATTCATTAACTCAATTTTTATTAAACTTTGTTTGAAAATTAACTAATTGACATTGATTTGCATATAAAATAGTTTAACAGTAACATTCACACATTGTTGTGTATACCAATTTATTCTTTTGCTATCTAAGCTTGGTATGGTCCGGAAGCGGTTGGAATTGAATTCGCTATAAAACGATTGGTTTAAGCTTAGAGGGTTGGGGCTTTATACAGAGAATAGAATGGGGTTCGCTAAAAGCTAATTCGTTTATTTTATTAGAGGGGGAAAACATAATTAAATTAAATTTGCAGATCGTAATCGGTATCGGTATCCGTAACCTCCAGTCATCTGCACACAACGACAAAGATAGAAGTTATATTATTATAATATTATATTTATATTATAATTTATATATTATATTATATTATTTATTATCGTCGTACGTGGTACGTCGGGTCGGGGGTATACGTCGTTTAAATATTATATTCGTGGAAAAGGTTGACAAAAAATTGTAATATATAAAAAGACATTAATTTCTTTTAAGTGTGCATAATAATCATTAATAAAGTGAGTTAACATGAATAATGGCATTATAATATAAAAATTCATCTGCCAAGCAATATTGAATTTTTATAAAGAGAAAGCATTTTTTACATAATAAATATATATATAAATATATATAAATTATATATATATACATATATATATATATATATATATATATATATATATATAATATGTATATATATAATATCTATAAATATATGGATAAATTTTTATGACTATAAATATGTAAATTATATGTATATAAATTCAATATAAATTTAGTAGTATATTTATATATAAAATGGGATATATATATATATATATTATATATGCGAATGCGATTATATTATATACCTATATATACATAAAAATCTATATAAATATATATATATATATATATATACATATATATATTTATATATATAATTATAAATGCATATCCATAAGTACATGGCTATTTTAAATAGAAAATAATTGTTCCGTATTATCATTACCATTTTAATGAAAAATATATATTATCACCTTCAATGATTGCCTAATAGTATTAATGAATTATGAAAGAATAATTTCTTTGAACGAACTTTAAAAATAGGTTATTTCGAAATTTGAGTGTATAAATCTATGGAAGGGATTTTTTCACTAACTAAAAGTGTGCATATATTGATTACGTGCTAACAAATACATTTACTAGTAAACAGGTTATTTTTCAACAATTATAGAGCAATATTTAGTTGGATTGTTTTTATGACATTCTATTATAATTACGAAAATTCTGTCTCCTTTGTAATAAAAAAATCACAAAAATTCAATACTTAAATATTTCCAAGGAGATTTGGAAAATCTAAATTGTGTGGGTACACTACATAAAGTCAAATCCAAAACTAAATAATTATATATATTAAAGCTGCTAAATTAAACGCAAGGTAAATGCTTTTATTTTATTAATTAATATTATGCAGTGTCTAAAAATATAAGTGTTTTCTAAAGTAACCAATTACAAAGGACTAATTTTATTATGTCTCCTGGTTTTAAAAAATAGAAACTATTATTCTAATTTAATAACAATATCATATCAAAATGTATTTACATATACGATAAATCAAATGATCCAGCAAAATTTTATTATCAGCTGATAATAAATTTTGTTTAAATTTTGTTATTTAAAAACTGTTCTGGATATAACATTAGAGTATTCTTCCATTCAGTTTTAATGGTTTTAATTGAATTTTGACATATGGGTATATATTCGGAACAAAATTATATATATATATATATAATTATATTAATTATATATTTGATAATTTTTCTCAACGAAAGTTTATTGTATAACCTCACTAAACATTAATATATTTAATAAGATTATGCAACAAATTAACAAAACAAGCACTCAAATTTGAATTTATTTAGAAATCTTCTTATCCTGTTTTCTTACCGTAAAACTGTTGCATTACATTCCGTCATAATATGAATTGCAATTAAAATTATTGGAATTAAAATATTTTTTTATTGAAATACAACATTCTCCAAATGTGATTTTCCAATTCAAATTATATAAAGTAACCAACAAAATGTGATTCATAACATTATAATTCTGTAATGCGTGTACCAATTTTGAACACATTATTACTAGTGACAAATAAGAATATATCTATTTAATTTAATTTAATCAACAACTAAGTTGATGTATCCATAATTGTATAAATTCAATTCAGTGATAATATTTTGTTTCGTTACATTTTTTAATGCATTTTTTTAAAAAAAAAAGTGTAATTATTTGCAGATGTTATTTGTATATACGGATTTATATATGTAATTACTTCATATAAAACCCAGACAAGGAGGATAAGTGAATTACATGGGGCTATGTTGCAACTACAAATAAGTTTTCTGAAAATTTGGAAAACTTTTGACATTTCGGTTGGATCTAATGTGAATTTATTTGCAATTTTACTTCCAATTTAAATCCAGTTTATCTTTTTAAATATATTTGTTAGCAGTATGTATAAACTTGTAAATTTTTTTTCGTATGTTATTAATTTCATTTTCAATTAGATTTGGCTATTACTTAAATAAAAAATCAGTATAGGTACCTAATTATTTCATATTATAGCAATAAATGAATATAATACTGAGGTATGTTACCTCTTTGTGGAAATGTTGAATGTCACTAAACGAGTAAAATTGTCCTCAATTGCTTCATGTGCTATTCTGTCAAAGATTGTTTTAATTTGGTTTTGAAGTGATAATTAACCGTAAAAATTATATGTGTTCTGGTATACGGTATGCGAAAATATATGAATGGCTTTATAGTATGATAATTTATATGTTTGTGGTTTCTAGGCATGACGTAATGTAGATATTTATTAATTATATTGAATAATAATTTAATTGATAATAACAATTAATTTTTGTCTTAAACAATAATAATATTAATACAATTGAACTCAACAAATGTTGTTTTCAACATCAACTTGTTAATGTTAATTTATTTAAGTAGAAGTATTAGTAAACGATAGAATAAATCATAAATAAAGCCATATTTCAGAGAATTGATATAGATTAAAAACGTATTGATTTTTCTTTCAATTGAAAATTATATATATAAATACTTATATAATATATATAAGTAAGTATATTATTTTTTATCTGTCAACAGACGATAAATTAATATGATTTACCTTTGAATATTCAAATAGAAACTAATTATACAACTGAACTTGTACTCTCTGTTTGGGAGTTGTCACATAATTTATCAACATAAGCAGGCAAACCAAGTTTACAAGTTTTTTTGTATTGTGTATGGGCAGTTTAATACTTAATTTAAAATTTTATATCATTCATATATATGTCTATTTCTGATTCCTATTCTATAATTATAATATAATACTGCCCCGATTCCGACCGTAAATTTATTTTACTAAATTTTGTTTTCAGGGGCCTTAACAAATGAAAGGCTACTGTGGAATATTTGAAGAAAGGCCACTTAATCTTATCCCGGCATAGTAAAGTCTGTATTTTTTTTTTATTTAAGTATCTATGTCTATTTTCAATAGAAGGACTGTTTTTGAAAGTTTTATAATTCAAAATTTCGTACAAATTTCAGTTTCGTTTTACTTTGAATACTTACAATACTTAACTGTAAACTCAAGGTAAGTCTGTTAAAACCTATAAAACATAATTATCTATGATAAATCATAAATCCGAGCTCTATAGAAATACATAAAAATATTTAATAAATTTTTGAGTTTTAAAACACCCTGCACTCAGTGGCTAGATATTTCATTTATTTACGCAATAAGGAAAGGATCCTGAAATTATATATAAATATATAGGCAGTTTTTAAGAGAAAGTTCTTTTATAAAGAATATTCTACCAATAAGAAGTTTTTTCAATCAGGTTGAAATTAAGTATGTTGACCTTACTGTCATTCAGCTTTTAACATAAATGTCACTGGAGGCATTATCCTGTATGTTACTGTGTTAGTGGTGCTCTATATACAAAGACATGATAACCAATTTTTTATGACCAATATTGGATAATGATAATATATGTATATTATGAAGAAATGTGATTGAATGTTTCGTCCACAGGATCTGTCAACGTGTTCGAGGTGAATATTTGCCAGATATTATTTTTCATTCATAAATGACAAATTTCAATTGTTGTAGACATAATTTAAAATAAAACAAAAATCTTATTTATTGGTATTGGTAGAGCGTGTATTTTCAAATAAGAAAATATTTTTAACCATATATATAACTATCAACATTTTATAATATAAGCATTTTAAATAAACAGATTTTGCTAATATTTTTCCTTGTAGGGAAACTATTATTAACTGTATTTTTCGCAACGAATGAAATGCCCTAAGAAACTCAATTGCTTTTTTTACCTTTTTTGATTGCACCACCAATTTAGTGCTCCACCATATTTTGAGTTTTTGGAATATGTTCTACTGAGCATTTTATTATTGTATTTGTAATATGATCACATATTTTTTTAAATTGTTTACTGTTTCTGAATTGTAAAAGTTTATTAATAGTAAAAATGTTTCGCAGTTTGCTCCTAAATTTACCCATTTTGGACGTATTTGTTGAGAGTCAAAAATCGTGTTAAATATTGGAAAGTGGTCACTATGATACAAATCCAGAAATGTTGTTCGAGAAAGGTTTGGAGTTGCAATTCCAGTAGCCAGTGTTAGCTGAATAATGCTACCATTTGAAGTTGAAAAATATGTTGAATTTTTTGAATTCATGCAACAAATATCATGTTTTCAATTTTTTCTTCTATAATTCTACATCAGTATATTTTAATTTACGGATCCCATTGTAATCACCCGGTAATATGGTATAGGTCAGTAGTTCTCCATCTTTTTAAGATCACGACACCCTAATATTAATTACGAAAAATTCGAGGCTGCTTAGGAATAGAATATTAATGAATTCAATTTAAAGTAAATTTGTTGATTTTTTTCTACAAGATTTTTTTTCTTCTTATCAGGTAATTGCGGCACCCAGAATTAGAATCTCTGGTATAGGTAGTTTTATTTTATATGTAATAAGATTTTGAGTTCAGTAAAGATTAGGTCAAAATTTGGAATATATATGGTACTTAGATATTGTCGTTTAAATATAATTTGTATGGGGTTTTTTTGAAATGTAGTGTTTTGTTGTATTTCTGTATGTTTGATGTTTTCCTTTATATCAATCAATACTGTCACAATATAATAATTTTTAGCAAAATTATTTAGCTTCGCAAACCTTTCATTATTTGGTAATTATCGTTCGGGTGAACATATGTATAGATCTAAAAGGAATGTTAGAGCTGCCTGTTTTAATTTCGGTTTTCTTACGTGGGTTGGTGATTGTTTTTACAAATTATCGTTTTTACAGTATTTAGTGATTGCTTCTCCACGACAGTTTTTAGTGATATGTGCAAATTTCCAACAATTTAAACATTGCGTCACTATTTCGATATGAAAAAAGTCTTCGGATTTTTTTAATTAAATAGTTACCCGATTGAATCATATTGAGAATCAATTGACTGTTGATCTTGTAGTCATTCGTGATTTAGTACAATGGTATTTGCTATTGCTGGAGTTATAGGATATTATGTTACCTGTATTTTCTTTTTAAAACATATAATTCGATTGGCGTATTTTTTTTTACATTACTTAATTTAATTTCCCAGTTTTTTACATTTATATACCAAAAAAAAGTTTACAATTATATTATAATTTAACATATTCCAAATTTCGCAGATCTTGGGTATAACTGTTCAAAATATCGATATTCTTCAAAATGGCTGCCCTCTGTACAGGCAGTTATGGGCTGTCACAAAATTGCACCGATGATAGTAAACAATATTTTTTTGTAAAATTGACAGATTCAGCATACCGTGCAATTGAAGACTACGAAAGAAATCAGGTAAGAAAAGAACTAATATGATAACGAGATAACCTTTTTTAACTCGAATTAAGAACCTACTAATATATTAATTTACTTTATATTAATATTATTGTTTTGTTGCCATTAAATTTTGATAAATGATACACCAGTTTTAATTGAATTCTGAGATGTATTCACTAATAATTATTCATTTAAAAATAAAGAAGACAGCTTTCACAGAAAACAGATTTAACATCCAACATCGAATATTCAAACCTTATTCTTTTCAAATGCGAAAGCTGTCCTAGTTTTTAATGAAAAGTAATTAATTAAGTTGTCTGAAAATCTTATAATTATATTTTACGATCATTCAATATAATGTTATATGCAAATCAATATAAAAACTGCATTTTCAAACCTAAAATAATGAATTGAATTTTTGTTATTTATACAATTATGTTACACTTATTTAAATTTGTTCACATAAGTTAAATCTTCTTATCAACTACGAACACTTAACTGATATTTTTTTTTATATTATTGTGAATTAAATATTTTCTGTACGAAATATAATTTTTACCGTAAATCTAATTTATTACTGAGAATGCTTTACTTGCATTTTCTTTTTGTTACTGTGCATTTATCTTTTTCACTGTGTTTATTTTTAGTTACCGTGCATAAAATTATTTTATAATTATTTTGTCATTTAACTCTGTACATTTTTTATAACTTTTTGGCCGTTTTCTTATCGACACAATAAATATCTAATTAAACTTAAATGAAGCAACAGATAAAACAGATGGTAAATTTCTGCAACTCGGATATTAAAATACTCACCACACCTAAAGAACAAATTTACGCAAATTTCCACCAAAAGTAACACTGTGAATCTGCTTCAATTCAATCCTGAAGTGTGTTCCCGTTGCGTATGATAAGATTCATTGGGGGTATTAAGAATGTACAGTTTTAAACATAAATATTTTATTTGTATATACATACATATATTCAAATTATATCTGTAAGTTTAATTTTTTTTTAAATTTAATTTTCTTCCAGAATAAATACAGTACACAAGCCAAAATTCAAATATCTGAAAATGGAGGGGTAAGTAAAATTTATTTTCTCAAAATGATAAGAAACATTTAATAATTGAGGATAAGTTGTTTCTCTAAACCTCCCTAATAAACTGAAATAAATTCTCTAAATTATAAATTAAACTTATGACTACGGGAGTATCTGTCAATAAATCAAATAAGTAATGGAATTTAACTGCAAACAAGTAATAGCAACATTTATTGAGTACATTAAAACTGTAAAACAGGAAAATCGTTCACATATAAAATATACCTAATAGCTGATTCATAATGAGATTAACGCAACTGAGCTAAAAGTCAAAGCAAGCTGACACGACGCTTTTAAAAGTTTTCAATTCACAATGTACAGTTGTTTTATTTACAGCGCACACTATATTTTCTTATTTTTTTTATTTACACCGTAATATTTTCATCACAAAATAAATTGAATTTGACTTTTCAATTTTATATTTTTTTTTTTGGCATTTTACAACTTTTATAATCGTAAAAGTTGGGAGTTGGGCAACTTTAGTTTAGCGTACAGTTGCGTTATGTTTCTGACTTTGCATTGTGAATGAAAGTACTGTTTTCATATAGTTTAACTTTATAACTTTGAGTTCAGTTGCGTTAACTTTGTATTATGAATCCAGCATAAGCTGTTTACGAAAGAATCCTCAATCGAAAACACTTATGGACAGTATTAAAAGGACGAAACAGATATATATATATATATATATATATATATATATATATATATACATATATATATATATATATATATTTATATCTTATATTTATATAATTTTTCTGAAAGTTTTACTTTGAGCAAATAATTTTTTTTTACAATTACATTGCCTTGATCCATTGACACATTTCAAAGTTATCAATCAAACTATGTACCGAATTTTTTAAACTTCGAATATGTTTGCTTTAATATTTTTGTTACCATGCATATCTATTTTTATAGTTATATTTTTATTCTTTATCTGAATGAGCACTGGCACTTGTTATTTTAACAGACTTATTTCATTGTAATTCCATTTCATTTTCACTCATATTTTGTTAATTAATAAATCGATTGATTTTAAGCACAATTTCAATTCTTTCTTATTGTTTTACACGCGTAACGTTTGCAATTAGGAATATTCAACTCAGTACTAATACATAAGTTAAAAAATCTTGATATTGACTTTAAAATTCAAATAGATTTGTAGTTAATATACCTCAGCGTTTACAGTGAACTTAATTGTGGGTGAATGTAGGTCAAAATACATTATCCCATTACATCTTATCCTCGGTGTATGTCGACTAAAAAATTGGAAAAATAATAGTGTAATTGTAATACATAATTTTTGATATTCAATATTTTTCTGCAGGTTATATCATTTCCAACTACAAAAGAAAATGCTGGTCAACAATTTACATTTGCAATAGATGAAATTGAAGGCTCATTGGAATGTATTCAACAAAAAAAGACTCAATTGGACGTTTTAGGTACTTTACAATATAAAATGCGAATACATGCCAATGACGACGTTTATGAAACTACCCGACACCGAATGGCTGTAGCTGAAGAAACGCAAAAGAAAAAAAGGTAATTAATCTTCTTTACATATTATAAATAAATTTAAAAATAATATACATACATATGTATAAATATTATATTTATATAATATACACGGGCTTTTCACCGCGAACATTTTCACCCGTTTGTTTCATTTTCACCGCAAGGGCGTTTCACCAAGAGTATATTCACCGCACGGATTTTTAACAACGAGCATAATTACTGCATGGGCTTTTCACTGCGGGGTCTGTTCTCTGCGGGGTCTGTTCTCTGCGGACATGTTTACAGCGAATATTAAACGCACGTTCGTCTCACCGCGAGTATGTTGACCGTACGGGCTTTTCACAGTGAGCATATTTACCGCACGGGCTTTCCATCGCCAACATGTTCACGGCGTAGTATGTTCAAATCGGATATGTTCACCACGAACGTGTTCAAAGTTAACATGTTCAACGTGAACATATAATTATTTGCACATCGGTTGTTTCACTGCAGACCTTTCACCAGTATTATGTACTTCTGTTTCACTGCAAGGTCTTTTCACATTAAATCGTAACATTTATTTGCAACATTATGCGCCTTACGGATTGATCGTTTAGTTGATATAATTTTTGGCAATTCACATACCGTAGAAAACAAAATACGTGCAGCCTCATTTGAAAAAAATCTTTGCGTAGAGTCTGCTATCTGTGGTTACTTCTGTTAGTCTGCTTCTGGAATACGCCAGTCAAGTATGATCTCCTTATCAAGAGGTGCATATTAATGTGTAATTAGGTTTACTTTATGTCTTGAATGGGTGCATTTTTTCAATTGGACTCATTGCAATAGAGCTCATAATTCAAGCTCTATTGTGTTTTCTAATATTTACATTTATATATTTTTTTTTTTATTTAATTTTCAATTTTCATCCTTATAAATTAATATTTTTGCTACTTGTATTTAGCAGAATATTTTCTAATTTTACTAACTGTTCCATGTTTGGTAATGAAAACATCAGATCAGAGCTTATTATTTAGTGGCAAAATTTCATAACCTTTCATTCAAATCAGATAGTAATTACTATATATTATGAGTTGGAAATTTAAACGTGGACCCTACGACCACAAGTTTATAGACATAAATTCAATAATAATGTCAACCGGATCATATAATTACATGTTGTAAGAACAAATATTCAAATATTCTTAGGAAACTAACCTGCACATATATGAACTAACTGAAGCTACCGAATCAAATCAACTGCATGCTTTAGAACACATGAAATATAAATTGGAAATTTTAGTAGCTATAATAAATAACTACGGGTGTTGCTAGAGTGTTTAATTGAATGTTAAAGAATATAATAAAATAACTTTTGCAAAAGTTTTATTTACCTCGAAATTTTCCTCGCGTTTTAAACCGAATAAAAATCAGAAACTGACTGTTAAATCATTTGTTAAATGATATATCTTCTTCTTATTGTGCCGCTCCGTTCCGGAGGTTGGCCATCATTGAATGAATTTGGTTTTTAGATGTTACCCTTCTCAACAGTTCTATTGTAGTTACTTCAAACCATTCTGTTAAATTGTTCAACCACAAAATCCGTTTTCTTCCTCTGCTCATTTTACCTAATATTTTACCCTGAATCACTAATTGAGGTAGTCGATATTTACTATTTCTCATTATATGTCCGAAATAACTAAGTTTTCTTTCTTTAATACTGATTAATAAAAATTTTTCAGTTTTAATTCTCCGCATAACTTCATCATTAGTGACATGATCTCTCCAGGATATTTTTAATATTCTCCGGTAGGTCCAAAGTTCGAAGGATTCAATTTTCTTCATTTGATTTTTGTTTAACGTCCAAGCTTCAACGCCATAAAGAAGAATCGGCCAAATATAACACTTCAACAATCGAATTTTTAGTTGTAAATCTCTCTAACTCTTACAAAACAGATTTGACATTCTTTTAAATGCTGATCTAGCATATTCTATTCTACAATTTAATTCTGTTTTATTTGTCGCCTCTTGTTCTATAATTGTTCCTAAGTATTTTGTTTTATACACTCTTTCAATTGTTACATTCCTTAGTTTTAATTTGTGTTGTATGCTTGGGCTTTTACCAATTACCATGTATTTGGTTTTATTTATATTAATTTTTAAACCATAGTTTTCGCAGCTTAAATTTAGCTTTTCTAGCATGAAACGTAGATCATCTGCATTTTCGGCTATTAACACAGCATCATCAGCAAATTTTATTACTTTTACCAACTCACCATTGACTCTAATGCCTAGTTCTACTTCATCGATAGATTCTTTGAAAATTTCTTCGGCGTAGGCATTAAAGAGTAACGGTGAAATTATACAGCCCTGCCGTACTCCTCTTTTGATATTGATGCTGTCTGTAGTACCATCTTCAGTTTTGATTTCAGCAACTTGATTCCAATAAAGATTGGTTATAATTCGGATATCTTTACTGTCTATTCCCTTATCGAATAGAATTTGTACCATCTTATCGTGGTTGACCTTGTCGAATGCTTTCTCAAAGTCTATGAAGCATGCATGAACCTCTACATTCATGTCGCGACATCTTTGAATTAATGAGTTGAAAGTGAATAATGCATCTCTGGTTCCTAGAGCTTTACGAAATCCGAATTGAGATTCACTTATATCAATTTCTAGTTTCCTGTACAATCTTTCATGCAGTACTTTTAAAAAGATTTTTAGAGTATGACTCATCAGGCTTATAGTTCTAAAATCACCACAATCAGAAGCATTATTTTTTTTAGGAAGTAGCGTAAAAGTTGATTTTAGCCAATCGGTAGGAATTACACCAGTATCATATATTTTGTTAAAGACATTGGTGAGTGTCTTGATGCTTTCATCATTTAATAATTTTAATATTTCATTGGAAATATTATCTGGTCCTGTTGCTAAACGATTTTTCGATTTATTAATAACAGATCTTACTTCTTCTAATATCGGTGGACCATCATAATCATCTAATTCTGTACGTACTAATCTATTATCGTCAAAAAGTTCAGTAACATATTCTTTCCATCTTTCCAATCTAGCTGTAGCATCAAGAATAGTATTTCCATTTTTATCTTTCAGAGCACCGTGACTTTTTCTGTTGTTTTTGTTGGTTGCTAATTTGATTTTTTTATGTAGATCAAAATATTCATGTTTTTTCTCAAGTGATTCTATTTCTTCACACTGTGATTTCCAGAAGTTATTTTTGGCTAGTCTAATTTTGTTTCTGATTATTTTCTTTGTATTTCACCAAATTAGATATTTTATACTTTTGTCTTTCGTTCATTAATAGCATGATCTCGTTTGTCATCCACTCTTTTCTTCTTGTATTTACAACTTTATTTTTGTTTAATTCTTCATTAATTTTTAAGAGTGGTTTCTTGAATTCAATCCATTTAATATTTGAATCTTGATCATTTATTATTAATGATTTATTATTTTTTAACAACTCATTCAATTTATTGCTATATAATTCTTTAACTTCCATGTGATCTAAAATAGATAAATTAGTTTTATTTTTAATATATTTCTTACCAATATTCTTCAATGTAATTCTTATTTTAGCAACAACTGGTATATGGTCCGACTGCACGTCTGCACTTGGAAATGTTTTTGCTGATTTTACTACATTTCTAAATCGATTATTAATTATTATATAATCTATTTGATTCTTTATAATTAAATCATCATTATTCCTTGGTGACGTCCATGTGTACAATCGTCTATTCGGGAGTTTGAACCATGTATTGGCTATGACTAGATCATTATCGATGCAAAAATCTACCAATTTTCTACCTCTACTGTTTATTATTCCGAGTCCGAATTTGCCTACAACATTTTCTATTACGCCACACCCTACCTTTGCGTTGAAATCACCTAAAATCATGGTTACATCTTCTTTTTTTGTTTGTTTCAACAACTCTTCCAAATCGCAATAAAAATCATCCGATATAGTTTCATCACATTCAGCCGTCGGTGCGTACACTTGTATCAAGTTAATTCAATTAAATTTTTCCTAGATTTTAGTTGAATTAATATTATTCTATCGGATTTTCTTACAATGCTTGTGATACATTTCTTAAACTAATTTGATATTAGGAAACCAACACCTTTTCTGTGTTCGTCATCAGTTCCGGTATATATAAAATTATTTAATCTTGTTTTAATTTCTCCACTACCTTTCCAATGAGTTTCACTTATACCAAGAATATCTAAATTCAATCTAGATTTTTCTAATTCTAAGTTTTGAAGTTTACCTGCTTGTAGCAAGCTCCTAACATTCCATGTACCAACTTTTATATTTTGTTCGTTTTTATTGATCTTGTTTATGTAGTTATTTTTATTTTGAATTTGTTGGTTTGCAATTATATTCACGTTATTATTGTTATTGTTGTTGAAATTATTATTTATGTTGCTGCTAATATTGATGATGTTGTTTATACTAATATTATTGCTGTTATTGTTATTATTATTTGTGTTGTTTGTGTTTCTATTTTCGTTCAATGACGATATACTAGGGATAGAGTAAATGAGGTGGTTTCCCGTTGCCTTCCTCATTTCAACAATTCAGTTCATTAATCAATCTTTAGTATGATATATACTAAATCTTTTTCAAAAAAATAAATTATTTATTTTAATTCCTAGAAGTTTTTCTAATGATATATTTTTATTTTTCAGCACTGTTGAAATAAAACCTAATCAAACTGATATTGGCCGAAGAGTTAAACTGAAAAATTTAAACAATCGTTTTCCAAATATTCCTTCTAAACGTGATATAATACATCCAAACACGGCAGCAACGTTTCCAGCTTCTATAACTTCCCCGAATTCATTATCGTCAAATTTATTAATAAATAGTATAGGATCAACGATATCATCATTATCGCCTTCTACAGTTGCAACGAATAATCAACAGCATAATAACGATGTGCCATCCTATTCTGGTGCATTAAATTTAGGGACATCAACTGGCCACACCACTGATCTTAACAGTATATCTTTAAGTAATACAAATAGTTCATCTATTGGCCTTTTATCAACACAAAATTCTAAAACTAACTTATCAAATAATAACATAAATAATTTAACAAATAGTTCAACAAAATATATGCAATTTAATAACAACACAAACATTATTAGTAATCGTTCGTCCAATAGTAATGGAAAGAGTATTTATTTACCCACTGCTGCATCTTCGTTATCTTCAGCATTATCATCTGCTGCTGGTTCAGGAACTAGTGGCATCATTGGTACTTATTTTAACAATACTAACAATAGTAATAGTGTCAGGACAACAGCTGTGCTTAACACCGGAAATAGTTCTATAAATGGCGCTGGTAGTCGAAAAAATAATACTTCGACTGTAGGTAATTCCAAAAATAATAGTCGACACAATATACCTGACATAAAAAAACGAGCAATAAGGTAATATATATATATTTAATAACATTTTCATGTAAATATCATATTTAAATATATTTTTAGGGAAAGATTAATACATATGCTTGCATTAAAGAACTTCAAAAAACCTGAAATTTATGCAAGACTCCAGAATGGTTAGTATAAAAACTTGTAATATGAAAATTTTAGGATAGTTATTTTTATATCATAATAGACCAATAAATATAATAATATAGAAGTTTCAATATCTGAATTAAAATTATACTACATCAATTTTTTTCCCCTATATATAAAAATGATTTTTTGGATTTGTATTAATTTATATATAATTAATATCTTGATTTAATTATGCTCTTAATATTGCAGAAGGAATTCGAGATAAGGAAAAAAATCTTGTCAGCACTATTCTTAAGGAAATTTCTATTTTACGAGATAATACTTTTAATTTAAAACATCAAATATGGAATGAAGTTAATGAAGACTGGCCATTTTACAACCAACAAGAAGTTCAGATTTTGAAAAGGTTAAAGAACATATAAATATAATCAGCATATCTAAAATATATATTTTTTCTAGACGGAAACCTCAAAACTTAACTCCTCCTCTCAGCTCAGATGGTGGTAGTTCTACTTCTGGCCAAAGTCCAACAAGTACACATAATGGTAGTCCACCTCCAGCAGTTAAAAGACCAAGCATAGATCGAGGTACCTATTATGAAGAACCAACTGGGAAAAAACAAAGAATTAGTCATTTCAAGAAAGATGCAAATGACTTCAATAGGTAAATACTCTGCATCAATAATAAATATAAGGTTTAATAATTAAATCATCATAAATTACTATAATTATTTTCAACATAATTATACTCTTAAAAAATCCAGTTGATTTTCAATTCCATCGCTCTATTTCATCCCTCTCAACTGAAAAATTAAATATTTCAGTACCGACAACCGACATACGGTCGTGGAACAAACGTACAAAAAACCGACATACGATCCTGGAATAAAAATACAGATTAATACTAGGTGGGCATGAGATAATTTTTTATTCTATTATTACACTGGCTAGGTTTGCGACTAATTTAGCGGTTACAAAATGCCACGGATTATGTATAGAAAAAGTTAGTATATATCTTTAATAGTGTTTTGTGTCCTACACTGCATAAAGTGAAAACGATAGAATGAAAAGTCTCATAATACTTGCCCAAACGCAAAAGAATTGATCTACGAAGTTTTTATAACATTAGTTTTTATCAAAATATATACTGCAGCTTAAATTCAGTAAGTAACAATTTTTTTTTTTATAATAAAATATATATACATATACTATATTTTGCAATATAATTGAATCAGATCAATTCTTTTAAAATAAACTCGTTAATAAATTCTACTAAAAGCAGACACATCCCTTTCAAATGATTCAATTGTGCAAAGACGCACCCAGCCGGCTATTGATTTGTGCAGCCAAAGAATTCCAGAAAATTGTGAGCTAAGAAAAAGCAAAGCAATAAACCGGGTACTAGTTGTACACGATTTTCTTGCAAAACATATTAAACATGGTAACTTAATTATCGTGTAGAATAAGCAAACTGGAAACTCTGATAAGAGGTACTTAAGAATTGCTGCAATTTAAATGGAATCAAAAATAAAATTCAGGAAGTTTTATTAAATATGTTAAATATAGTCATATGCCTTATCTTAGAAATGTATATTAACATAAAAGTATACAAAACTTACACTACAAATCATTCAGACTCCAACAAAATGTCAGCTCTTTTCTAAAAAAGTTTCGTAAAACTTCACTGGAACTCCATGAAGACAATTCGTTGGAACACCATGCATACAACTTGGATATGGACACTGATGACTTGATCTATTGTTTTAACATTCAGCGAACAATTAATAAAAAGTCCTACTAAATCTGAACTTTCAAATAAAATAAGAATAACATACTAGGAAAGCTTAAACTTTAGAAAATAATATAGATTTGTAGGTGAAACTGCGGGCAAAATTACATCTGGAAGAGGAAACAGAAAAATGTATAAAGGTCACCAAAATTTCAGCACAGAAAAATACAAAGAAAATTAAGTATAGAGAAATGGCAGATTACAAGATATTCATCCGACAAAAGGTGACAGATAGTAAGAGATCCATCGGACAAAAGCATTCCTAACAGGAAAACGCAATATTTGATGAGAGAAATACAAAACTAAAGAAGATCAAAAAACGTTAGCTAGTACCTGAAGAGTCTAATTATTGATTATTCTAATTATTCACTTTAAAAAATAGTTTAACGATCGATAATAAATGTAACTGTACAGTACACTAATACCATGTTCATACTTCCATTCTATACCCTGGTTATGGGCTTATATACCCCTGGTATAAAAAATGGTGTTCACACTGAAAATACTTAATATATTTTGACATTAAGTTTGAAAATCAGCTGGTATTGAAAATAAAATAATTGCAAAAAAAAAAATCAAAATTAAAATTAATGATTCTAAAGCCGTAACCATAATAGGATTAACGACTTAAACTAGTGTCAAATTAGACTTAAGGAAATGAGCGCTTTCATATAAATTGTATGAAGCAAACCATAATAGAATTAACCAACTTTTCGTTAAGTCATTTTTTCGGTTTCGTTGACTTCAGAAACTTAAGAAACGGAGCGATCAACGAGCGCTCTTTCTCCCTCTTTCTGAAATTTTGACAATTTTCAAATATTTATTCAAAATTTCAAATATTTATTTGAAATTTGTCAAAATTTATAAATTTATATTTGAAATATTTGAAATTTGTCAAATAAAAATATTTATAAATTTATAAACAATAAATTGTTTTTATTTGAAATACAGTTTTCAATTATAATAGTGAAAAAATTGTGCTCAAATTAATAATATGTCAATATGTATTTGACGTTAAAATTGACATAAGCAAAAGTCTATTATGGTTTGCTTACGTTATTCCTTAATTTTTGTAAAATTTTCGTTGAATTAACAAATTTTTTTTGACACTAGGTTAAGTCGTTAATCCTATTATGGTTACGGCTTTATAATACTTTGCCAAAATTGAAAATAAAACAATAATATCATAGGTGTTTTGATTGACAAATAAAATTCATTGAAATATGATCAATAATATCGAAATATTACAAATGAATCGATATTTTATTATACCTTGTTCAGTCAATCCCTCATTTCGAAGTGGGTATACGGATATTACAATATAGAATGACAAATTTTTTGTATGGAAAAATAAATCAATATCATGTTTATATTATGATATAGCTCTATAACCAGGGTATAGGTTCAAGTGTGAACATGCTATAAGGGGAGATATTTTATAAAACCAATAACATGAATTCCTCCAAAGACGGTATATGGGCGAGAGATAATAAACGCCGAAGTCCCTGAAAAGGTATAATAAAATACTAACATTCTTAATTGATGCTACTTTTATATTAAAATACATACAACATAACTATATCATCTACTAAATGATTAATGAAGCTACAAACAAATTACTACAGAATAATGAAGCTAAAAACAAATTACTATAGAACTAAAACCGTCATACAGGGACGATTTGACAAGAAAATGGAATATGAAGCTTGACGATTCTAAGTCGGTACATATAAACTTTACAAACAATAGTCAACACTTATGCTTCAGACAGTCTCGCCGCTCGTGCCGTTGCCGTTCTCGGTTTGGAATGTCAAAAGACGCTGGTGACGTTGGTGACGACTTTGTGTAGACAGACTCGCCGCATTGAATCATTAAAATAAAGTATATTGGTTGATGTTAAAAAACCATTTCTATTAAATATTGTGAATTAAATATATCAAATATTGTGTTAAAAATAATTTACAATAAAATATGCCTTCAGATTGTTATTATATTTTTAACTTTAATTACATGTTATTTAGTTAAAATTACATTTTCTCTCACAAATGGAATTAACTTTTTTATAATAATACAATATAAATATAAATAATTATATAAATAACATATAAATATCCACCACATTTTTTGTTGTACAAAATTTAATTTTTTTAAATTATTTCTATTAATTCTACAACAAATCCCACTTTAAAAAATGGATTTTTCATAAAAAAAAAAAAATCAACGAAACAATGTTTTTATGTCATATAACAATTTTCATATCAATTAGACATTTGGAAACGGCAACGACTTCAAAAGTTGAAATCGATTGAACTTTCTTACGGCACGAGCGTCCCCGGCGTCATGACGGCGGCGAGTTTGTCTACTTTCATATATTTCTATATATTTTAACTTTTGTTTGACATTCCAAATCTTCAACGGCAACGGCGCAGACTTCTTCAACGGCGAGACTATCTCTGGGGTTAGGATAGGAATGACCATAGGCGCAAAACTAAAATGGAGGGAGCATGTAAAAATAAAAAAGACTGACCTTGTTTACAAATTATATTAACTTCTCGGTCGTAAAGTGTCAATCCCACCAAAAACAGAAACAGAAACTTTTTTTTGTTTTTTTACTTTTCTGTTCAAGTTTTAACATTGCACAGCACACCCACCAAAAACCGAAACCGAAACAGAAAAACAATATTTTCTGACAACCAAAACAGCTAATTTTTTTCATAATGTCATGGCTGCAAACGAAATTTGATAGAAATGTGCGTCTGCAAACTTCTGCAAACAGAAATTGAAACTTTGAAAAAAAAGTTTCATTTTCTGTCCGATAAATTGAAAAACAGAAAAATGAAAAATTCGAATTCTGGAACAGAAAAAATATAAAATCGTTTTTTATAAAAATAAAGCGATTTTAAGCAATAAAAATAAATTAGACAAATATTGTTTGTTATTTTATATTATTTTACAATACAGAAACAATAACAGAAACTTTTTTTTTTTTTTATTTTTTAAACTTACGATATTTTCCAATTTACAGGGTTTTTCAGCTAAAAATATTTGTAAAATAATATAAAATAACAAACAATATTTGTCTAATTTATTTTTATTACTTGAAATCGCTTTATTTTTATAAAAAACGATTTTATATTTGTTCTGTTCCAGAATTCGAATTTTTCATTTTTCTGTTTTTCAATTTATCGGACAGAAAATGAAACTTTTTTTTTCAAAGTTTCAATTTCTGTTTGCAGAAGTTTGCAGACGCACATTTCTATCAAATTTCGTTTGCAGCCATGACATTATGAAAAAAATTTGCTGTTTTGGTTGTCAAAAAAGATAGTTTTTCTGTTTCTGTTTCGGTTTTTGGTGGGTGTGCAATATTAAAGCTGCAGTCACATACTTTCGACAAGTTAAGTACCGACAAGTTAAGTAAAGTAGCCTTTCAATTCGTTAAGTAGACTGGTCACATAGTTATCGATCGCAATCGCAAGTATCAGTCAAAAATATATTCACAGAAATTTGTTTTCTGTGAATATATTGTTTTGAATTCTTTAATTTAAAGTGAATTTTAATTTTAAATTTAAATTGTAAAAAAACTATTGTATTAAATTATTAAAAACCGAAACTATAAAATTTTTTGACAAAAGTCAAACTGTCAAACTCAAAAGTTTGGAAAAGTGGAATCGCAAAAGTAGAAATCAATTCAACTCTTTCGATTCAATTCGTTTCGAATCGCACTATGTGACTGACCAATCGATTTTTCATACAAATTATATGAAGACGTCAAAATGGCTACTTTACTTAACTTGTCGTAAGTATGTGACTCCCACTTAAAACTTGAACAGAAAAGTAAAAAAACAAAAGAAAGTTTCTGTTTTTGGTGGGATTGACACTTTACTCTACTTTCTGGACAAAATAAAATTTTGATATAAACCAAATATTAAAGATATTTTAATACAGGTATAGTTGTATGGGGTTCAACTCAATACAACTATATTTCATTAAAATTATATTTTTTTTCTCTGGTTTGTAATATTTTATTTATTTAAATCGTTTCTATACAATAATGTTTTATAATCAATTTCTTCAACTTTCCAATCAACATTAAGTTTCCATATTTCAGAAGTTTGTGATATATTGTATTGTATTCACTCAGAGTAAGTTGATGGTATAATGCTTTTATGTTGAGGGTCGATAACATAAAAACATGGGCAGGTATTATCTTTTTTTATAACCTTGTACGAAAGGCAGACAATTTAAAACTATCATCCACAACTTCGGCAGTAGCACCTAGTTCCAATAAATAATAAATTGCTTACATCCAATATGTATTGGATTTACATATTATGTATATGATTTATGTACATATTATAATTTTATAGTCTTTATATTCTTTAATTTAACTACTATTACAAAGAAATTAATGAAATGATATTTGCAATTTGCATCTTATTATATAAAGTGATATTAAGAACAATATTTTTTTAGTTTTACGTATAATCGTATAACATTGGTTAATAATTTAGAAGTGTTTAAAATATTTAGAATATCAAATGAAATTGAAGACACTAATATATGATTTACTTTCAGTTCAACTAATACGAGGTTGCATCAAGAAACTGATGCTAATTTAATGGGATTAAGTTATTCTGTTCTTGGTACGGAGGCAGCTCGCCGTATTTCACCCCGGGATGTAACCTTAGTTAATGGGCAAAATGTACTATGCCAGCAGCAAATAAATACAAATTTAAACCATCATCAAAATGCTGTGGTGAATACCAGTAGTGTCAATTATAAAAATAGTAATTCTTTTGTTGGTACCAATACTAATATTCGGCAGAAGTCACCATCCAGTCACAATCATAACATAAGTATCAGTAATATTAGCAGCAATAGTAACAATAATAATAATATTAAAAATAATAATAATAATATTAATATTAGTAACAATATAAATGAAATAAATATAAGCAATAAAGGAAAAACTATAGGCGGTGATAATCTACAACCTGAGCCTTCATTTTCTAAAAATGAACTTAGGTCTAGTGCATCTGCATATAGTTCTGTGTTGTCAATAAATTGTGAAAACAGAGATAGTGGTTCTAGTAATTGGATATTTGAACATGGTGCAACAACAAATAATGATCCAAGCATTGAAGATTCTGCTGATGATACAAGATCAAACAGTGAAGATATACCAGTTTCAGAAAGTAATCACACTTTTGATTTCAGTCGTTTTAAGAAAATTACTACACTTGAACAAAGACGAAAGTACAAGACTGAATTTGGAAATGATTATGATGAATACAGAAAACTATTAAATGAAATTGATAGTGTCCGTACACGATTTAATGTACTTGCTCAACAGCTTCATAATGCAAGAAATAATGATGCTAACTACAGGGTAAGGTATTTTTAATTTACTTTTGTGAAAAAATGATCAAAAGAGCAAACTATTAAATTTTTAATTAACGTACATCTAGAAGTAAATAATGTCTCATAAAAAATTATTTGATAAATTAATAATCAATCGCGTATTTTTTTCAACAAAAATATTTACAAGTCTGTATACCTTCTAATTTTTACCGTGTATATTTATTAAAAATAGGGGTTTCAAGCGAAAAATTAAATACCTTTATAAATTAGATATTTCACTGCCGCTAATTTACGTTACATTTAAACTACATTTTTAATAGCTGTTTTAGTCCTATTTATTTAAAAAAAACCCCGTTTTTTTAGAAGGGCTTTTTTTTTTAAATAAATATAAGTATTCGTCATAAGATTTATTATCTAGATTTTTACATTTTATTAAGATTTTTCAATTTTATTTGCAATATTTGAACTTTTATATATAAATTACAAGCTAGATAAACTATACTAGATATCTACAAAAGAACATTAGTTTCTTGATTCTTCCTAATTGATGGTACACTATTCTAGTATTATTATTTTTCAGCTCTCTTTTTTTAATTTCGATTAATTTTGAAAAATTTATTCTAAAATTTTGAAAAACCTTAAAATTTCTAAAGTCTATAGTAGCTCAACCTTAACTGACGAGTCAACCTTATACACATCACAATGCATTGAATTTAAGAGAGCTGCTCTCAATTTCTATATATATTTACCATTCTTTCACTAATATTTTAGCATTGTTTTATTCGATATTGCAACCGATTTGCAAGGGCGTATAAATCGAGTGCAATATTCACTGAAACCCTGTATAATTAAAAACATTCTTGACAATGCGTTATCCATTCGAACCACACATAATGAATGTCGTGCTAAGTTTCTCCTAATTTTAACCTAATCAACATTTTTTTTTTTAATATCTTACTGTATTATACGATCTTTGCTTTAAGACAATCTAAATTTCTTTTAATTAGGAAATGTAAAAAGCTAAAGTTCTGTTGTGAATATCTGATGTAGTTTATGTATGTTATAAAATATTATTATTACATTAGCGTTCTATTTTTAATAAATTTTAGTCCATTAAAAGGCAAATTGTTGAAGAATATCAACGAATTCAAAATCAACGTGAACATCAAAATGTAAAAGCGAGGTAAAATTTGCTAATATACTTAAATTATGCTTTAATTTATGTATTTGACAATCATAGATTCAATTATCTACATGGTAAATTGGCACATATTAAGAAACTCGTGAATGAATTCGACAAAACTCTTACAACATCAGATTCATCAGTTCAGTTACCATCCGAATTACCTGAAAATAGGAGTCCTGTGTCATCTTCCGCTCAAACTTATGATATTAGCGGCAACTACGATACTAGTGGTAGTCGATCTGCTCTTAATTGTGATAATAGAGATGGCAGATCTGGTAATAGCAATGATAACATCAGGGGTACGAATTCAAATTATACTGGGAAAAATAATACGTTTATTTTTACAGGTTCATCGTCATCACCTAATTCAGTACACAAAACAGGAGAAACATCCCCATCATCTTTTTTGGGTTCAACAACTACTTATCATTTGCCCAAAAATGAAAACTACTGACGATTATTGATAAATACAATTGAAAAAAATTCTATTTGTTTAATTTAGGTATCATAATAATATAATATTTTTTTTTTCTTCCGTTATACTCGTTATTTATGTTAACCGTATAATTTTGTTAATCTAATTTTTTATAAATAATTTTTAAGACTTACAAAGATCTAGAAAAATTTCAAAATCAACAAAGCATCAATAAAAACTATGTTTGAGTGACACAAATCAACTATATTTTTTTAAAAAATTAAATCAGTTCTCGAAAAGCGCATAACAATAACGTTAAGTAATTCAAAATATATATTTTCGTATAATAATAAATAACGGAACGATAATGTTTTTTTTATTTATTATAACGAAATGAGAAAATGAAACTGATATATAGAAAAATCGTTATGTTATATTATTAAAATTATCATTTGTTTTTTTTTTTAGATTTTGTTCAATAAGAAATAACAAAAACAAGTATAATTTGATTAAATTAACATGTTTGGTAAATTCGTTCAAATATTTTTGACAGTTTCCGAAATTCTCTTAAACATATAAAATTTATACAAACGGCTTTATGTATAATTTATGCTTGATTTGCATTAGCAAGACAAGAAGTCTTAAAATTCAAACCCAATTATGTATGATACAGTTTTATGTGTTAGATTAACGGTAATAGGTTTTTCATGAGAATACTGAATAAATGCCGCTTTAGTAACTGTTATGGCACAAAATACCAAATACAACTGAATTTGAATCTGCCAGAATTAAATGCTTAAATTTAATAAATAATTATACGTTTTCCAACTATGGAAAATATAATTACATCGAATTCAGCTAACTTTTAACAAAAAATATCGTCGGTTTACAAGGACAATGACCTACTGCAAAAAATTGGTTTTAGCAATTGCTTATATTAAAAATTAATTAGATTTTTTTTGGCAATTACTGGATATTTATCCACTTTCCACTTCGAAATATGCAAATTAACTACTTCTATTTTCTGGTAAAACAATACTAAAAATATAAAAGATGAACATGGTAAAGCAAACTAAAAATATTTTTATATTTTTAGCAAACTAAAAATATAAAAGATGAACATGGTAAATTTCTTCCGGAAAAAAATTATTACGTTATTTTTATAATTTTGCATACCAATTTATTCTACAAATTTTTTGCTTCATAAATAAATAAAAAATAGTCTACTAAAAAATATCCGATGGAATAATTTCAAGTATATATCCAATTTACCCCAAAAATAAATATTTCCAACAAAAACAAAAAGATGCTAACCTCGTAAATGGTGGTTTATATTCAACAGTGATTCGTAATTAAGCCAACGAACTCATACATAAAATCAAATTGATAAATAAACTAAACTGTACCAATTTTTGCTGAAATCTAATATAAATGCTCTAGCTACATTCTAGAACATACAATAAAATATACTTTGGAAATTAGACTGCACATTTTTAGTGAACCCACTGAAGCTACTAAATCCAAATTTCATAGACAAGACAAAACCAACATGTGTATCACATGTCCATTAAATCATGTAATAATTAACATTTTACATATGACATGTAATTATAAATATAAAACACACATAGTTATTTTAATTACTTGTAGTAAACAACTTTGTAATACTTAGTAAAATATACTTTTACAGCTACAAATATATTCCAAATGTACAAAAATTAAAGAAATTACTAGGATTTAGAAAAGTCGAAAAACTTGTTTAACGTTTGCCAATAACTGTCTTTGCAGTTAGTTAATTTTCCACATAAACCGACGATATCATACATTTAATTTGTCCTTTAATATTATTAAGTAGATTTGGACATAATCAGGGATAGTTTATAGTTATTACCAAATGTTGAGATATGAAATTGATGAACGAAAATTTTATATTTGAAAAAACAATAGCAAACAATCTGACAGTACTAGCTAATAACACGCCAGTAAACGACATTTTTTGTATATATATATATACACAGTATAAATCTGGTACTACAAATAAAATTCAAAAAATTTTAGAGTTATTAAAAGATTAGTTAGAAATACAACACTTAACATTTTATTCAAAATTATAAATCTAACAAAATCTAAGCACAACAGCGATTACTTACGATGATTTTATCATTTCAATCAGATAACTCCAGTTCCTAGAAATCTGTTGACAGATTTTAGGTGGTCAAAAACATCTCCCAATGTCTACTAAAAGTAAAATTATTAAATATTTAAATCTAAAAGGTTTCACGAAAGTTTACTGTTTAATATCAAAATCATAGAATTTATTAATTTTCTTGCCAATCGTTTTGAATCTGATTAAATATTTATGCGTCTAAGATTTTCTGAATACCGTATACTTGTGTTTTAATTGGATTTCTTATATGGTCTTTTTTTCTAGTAAACAAAACTTTATTGGATATAAACACATATATGGATTAAAAATGTTATGCTTAAAAAACAACTCCAAGAATAGAACCATATTTCTATCTTGCCATAACACAACTCTGGCAAATTTGTGCACGCTATGGACTTACTTTAGCTCTTACTTTAATTTATAATAACAAATATTCCCAACCAAATAATTAAATTACTTAACTCTCAAACTTGTTTGGATTTTATTCAATATCCAAATTATTGATTGAATAGTTTTTTTTATACTGAAGTTCATTCTTAGGTTTTTATACTAAATAGCTTTGTATACTGATTTTAAAATATGAGTATTTAAGTTTTTTTTAAAAACTATTAATAACTAATAACAATGAAAAATCTTTAACTTCATGTTTTATGTATTCACCATCACAATAGAATAGGGTCAAAAAATATGTGATGATAATAAATTTGATTGCGCGGTTCCAAATATCAAAATATTTCAAATATTAATAATCGAAATTTATGAAACTGTAGATTTGTTGAGTGTAAACAAATTTAATACATAAGTACTGCCATTGCATGAATACCTACCAATATTTTTGAATTTCTCGGATGTATTAAACTTGTTTTCAGTGAATAAATCTAATTCTATTTATATCCAATTTTAAAAATGCCACAATAACGAAAAAATTAAGCAATTTTCAATAACCGAATTAGCTATCAAGCTAAACCAATCAGAAAAGTGTGACAAATCACCTTACATGAATCTAGATATTGATTTGTGATAGTTAGCAGTCACATTTTAGAAACTGATTTTTATGTCAAAAAGTAGGAAAATAGCATCTGTTGTTGTTGTTTTTGCTTGTAAAATTGGTTCGACCCACTTCTAGCAATCGATTCATCACACAACTCTGATGGATACATTGTGCTTACTACTTTATATCAAAACAGGGACCTATATATTATTTATGGCCATATTATTTATTGGAAATAATATATTAAAAAATCCATCCAGTGGTTAGCTGCGTGTGCCGTCTTTTAAAAAATCGCTTTCATTTTTTTCTTTAATAGGGAAAATTTACAAAATGTCACAACATCTTCTTTCGGATGCTATATCGAAAATAATCCTGATTTTTAGTAATATAAAAAGAGTTATAATAAAATAAAAAAAAATTGTTAATAAAACATGTTGTTTATAATTATGCTTTTTTTGTTTTTGTTTATATATTATATCTTTAACTTTGTATTAGTCAAAATATTACATATAATTATAATTATTGAATTTTTGCTATTTATAAAATCAATGCTGTTTTTTATCATAGGAGACAGAAAAAAAGTAAAATATTTTTAATTTATCTGCTAAATAAAAAGACAGTTATAATTATGAGAAATAAATTTAATTAGAAAATAAATGATAAATGTAAAAAATTTGGTAGATAAATATTTATAAATAAATGGCACAACAAATATTTTTTATTATTTTTACCTGGTTATAAATCAAAAGTTTTGCACAATCTTTAACGATGATATTAAAATCATATTTAAAGCAGGGCGGCTCATTTTTGGTGAATATCTTTTAAACAAACATAATTTTCGTTCTAATTCCCATATTGTTCACTAAAGATCTTTGTCATGGTGATATGATACAGAAAAATTTGTGGTCAAAAAACTGATTTCAACAAGCCGGCTAAACATGCCATTCTTCTACTGATCAAACAATTATTTTATTGCAGCAGAAATTCGATAATTTCGACAATGGACAATTATTTTTTATAGTATTTACTTGGTTGTAAATCAAAAGTTTTGCACAATCTTTAGCGATGATATTAAAATCATTTTTAAAGATGGGGCTCATTTTTAGTAGGTCATTGATTATAAGATTAAATCATTAATATATATATATATATATGGTGAGTAAGAGAATCCTATAATCCATTGAGTTTAAACGCTTTCGTCGTACGAAGTAAATAATATTTTAAGTTTTGCTATCCTTAATTTATAATTTTTAAAATACTTAATTTAACTATTGATTATACATGATTTATTAAGATTTGCATTAATTATAAAAAAATACTAAAAATTGTGTAAAATAATTTAAAAAAACAAATTTACAGCTTAAATTATCTGATTTTATTATTTTATTAAATAATTCAATAACTCATTGATTTTTTTTTGTCAAATTGTGATCTTCTGGAATAGTATCCAATTCATTCAATTTTTTCGCCAGGAAGTATATTTCTGCTAATGCTATTGTTAGTGCACAAATAATTCCGAGTAGTAACCGGAATCCAAAATCCATATTCCCAATAATTAATTCAATACCAATAAACCCAAATGCAAAACCAGCGGCAACAGAAAAAATAAATTGCAAAACTGCAATTAACTGTTTATTAATTGCTTTAACTGTAAGTAAAATAAAAATATATTAAAATTTGAGCATGTAATTATAAATTAAGGCTAGGATAGCATGGATCAGTTAAGTCTGGGTACGTTAAGTTCATTAAGCAGCCCTAGAGATATATTCTTTAAATTGTAAAATATCCTACGATTTTACGAATCTAACCAGCTAAACTATTAACTCTAGGGTAACCAAAGTGAACTATGTAGATAAACCGTTATTTAGATATTTATTAATATTATCAAGATATTACGGTTTGACTGGTTTTAAAAAAAAGTTGTCTTTTTTTCTTTTTTCATAGAGCTCAGTGTCTTCGCCCTACCGAATCGAAAACTTCCAATTTTAATTTATTCCAGTTTGATATTATACTCTTCCAGACTTTATGTAATATTTCAAATAAAAGCTTTCGAATAGCTTAGTAATTATAATTAAATATTTACTTGTAAGGACTTTTAACACTCTGTATCACAGTGTTTATAATAGACAACAAGACAACTAGCTACCATACAATTTTCTGCTCAAAATTAAAGTTTTTTTTGCTTTAGTATGAAATTAACAAATAAAGTATTGGTGACTAAAAAAACACCATGTATAGTATAAAATGATAACATAATTTTTGAATAGTTACTAAATTATTTATAGCAATTAATGTTATCTAAGGATGAAAGGATTGATTTAAATTATTTATATAATCCACAGTTTTGTACCTTGATACGATATAGTATCTTCTGGCAAAGTGCTTCTGGTCGAATCTATATTTTTAGTCATTTTCATATATTTTTGATTCTCTTGTCTAGCCCTTAAAATTTGGCATCTTGCTTCAAGAACAGGATTTCGTTTTAAAATATTTTTTGGCAAAATAATTTGACACCCAAGTAATATATTATGAAGATAATTGACTTCTTTTCCGTGCATATCAATTGCTATTAAAGTATCAAACCATTTTATATGATTGAGTTTAAGATATAAATTTGACAATTTTTGAACACCAAAATCCTCCAAGACATCCTTGTTATTCTGTTGATTAGATGAATTAATGTTGTATACTTTGTTTTCCAAGTTTTTTGTAATTAACTTTGAATTTTCCAACTTTTTAAGCATAAGTAATTCATTGTTCGTAAAATTTATATTACGAAAATTTTCTTCCAAATATTCGTTCTCTATTAATGTATCAACATTTTTTAAACTTTTCCGTAAACCTGAGTTTTTTTTATTTTCGCGTATTTCTGAAAAAATTCGCATTAATTCGCCACTTGCTTGTATTGTGATTTTCCACTTTAAAATATTATTCACTTCATCCATTTTATTGGTTCGGATGGTTTGTTATTTAGTATATTTAACTATATATTGTTACCGTAATAACCTTAGGTGAAATTTCCTCTAAGGTAATAAATATCAATTATCAAATGAAAAATAAAATCACAGAAACATTATTAAATTTAGTCAAGTGATCATCCCCTCCCCAGTAACCATAACATAACCATGTAAAATAGTGAAGAAGTGAAGGCAGCGTTGCCAACTCTAGCTGACAAGATTATAGTACAAAGTGGTCAAAATTATGTATAGTATTTGTGAGAAAAATTACATAAATTATAGTACTATTTTAAAATAGTAGAAAATATTTTCGAAATGTCTGAAATTGAAAAAAACTCAACAATAATTATTAGAACTCATTACAAAACTTATAACAAATAATTTTTTTTTATAGAAATTTAATGCTTTTTATTTTATTTCATTTTTTTTACTGTCCTTTTATTGAATTTACAATTCATGTTTTCCTCACCTGGGCATAGCTCCTAAACGGCTTTACCGATTTCACTCAAATTTGAAACTTAAGCTCGTGTTATTAACCATTCGGTGCCACGAAATTTTCATGGCCCGGCGAGGGGGCGGAAGGTTGGGCCTATTTTCAAAAAAGTCATGTGGGGTATCAAATTAGAGGTATTGATGAGTACATCTTGTTGGGTAGTGTTTCGGGTAACGAGTACCATGTGGGGCCACAAAAAATGGGGCAAAAAAATCATATGGGGCATCAAATTAAAGGTCTGGAGAACAGATATTTTTGGGCAAGTAATTGTAGTATTTGGGGCAACAAGAGCCATGTGGGGGCCTGGAAAATGGGGCCCAAAAAAAATCATGTGGGGGTATGAAATTAAAGGTCTCGATGAGTACATCTCCTTGTGTAATGTTTCAGGTAAAGAGCGCCATATCGGGCCCAAAATTAAAAAAATATACATATGTATATATATAAATATATATATATGAGCCGTTAATTTTGCAAGTGGCTTTTCGCGAAACATGAGTTAGAGCTATTTATTATTAACCGCTTAAATATATATTTTTTACTATAATATGTTATATTATAGTAAAAATATATAAACAATATAAAAATTCTACAGTTTTTAGTCGGTCAAATATATTGTGTAAAACTTAAAATATTTGACCGACTAAAAAGTATGAAATAATAAATAAATAAAAAAAAATTTTTTTAAAAATACTTTCCTTTATAAATAGTAATATGCGACTAAAAACTAATAAATAATACTAAAATTATATAATCTTTCATTCTTGTATCTAAAGTTTCAGTAATGGTCAATTGTAGTATAGGGTTAACTGCAATCGTACTAGATTAGAGATTCAGTTAAGGTAAAGTATAGTAAAAGGGAAGTAGACCCCTTATAAATGGAAGTATAACTGATCAAAATTAATTATGAGAATTAATAGAATTTATCAGAATGATATTTATAAGGGGTCTACTTCCCTTTTACTATACTTTACCTTAACTGAATCTCTAATCTATAGTACGATTGCAGTTAACCCTATACTACAATTGACCATTACTGAAACTTTAGATACAAGAATGAAAGATTATATAATTTTAGTATTATTTATTAGTTTTTAGTCGCATATTACTATTTATAAAGGAAAGTATTTTTAAAAAATGTTTTTTTTATTTATTTATTTTTCTTTTAATAGCATACAAACTTAAACATATAACAAAAAATAAAAAATAAAAATAAAAAAAAAAAAAATAACAAAAAATAAACATAATATTAAATATAAAGTTATAATTCTCTTTGTAATAATTAAAAAATTTTATTAGTAACTAATATTAAGTCTTCAATCTCAAAAAGAAGACAATCTGGGTCAAATTGTTTAAAATCATAAATTTTTTGATTCATTTTCTCAATCATTTCTTTGTTTGGATGGAATTTAATCAATATCATGATACGTAATACTAATAACTTTACCCAGCAAAAGGGTAATCTTTATTTACACAATATTTAGACGGATCGGTACGGGCTGAATCATGATAAAAATAAAATTATAAAAAAATTCTGGCAAATTGCATGAAATGAATACTTATTTATTCAATTTTTAAAGGATTTTTGAGTTTAAGGAAATAATAGTATTTTGGCGTACTATACATGGTTCATTATAGTACATAGTACAAACTAAAGTTTTTTGGTTAAATTATGGTACAATACTATAATTATAGTACGGTTGGCAACGCTGAGTGAAGGCGACCTGAGTAATAATTTGTCATGACAATAATGCTGTGATAGCCCGAGCAGAATCAACGCAGAATACATACGCAGCCTACATAAGAAATGCCAAAAAAAGTTAAAATGTATGAAAATATATGAAACCGATTATAACAAACGCAGCCTACGCAGCCTCGTCGCAGAATCGAGAAAAAAGTTAACCAACTTTTAACTTTTTCCGTAAGTACGCTGGTAAATGTCACATTAATATCAGGTAGAAAAATATTGTTAGTGTAAATTGGTAGGTTTTTCGCAGCAAAACTACTTTTGATTGTGTTCGGTAAATATTTTTTCTTGGCTGCGTACGTTGGCTGCGTACGAATTTGATTCTGCTCGGGCTATGATTTCTGATAGAAATGTTTTTTTTGACAGGTAGAAAAAACACGCTGGCTATTTGATGTCAGACATTTCTGTCTAACATTTCATTTGTAATCATGTCGTCAACAAGAAAGCAATTAGCTATAAAAATATTAAAATATTTTTAATAATATAGTTATTCACACCTTAATTAATATATATCTTATATTTATTTAGCAGTAAACTATTTTTTTCACTCCAATAATCACCTCAAAGTAATTAAATTTTAAATTTCAGGAGCAAATCTAACATTTTTATCAAATATCGCCATTTGCAAATTAACAAATGTCAAAAAAAATCTACAAAAAAATCTGAAAAGTTGTCTGAGAAAAATCGTGATTTTTCTATCGTGACAGAAATCCTGTCTGGTTTACACTTGACATTTCGTAGACAGAACATATGTTCTGTCTAAGAAAAAGTCTGGTGTAAACCGCAAGTATCAGACATTTATATCTAGTGTAACGCTGTGATTACAGCCATAAATTCCTGATAGAAATGTTAGACATTTCTATCTGATATTTTTTTTTGACAGGTAGAAAAAACACGCTGGCTATTTGATGTCAGACATTTCTGTCTAACATTTCATTTGTAATCATGTCGTCAACAAGAAAGCAATTAGCTATAAAAATATTAAAATTCAAATATTTTTAATAATATAGTTATTCACACCTTAATTAATATCACAAACTAATAAACTCTATACAGACGATTATATTAGAATACGATTTTTGTCGTTTTTATGCCAGAACAAAATTCAAAAAATCTCTGGCTCCACAAAAATATTACAAATACATACACAATAAAACTCTGTAATGTAATGTAATATGTAAGGCTCTGTTTCTATAGTTACGTTGTGAGAAAACAAATTTGTAATTATGAAAAGATATTAAGTATGAGCAAATTTGTTTTGCATTGATTTGTTGTTGTTTTAGCAATGATTTTTTATGGATAATTGAGATTGAGAATAGAAAAATATATTTTCAAATTTTGTTATTTCGGATGATTTTTTTTTTAAATCATTTGGCTATTTTTTAATGCAAAAGTACATATGTACCTATTTAAAAAAGAAAAATATTTATTTTTATTTTGAAAAATATTTTTATTGATCTTTTTCATTTCTTATTTTAGAAGCTGGTTGAAAATATTTTAAAATTTAAATGCTAAGCTTTAATAATTTTTAACTTTCTATTACGATTTATTTCATTAGCTTTACTTCTTATTCTTGCGTTCTTTTGTAAAACTCCTGTTTATTAAATTTTTCTACAAGCCATGTAGAATAAAAGTAAAATTCAAGAATATTCTGTCGATGATTTAAACATGGTCCGTCAGAAAACCATTTATGATATTTTTCAGAATTATTTGTTTTTGAATACAAATTTCAACTATTTTTTTAATATTAGTCGTAAACCAATTACATAAAAAAAAATATCAAACATTTTAACATGATATGCAGAAACCTAAGATACATTTTTTTGTTGTAAAAATATAATTACAAAACCCATAAAATAATTCTGATAGTAGGTACATTTGTAACAAAAATTTTGTTTGTGATAATATTTGTTTAAGAGGAACCACTTTGAATTAAGATCATATGTTTGGTTTTCTTTTATCAAAATATATTCATACAATATACGATTTATTTTATTTAATATTTTAAATATTATGTATCCACAAACATATTTCATTGAATTAACTTCAATAATATAGTTTGAAATATTGATTAGTATATTCTAGACTCAACATTAAAATTATCTGTATTTTTGTGAACTGAATCATTAGCTTCGTCTTTATCTTCCGTATCATAACTAATTGAATTTACCATGGAATCAGCTTAAAGTATATTTTACTATTTAAAGCATATTTATATATGTACCTACTTATTCACAAATATGTTAAAATATGACCAAAAAAAATTTAAAATTAGCTATATACCTATAAAAATAATTTTCAGTAATTTTTCGATATTTTCACAGTCACAAAATAATTTAAAATTCCAAAAAAAAAATTCAAAAAATCATAAAACTATAGTTTTTTAATTTAAATATCAAAAATGATTTGCAATGCAGTGGAGGTCAAAGTGCAAAACTTATTTTGCTGTTTTTTCTAAATTCTTATAAATTTCTCAGATTTCATTTCTCTCTCTTGCAAAAACAAAAATCATTTATATGAAATGAAAACAATTTGTATTGAACTATAGGTAGGTAGAGTATTTTTACAATACACACATAAATGGAGCTGCGCTAAGCCGATAATATTTTATTTGAAAAATATCAGTGTCGACAGAAATGGTATTCTAATATAATCGTCTGTATAGTTTATTAGTTTGTGTTAATATATATCTTTTTTTTATTTAGTAGTAAACTAATTTTTACTCTCAACTCAAATAATCACCTCAAACTAATTAAATTTTAAATTTCAGGAGCAAATCTAACATTTTTATCAAATATCGCCATTTGCATATTAACAAATGTCAAAAAAAATCTGCAAAAAAATCTGAAAAGTTGTCTAGAGAAAAATCGTGATTTTTCTGTCGGGACTGAAATCCTGTCTGGTTTACACTCTTGACATTTCGTAGACAGAACATATGTTCTGTCTAAGAAAAAGTCTAGTGTAAACCGCAAGTTAGTGTAATCACAGCGTAAAAAAGCAGTTCGTTTTCTAATTGCCTTCAAAGCCATTTATTCATATAAAAACTTCTTTTTCGTTTCGCCTTTAGCGAACTAAATAAGTAGAGTGAAAAAAACGAACAGATTTGATTTATACTACGCCTGGCCTGGAGCTCGCTTAAAACGTTGTAAAAATGTAATGCAAAAATTGCTGCGTTTTAGTACCTCCATTTTCGTGATGAATACGAACTAATTTTATAGAAAGAATTAAAATATATGAAAATTTTATATTTTTATAGTTTTATTTTAAACAATTTTATTAATATTTTTTATATGTTCACTGATTCTATATACAAAGGTTCACTACAACAAACAGTTGACGCACTATTGTTTTTAGACAAGCGTTCTGTTTGTTTAAAAATTCCTATTGGAATACTGCTTTCACTTTAAATACACTTTTATGCTATAACTTTAAATACAATAACATATATACTAAATCATTTTAAATAGCATATCCGAGTTATCACCGAAATTTTAAGAAATTTTCGATATGCATCGAAACAACAACATTTTGGTGAAAGACCTGCAAATTTTTAATGGAAATAATTAATAACATAAAATTCTTTAAAAAATAAATCATATAATAATATGTACAATTTTAAATAAATTTAATTAATATTAATTTTGAAATATTATTAACTAATTGAATGGTAAAATAATAATTATATAAATAAAATAGTTTAAAAAAAATTAATTAATGTATTTATCAAATAAAAACCAATTTCAAATTGCCTGTTGCAGGGCAAGCCTTTATCACATTAATAAATTATTAAATCACACATATTTATTTTAAAATTTAATAATTTATTAGTAATTAATTGGAAAATAAAAAAATATATTTTGAATTTTTAATACACCATTTCCGCTCCCCATGGTCTATAAGGTTTGGTACAATTGGCAGATGTAAAATTTGAATTGTCAGCAGGATTATATTCTTGACTATTGGCTGGATATTGAATATTATTATTATCATAAGTAAGACTAGAAGATTGATTTCTAAGATTACTCCGACTAAGTTCAATATATGTAGGTCCTGGTTGTTCTTGTAGATCCCGATCTGGTAGATACTGTAAATGTTGTTCCTGATGATTAGGAGATGGTCGATGTTGAGGATGCTGTATATGCTGAATTACATTAGTATTTAAAGAACCAGTTTTATGTGTTGTAGTTATACTATCATTATGAGAAATTGTTAGCTGCGCAGCTGGAGAATTTACAGATATTTGATCATTTGTTGTATAAGATGAATTTGGTAGCGTAAGATTAGGAACATAATTAGAATTCTGAGGCTGCACAAGTGGGTAGGGTTGATATGAAGACAATGTACAATTAGATTGATTTGGCCACGTTGTACTTGTTTTCGCTGATAGTTCTCGTTGTTGCACAAAGTATTGAAGATGTGCCATTAGTCGAAGACGTAATGGATCTTGAATATCCATTCCTTCTATTGTTACAAGATATCTCGCTACCTCAGCTGCACATTCCCTGAAACCTATAATATGATAATTCATTGCGAACCTTTGATGATCATATGATACTGAATCAATTCCTGTAAAAGTATAAAAAACTATTTATACTAAATATTTAGTTTATAGCGATATTTTTTTAAACAATGATTTTATAAAAACTAATAATATTAGGGAAAAAACATAAAGATTTATTAATAATTACCCAACAAAACGGATAGAGGACAATGATTTAAATTCCTAAAATATTAAACCAGCTCAACAAGTACTAAACAAAAACATATTGGAATAAGACTTCGCAAGTTTTAATAAATTTTGGTTTGTATTGCCCCACATTCTAAATATGTTGTTTTCAACTAGTCCAATTTTATTTAGATGTTTTTTTTTTTCAGGTTAAATTGGTTAGTAAGTAACCCAGTTATTGTAATTACATGCTTATAAGGAGCTCGCGTATCCGTTAAACTGATGGAATAGGTATGATGAATTGTTTGGCATGCCTGTTAACATGTATACAGACTTCTAGTGTTTTTGCTTTTGAATTCATTTATGTTTTTATTTCCAATTCTGCCGGGTCTCGTCTCTCGTGGATACGTGGATGCTACAGAATGGTATTGGGTTTGAGAATATTTGATCTGATTCATTTCTTGCAGCCTAATTGTTTTGAATAGTCATATGTCCCGCCATCCCAATGAGTGTCTCATCTATTCGAGTTCCCCAGAGAAATTGGAGTTTGAAGGTAGTGCCAGACTAGGTAGTTTGAATATGAATACCATTGTAAATAAGTTTATTAAGACCAGAAATTCCACTTTGGGTGTCCGAGAGAATATATATGAATATATCTAGTTACTTTGTATATAATATTTAATTTATCTTATTAGTAAAACAATAAACCACAATACCAATCTAAAAAAGGATATGAATCCTTTTATGGCTCAAATTAGTTTTCCCAATAACTTACGTAGTCCTCAGTTACCAACCATAATCGCAAATAAAAAAGGGAACAATTATTGTAAAACTAAATTTGATTACACTTAAAAAAAAATTCCCACACGTTTTTAAGGGATAGTTTTTCTGGTGTAAAAATACTTAAACGTATTATAATATTGTAGAATAATATAAATAATCTACATTTGACGCACTAAATCGTGGGAAATACATTTAAAAAAGAGAGGGTGCAATTTCACAAGATCTATATGTTTTTTATTAGGTTAGGGGAAAAATATTTATTTTTGAGTAATATACAAATACATATTTTTCGAATTTTATTGGTGTGTGTGTGTCTGAAATTATTACGTTACATTAGTCCTGTTCCTGTCCATTTATTCTATATATAAATCGGTGTAACTTAATTTTAATATATGGTTAATAATTATAATTTTAATTTTTAAGTAAGAATTTTGTGTAATACAATAATAGTTATTACAATTTACGTATAGATGCATTTTTTTACCTATATAATTTCTAGCACTTTTTTAAAATATCACCTAACTAATAAATATTGATAATTTTTAGTTAGATATGAAATTTAAGAAAAGCTTCAGAAATTATTAGTATGTTAATTTTCTTGTATTAACATAGGCACAATGTTAAGAAAATTCTGTTCGTCAACTTTATTAATTCATAAAAGTCGTAAGTTTGCGAAACTATTTTATATATTTAAATATTGTAATAAAAAATCATATTCAATAATACAATATTATATTGTACGTAATAACATATAATATTATGAAAAATGGATAATGAATCAATTTACGGTAATATGGATACCAATCATTAACTTTGAGTTCAATTATAATTAAATCATATAGTTTCCGATTTATCGATATATATCATTCATTCATTGATAATCAGTAAAATTAAGTCTTAGAAAGCATGTAATTATTAGTAAATAAACTTTAGTTTCATGCCCTTAGAATTATTGAAAATAATAAAAAGATATAATATTCTAAAAGACAGATTTTGAAACATTAATATTTACATATTAAAATATTAACGGACATTATATTTACATATATATATTAGATTATATCCGTTCTAATATATCTTATTGTTCTCTTAGTTGTGGGCTCTTAGTATCCAAATCCAACACACCATACTGTAATTATAATGCACACCATACTGTAATTGTACCCGGTTTCAGTGATATTTTACACACGGGTATGGGTTTTATCGTAAATAGTATGGTGGTTTTTGTTTTGTAAAAATTTCAAATCTTTTAAGACACAAATAATGTATTTTATATGGATCCGCTGAAGTTACTGACGGGGCGCTAGATCATAAAACCAACCTGCATCTCCTAAATTTAAATAAAATCAAAATATATGTATAGAACGAGCAACGATATAGAATATATGGATGGAGCACATAGGGATGTTCGATTTTAATTGATTATTTCAATAATCGATCTTTTTTGCTTAAAAAAACGATTTTTTGAATCGATGTTATGGTCATCGATTAATCAATGAATCGATCTTTTCTTTCCGATTAATCGACTTTTCCTGCACTGCACTTAAGTTGTTCACAATCATTTTTTTTATACAGGATTGTTTGAAAATACAACTTAAAAAAAAAAATTATTGTGAACAGAGCCACAGAGCACAAAAAAAATTGTGCTCTGAATATATGTACATATACATATCTGGCATTGTATAAAAAATACCCGTTATAAAAAAAATTTCCGGCAATAATGAAAAGCTATTGTATATATATTATTTATCTTACCTGCTTTTGGAAAATTGGAATCCATAATTAAATTATTAAATATAAATTATAACAAATTGAAATGTTTTCAGAATCAGAATTCACTTTCTATACTATAGGAATAAAAATAATGAATCTTTTTACATTTGTGTATAAAAATTGCTGTATCCATCTATATTCAACCTTCCGAAGTTTTCATACACCATCACCATAATAGTTTCCATTAACTATGAATATTACAAAAATCGATTTTTAACAAAATCGATCTTTCTGTCTTCGATTAATTGGTGAATCGATTTTCACCCCACCGATTTTAATCGATTCGCAAAATCGATCTTTTTTTGAAAATCGAACATCCCTAATGGAGCATAAAGATAAAAAATTGAAGCCACGCCGGGTATAGTCGTCTCGCTTTTTTGCTAACCAACCTGTCAAAATTTAAAAATTTGTAATAAGCGACGGACTAGGTTTTTATTTTAATCCAGGCCTATGGAATTCTGCAATTATTTATATATATACTATGTAAAAATTTTTGAAAAAAGTAAAGTAATAAATACTGAATATTATTTGTAGAAAAATATTTAAATGCGTTAAATGCGTTAAATTATTTAAATTATAACAAAATAATTACAGATGCATCAAATATGTCTTTTACCTCCAGCAACAAAATATTAAAACAAAATTGAAATTAAAGGTTAATAAAAAGAGTTAAGCGAAAAAAAGAACTACTAATATTCCTCGAACAAAGTAGTAAAATTTAATTTACCTAAATATATTTACATAGAAAAATATAAAATAATTATATCTTGCAAACACAAGATATGTTTGCAAGATAAAGAAAGATGTTTGCAAGATAAAGATGTCCTTTATTGTCTGCCAATAAAGGACATCTTTATCTTGCATGAACAATAGAAAATATTGAAATAATTACAGTATTTTAAAATTTTATTTAATTCATATTTGTCTTTATAAAAATTAATAGACTAAATAAAAAGGACCGACCATTCTATAAAAATTATCAGCTGATATTTTGACAAGAACTTTCGTCGGATGAGTTTTGAAAAGATCCATACGACATCAACTCAGTTTTGACATAAATTTATCTAATTATCAAAAAAAAAGTACACACAGCAATTTAATTTTAATTTTTACGATTAGTAAAAACTTTTTATCAGATTTAATTATGCTCCTATCTATATATTCAAGTATACCTAATTCAATAGTCAATAAATGTGAAAATGACATATGAGGTTTTTAAGAATTCGGTAGAGGGTAGACGATTTGATTTTGACAGGTTGGTGAGCAGAAGAAAAGGAAGTAATTTTTTCACGGCTTCATAAACATTTTTTTGATATATGAAATTTACTATGAGTTAAAAAGAGATGGAATATTTATGCTCGCTCCATATTACATTATATGTAATATTTTCTAATTCGTTGAGAACGAGAATAAAACTCATATAAAAGTTTTTATTGTGGGATTTAATTTCAAGATTTCAAAAGATTAAATCACACAACCTCCATAAAGTTTTTCTAAAATATAGAGTTATATGTACTTGAAAAAAAAGCTTTCATTTCTTGTGGAATTTAATCTCCAAATTTGCGCCCATACAAAATCTTTTATATAAGTTTTGATGTTTCCCTATCCTATATATCCTTTTTGATAATATGTTTGCCACGCTTTACAATTCAAACGAAAAAATATATATATGCCAAATTTCATTTCAGTTCATTTCAGTGCTATAAATGCACAAGTTCGTAAGTGTACCCCGATTTTTATTATCATTTTTAGAATTATCTATCCACCGTCGTGAACGTAAAAAATATACATTTAAGACAAATCATTTTTTTCTGGCGAGTTATAAAATTCATTTATTCTAATTACTCGTGAGAATTAAATTTATCAATGTTTACACGTAAAATTGATGTTTGTAAGTAAACTATATTTTATAAAAGTTAGTAATTGAGCAATAGTAGTAATACTAACTATCGTTACTTTCGATAAAGGCTAGATAATGTAATATATATTCTGGGGGAATTTCAATTCTTAAAAATAATTTTTGAATAATTGTAATTGAAATTAAATTGTCCAACAGTTAGTAAGTCACATTCAATTATTTTCTATAGTTTCTAGTCCGGTGGGAATGCAAATACATGTACAAATACCAAAATTCTATTTTTAGACTGTAAGTAAAAAAAATAATCAGAAAGAGAAATGATTACGTGATCGGTGGTGATTTAAATAATCATTATATAAATAGGAATTGTCCTCGGAAAATTGCATGAGTAACATTTTAATAATATTTCAGCCAATAATTAATATAACCTTTTGTATTCTCCTGAGCATATATTAATTTATACCATGCATCAAATTGTGATAGTTTATATTCCGAACCAATTTTGTCTAAAATAAATTTTCTTGTGATCATTCTTAATAATTACCTTAATAATAGTTTAGTAATTGACAATTTTCATTGATAATGTTAATTATAATTTTTTATACAATTACATTTATTGCTAAGAATCTACACGTTAATTTCTAATGTTCCACGAATATTTGATATATTTAACTTTAAATATTCCGCGACTCCGACAAAATACAGAACCACTGACTCTAACCAAAGCAATGAAATCATTCTGAACTATGATCTATGAATTTAAACTGGCTTTTTTCAATTTTTGAACAATTCAATAATTGTTTTTTTTACTTTACACATACATGTATCATCCACTATCCACTCACCCACCCACGTAATGGTAAATAGTGCCAACTATTGTAAAGAAATTTTAAATCTGTGAAATATATTTAATAGAAATAAGGTAAGGTAAAATATTGAAACATAAAGTGAAGAATGGAATATAAAAAAACGTCGTTAATGCAAAATTATATTAAAATAAAAAAAAAAAAAAAAAATAAGTCAACCTAAAAACAATTATTATTATTATTGAACTATTATATGTAAGCGGTGCAGTACCAAAAGCAAAAACAATAAATCAGGAATATAAACAAAAAATTCGTTATTTATATAATTTAATTAACAATTAATATTCATACTATTCGAATATTGGGTTTTTAATTATATTTAAATTATAAACTGACCTTTTGAACTTAAACTTTTTAAATGCTCTACTGTGAGCTGTAAAATTTCAGCTTTTTCAAGTTTTGCTGAACCTTGTTTTTCATAAGCAGAAGGTACCAATGTTTTCAACTCTGATAATGATGAATTAATACGATCTCTCCGTCTCTTCTCAATGACTCCACGTCTTTTTTTGCGACTTAAAAGATGACAGTTTGTCGTAGATTCTCCTGGTGATGTTCTAAAAATATTTTTATAAATTATTCTATAGAAATTATAAATCACGAAGTGTGTCACAGAGTGACTTTTATATAATTTCAGTATGGTAGATAAAATTAATCTAAAAATTTATACAAAACAAAAGTGTTAGTAATACAAACTAATTTTATAGATAAATAAAAGCAATTAAAATAAAAAATTACCGCACAATTTTCTGGTCTGTGGGTTTGAAAACATATGGAATACAAAAATCTTTTCTGCATACTTTACTCGATACTTTTGATGTTCCTGTAGTGTTTACCACTTTTTAATATCCTTTGTGATCTTTTTTGTTATTATTCCTTACATAGATTCAGGCAATATTTTATATAGGTTATTATGCATTATGAACGGTAAAATGATATGGAGACTATATAAAAAACTGCACTACATAAAAAACTAACGATCATACAAAAATAACATAATGTGCTACTGTATAATAATATCGACTATAATATATAATAATAAAGGTATATAAAATGTTTATTTTCAAATGTGAATATTTTCATATACATATCAAAATTTCCTTGTTGTAGCCAAATTTAATTTAAATAATTTCCAATTAAGTGGATAATTTTATAGAACACAATAATAATAATAAAAAAAAAATATGAATTATACTATTCTATATAAATATTGCAAAACAGAATAAAAAACACAACTACAATAATTCACACAATCACAAATAATTAAACAATAATATAACAATTACTGGTCTTTAGAAGATTCTTCAGAATATAGATCATCACAATCACTTTCCGAAAGTGCACGTTTTAATGAACGTGATTTAGATGGAACCCATGCAGGTGCAGGAGCAGCTGTAGGTGTGTATCCCCATGATATCTGATGTAAATTATTATCCATTATTTAATTAATCCTTGCTGTAAATTAGCACGTACTGATTTGAAATATATATTTTTTATTTTGTAAACAATTGTTTTGATTTTACAATTATAGATTTTATATATTACACATAACACGATTATTAACTACACTTATTTGTTAAAACTATATGAAATTAATATTATTAATTTTCTTTTCAATATATATTATGCAAAATTTTTAAGAAATGTATAAAAAGACTTAAATTAATTTATCTTTAGAAAAATTTAAATTTTTAACGCACGCGCAATTGCAGTGCGGTACACACGTGGCTTATCATGTGCGTGAACGTTGTTCGACTGATTTCATTTTTATGATATTATATTAAACGCATGCCATAGACAAGTTATCCCCTCTATTTATTCAAAATAATGTAATATCCTGACCAACCATGTATTAGCTAAACAAAATACTGTATCTGTATGATCCTCTACCCTTTTTTTTTATAATTTTATATATATATGTTTTTTTGTATGTAATATAAATATATTATGTTTTCATATAGAAAAATAACATATTCTACTAGTTCCGAATAATATGCTTCATATTTAAATTGTGTTGCATAAATAATGTAAAGTTTTCTTAACTAGTTCGGTTTGACATGAATTTTTGAAAAATTGATTTGAATTGAGCTTAAATAAAATAAAGTTAATATCAAATTTAAATCTACTAATATGTGAAATTGTTTTATAGTTTTGTTAAAATGTTTTGTTACATTTTTATTTGTAATAACAATTTGTTGGAAATACATTCTCTTCCTTAAAAAAGCATTAATATTGCATATTATTAAATATGCTTCAAAAAAAAATTTAATGGATGCATATTTGACAAAATATTTTCATATTGTAATGAGAAATTTTACCAATGTATATTTAAAAATTCGTAAATAAGAAAAAAAAAATGTTTTAATAGTTTTTTAATTTAATTTTATACTATACAATTTCAGGACACAGAAAAATGAAAAACGGACCAAAGTGGTAGAATTTTACCTTTTAAGTCAAGAGCTAAATATTATTAGAACACAAAACATGCATTAGAAAACTCAAGCTTAATTAAATTGCATTCATTTCGCTGTGGAAAAATTATCAATCGGTATATCATTTTTAAAAGATTATCATTGTAAACGAGCTAATTTCGAGGTAGTTGTTGAGCATCTCTGCATTAGAAATTTTTTAAAAGATAAAGTCAAGCAATCAAAACCTGAAAATTATACGCCTGAAAATCTACGCCAGTTGATGAAACAAATTTCATTTCTGCGCAGTCGAAAATGGCGGTAATTTCTTAACAAATAGCTCTATAACAACATGCTTGTTAAAAATTAATTAAAATCAGATATAAGAAGTGGGATTAATTTACAAAAATTGTGAATTTTCACTTTTTAAATATAGTATATATGTGGTAAATTTAAATAGTTAGCTTATTAAATGTGATTGACAAATTCTTTAATTGTAAATTAATCAATATTATATTTATTAATTTTATGGATACCTAATTATGGATGATTTTACAGCGTAATTTTATTTATTCGGCGATATAAAAGGCAATCTTTTTACACTAAATAAATTCGGAAACCGTGGGATAACCATTAAAATTAAGAATTAATTCGTTTTAGTCGCATGCTTCAATTCATATTCAAACGTAATTAATATCGCTCTACATTAATTTGCTATTTTTACGGTCTTAGTTCGCGTATTGTAATTCACGGAGGGGTTTTTTGTCACCAAATTTGAAAAAACTATGTATAGCAATTTTTAACTTTTGCATTCATTTTTCGGATTTGCACCTGACTGTGACTATTATCCTCAAACTCAATGAAAACAAAATTGAAGAATCTCCGAAATTATAATCGGTTGTTGGAATTATACTACAACACAAAGTCGCGAAGTATTATGGCTATGGGGATTAATTTGATCACAGGTACTCAATGAAATACATATCCAATGCGCATTTACCTGCATAACCTCAATTCTGTTTTTGTTGAGTTTATTCCATGAGAACGGGATATTTAATATGTTAATTTATGATTTCATTAGGTACTTGTTATTAAAAAAAACTGAATTTGTTGCGAGCGGGTATATTGGTATATATATACAATACATATAAATATATTGATTTTATTTCTATAAAAACCATCAACTTACCCTTCCTAAAGAAATAGATTTTTAAACTGTGTTAGTTATTTTTGTTCTATTGATTAAGCACGTGTCTGGCATGCGTGAGAACAAGATGAACATTTGAATTCCCACGAATAGTATTTTTTTTTTAAATATTAGGGTCGATTTAATTAAAGGGTATTTTCAAACAATTCCGAAATTGTTCTGAAAATGTGTATATTAAGCTCGATAAAGATATATTTATATAATTGTGTAATTTTTGATAACTCGAACTCGCTGATATATTTTAGGCAGTGGTATCAAAACCCGTAACAAAAAGTTAAATAAAAGATTTAATTAATTTTTATTGCATTGTAAAGATCTAAAGTAATACTTTACAATAATAATTGCCATTTATTCTTTTTACAAGAAGCAATTGTAGAAAATATAATTTTTAATATATGAGAAAACTTCCGGTTAATTTAAATAAATATATAGTTAAGAAAACACTTTCGGTGACTTATTAAAAACTATTTCTTTTTTTATTATTTATATACAGTAAATTTTCGATATAAGGTATCTACAATATAAGGAATTTTTTATATAAGGAACCATCGATATAAGGTTCAAAAATTTATTTCAATATTTTCGCTATAAGGTTTTATTTTTCAATTTGAATAGCCGTTCGAAAAATGAAAACTAAAAGGAGTTCACTTACAAATAAAAATGAAGAAATACTTAGGTCTACTGCTATTGACCAGTTATTAATTTATTTAATATGACTTTATGGAGTGGGCCGAAGAGAGCAATTTAGAATACCATGAGGTTTTGTTACTTCGTGAAAATGCTGTCTATCAAAAATACAAATAATTAAATTAAGAGTTATGATTTATAATTGTTTTTTTGGCCTAATAATTTCATTTTGAATAAAATTGAATTTTATATTGACTTAATATCAACAATTTTACCATTTACCATTTCATTTTCACCAATCTTTTTTAAAATTAAATTGACAAACGATTTTATGATGGATTTTTTTGAATTAATTCTTTTTCTTCATATAAGGAACTTTCTCCACATAGGGAACTTTTTTTTAAAAAATTATATCAGAAAAGTTTCTTATATCGAAAACTTACTGTATAATATAAAAAAAGACTACGAACTACCAACAGATTTATTTTAATTATTCCTATGACAGATTTATTTTAATTATTCCTATGTCATTAAAATGAATAGGGAAATTATTACTAACTAAATAAATATGGAATTAAAGGGATTTGTAAAAATCCTTTTTACAAATGCATTTAATATAAGCTCCAGTTGATGTAATATGTAAAACTATGGTAACTATAAACTATATAACATCCTTTTAAATTCTTTTAACTTTTTTTAAAAAGCCAAGATTTAAAAGTACATGTAAAATATTACCGGGAGCCGTGGAATTTTACTGTGGTATATCAATAAGAAAAAAATACTATTTAAAATCACAAATTAAAATATACAAACGTTACTAATTATATGTTTGGTACTAATTGCAATAATCTATACGACATACATATTTAAATAAATTAAGTACATAATTAGAAAACTAAACAAAAATTACTATATAAACAAAGCTAAACTTTTCAAATTCCATTTCATTTTTTAATTAATTTTAAAAAATTATTTTAATTAGTAATCGAGTATCAAATCTCCATCATAAATTGCAGAAGCAAGCTCCATCCCATTACAAAGAAAATGGGTATATATGAGAACTAAACTGATTAATTGTTTGGATTACCGAAAACAAAATCAAGACGAGATGTTGTTAATATTTTTATATTAAAAGGAATGTAAAGAAAGACAATATTTTGTATCCTTAAGTTTTATTTCTTGAAGCTGTATGGAAGCTTTCATGTTTTCATCACCGAAAATAAACATATGTAAATAAATTAGACACAACTACATAGTACAAGCTGTTAAAATAAATGAATAAATTTATAATTATTATTCAACTTTTAAACTTGAAACTTGAATTAACAAGCTACCACTTATATAGAGGTACACAGTTCTGAAGAGAATACTACTACTTCCCTAGAAAATCAGGTAGTATATAAATTACGATCAAGGTAAACCTTTAGTTATATTGAGTACAAATTTGAGTAGCTCTCGAAGTGCGTATTTGGTTTTCATCTGCGATTAATATAAATTTTTGATTGAATATATTCCATTATTTATTGCATTGGTAATATATAGAGTAGATTGTAATTTGTTTAACATATTTTGTGTATTTAGATTCTATTTTTTTAGAAGTCTAGAATTAAAACCATATGGAATTAAACCATATTAAACTATTAGTTTAAAATCTATCTATTTATAAGTCCATATAATATAAGCAGTTATAAGTCCAGGTTTATCTTTTTATCCTTTATTTTTCTTTAGGGTTCCCCTCCACTATGGAGATTGGTAATAATCATCTTAACTTCTTTTTTTGAACTAGCAGCTCTCAGCAATTGTATTTTAGTGCAGTTGTAATAATCTGCAATGTTTTGCATCCAACTTATTCTTCTTCTACCTCTGCTTCTTCTACCATTAATCTTTCCTTCCAGAGCAGTCATCAGTAATTCTTTTTATGTGACCAAGATAAGTTATTTTTCTTTTCATTATAATATTGACGATTTGTTTTGATATATTCATTCTATTTAATACTTCAACGTTAGTCACTGTTTATGTTTCTTTTTATGTGACCAAGATAAGTTATTTTCCTTTTCATTATAATATTGACGATTTGTTTTGACATATTCACTCTATTTAATACTTCAACGTTAGTTACTCTTTCTGTCCATGATATTTTCAAAATTCTTCGGTATAACCATAACTAAACGCTTTAGTTGTAAACGCTTCTATTTTCTTTATTTCTGCATTACTCAACGTCCAAATTTTTTCATGTTATTAAATGCAGCTCTGGCTCTTATTCTAGCTCTTATTTCTATTCTGTTAATACTATCAGCACTTACCACTGTCCCAAGATACTTAATTTTATCGACGCATTCTACTACTTGTTGATTTATGAATAGTGTAGCATTATTTAATTGATTTTTGCTGAATACCATAAATTTGGTTTTTTTAATGTTCATTTTCAGACCATATTTCAAGCTTACTGTATTTAAACGGTACATTAATTCTTTTAATTCTGCCAAATTTTCAGCCATAATCACAGCGTCATCTGCATATCTCATATTATTTATTTTTTTCCCATTGATGGTCACATCAATATCCGTATTTTCAAACGCTTCTTTAATTATTACTTCTGCATATGCATTGAATAACGTGGAGGACAGTAAACAATATAGTCTCAAACATTTTTTGATCAATATTTCATCTGATATGCCATTTTCTGTTCCTATTACTGCTGATTGCTTCCAGTAGAGGTTTTCAATTATCCTAATATCTTTCGGATCTATATTTTTACTTTCTAGTATGTTTATTAACTTATTACGTTGTACTTTATCGAATGCTTTCTCATAGTCTATAATGCATGAATAAACATCAACATTTACCTCTTTGCATCGTTGTACTATGGTATTGAATAAAAACAAAGCTTCACGCGTGCCGAAACCACTTCTGCAACCAAATTGAGTATTGCTGCTGTCAAATTCGAGCTTCCGATATATTCTGTTATGAATTATTTTTAAAAACAATTTTAAAGTGTGTGGCATTAAACTGATGGTCCTATAATCTTCACAATTTGATGATTTTAATTTTCTCGGTAAGGTTATCAAAGTGGATTTTAACCATTCTGCCGGTATTGTATTCTGCAGTTATAGATACTGTTAAATAGATGTGTGAGTACTTTAATTCCGATTTCTTCTAACAATTTTATGAATTCACTTGGAATTCTATCTGGGCCAGTCTCTTTACAATTTGATGGTTTTGATTTTTTGATGGTTTTATCTTTAGCATTTCTTATGGCGTACTCTACTTCATCTTCTAAAATTTCAAAACCATCCTCTACATATCTCCCATTCAATTCATTTCTCTCATCATCGAACAGTTCTTTTACATAATTTTTCCATCTTACAATCCTGCTTTCTACATCTAAAATTATTTTACCATCATAAGCATAATATACCTTTATCCTTCTTCTTGGATTTTCCCGTGACATGTTTTACTTTTTTATGTAACATTAAACTGTTGTGTTGTTGTTCTAGAGATTCAATTTATCTGCATTGCTCATTCCAAAATTTATTTTTAGCTTTTATTTTTCTTTCAATTAATTTGTTTATCGATTTCTAATTTTCTGGATGAGATTGTTTATAAATTCTACGACATTCCATTAAGTTTAATATTTCATCATTCATCCATTTTTTATTATTATTATTATAGTTTGTGTTGGTTTCTAATTTTTCAAGTTGCCACTACGTTTTTGCAGCTAAAATTGAATTTTTAAATCTCTTGTTCACTATTATAAAGTCGATTTGGGTTTTTATAATATTATCATTATTGTTTCTGGGCGATGTCCACGTATATAGTCTTCTTTTAGGTAATTTATAAAAATGTATTGCATATCATCAGACTCATCACTACAGAAATCTATTAATTTTTCACCTCTGCAGTTTCTGACTCCTAAACCATGCTTACCAACTACACCTGGGATTTCACCAAGACCAACTTTTGCATTTAAATCGCCTAAAATCATCAAAGTATCTTCCTTATTTCTTAATTTTATTACCTCATTTATTTCTTCATAAAATTTATCGCTATTTCTTTCTCTGAGTCGGCAGTCGGTGCATATACTTGTATTAAATTCATATTGTTGTGTTTCAACACCCCTCCTACATACAGCATCCGTACCTGAATAATAAAAATGAACTTCGCACACGCTTAAATTTCGATATTCAATCTTTCTCTTTTTGGCTCCAGATTGCTTAATTTACCAGCTTCAGCTAAACTACGTATTTTAAAATTCTTATCTTTCTTTATATTGTTTTTTGTATCTGTTTTTTTGTACATTATTGTAACTAATTGTTGTTGATATTGTTAATAATGTTCATATTGTTGATAATGGATATTGTTGTTATTGTTTTTATTGTTGTTGTTGTTGTTTGTTGATGATAATTTACTACTAGGGAATTTCTTTATGATATGATGTGGTTTCCCGTTGCCTTCCTCATTTTTTTTTCGTTTAAATCTTAATTGTTAGTCCTTTTTCGTTGCTAAGTTCAAAATTTACTTAGTAAATTAATATTAATACAACTTTAGAATTCACTTAAAGGTATACACTTTAAAATTTTCTCCATATTTTCTTCAAGGGGGTAGAATGAGGTAGTATGCGATTATAGCTTATGGGTTCCAGATACATGAGCCTAGCCTCTACTACTCAACGCCGAAAATCTCACCTTCACGTGGTCCTCCTGTTAAGCCGAGCAACCCCAACGAAAGAACTGGTAACCAACCCAGTTGGTGTAGTTTGGGTCGGTGAACAAAAGAGTGAGGCGGACAAAAATCCAGAAGCGTGTCTGTCCCAGATTGGGCGGCTCCCTGGTCTGCGTCTGATCCCAAAGGGACGGCACTAATTATACTTGGTAGTAGGTCTAAAATACATTCATCTTCAACAAAAATGAAAAGTTCGAAAATGAAAACACGGCAGGGATATCTGCCAAAGTGTCGTGAGAATCCACGGCTAACGGCGAGGGCTTGGCTGGCTTCACGAAGTTAGGTCACAGGCCATGATGCGGAATACAGATACTGTCCAGAAACAACCGGATCAATTAGAATATAATCCTTTTCAAGCAAAGGGATTAGGAAGATCTCCGCCAATAAGTAAATCGTTGGTGGATCTAACAACAGCGGCACTTAAAACCCAAGATTTAAACATTCACCAACATTCAGTTATTTCACTTCTAAATGACAGCAACACCAGTCAATCCAGTACTCCAAAAAGGAAAAAAAAATTATTCAGAAGGCACCTTACCTGAAAAACAATTAGCAGAAATCTCAAATTTTGCTGAAATAGAAAAAACTAAAAAATTGGAAAACGACTTAACTGAAGCCAAACGTGAAATTTCAGAACTTAAAAATATCATCCTAGCTATTCAAGAAAAAGAACATCGTGCATCAGCTCAACTAAATGGATACTACAACAAAACAAGAAAAGAAAAACAACAATTACTGATACACCAGATTCGGAACGGAAGGGAAACGCGAAAAAAATAATTAATCCCAATCCAACTCAAAAGGGAAAAAATAGCAATTCAAGCCCGTTCTTCTTTCCGGATTACACATGCTCCAATAGGTATAAATTGTTAAATATGGAAAATAACTTAAATACTGTGGATAACACACCAAAAAACTTACACAAACCCGTTAATACTATTAGATCAGCGAGTCCGAGAATACGACCTGAAAATAAAGATAAAAAAATATACAAACCACCACCAGTCATTTTTAGCAACATAGATAACTACAATGCGATGAATCAAGCTCTGAAAACAAAAAAACTAGAATTTACAGCCAACCTATTAGGTAATAGCCAGATAAAAGTCAACGTAAAAACAGATTCTGAATACAGGGAATTAACAAAATATGCTAACGAATCTAATTACGAATGGCACTCATATGAGAACAAGATAGACCAATCAGAGTAATGGCAAGGCATCTGCATCCATCGTGTGATCCTGGATACGAACTACTAGAAAGAAAATTTAAAATAATAAGCGTTGAAAATAAAATATTCAAAAAAAAAATCAATAACGTAGAGCATAATAACTAAATTACCTTTATTTATGTTCACGTTCGAAAACGGAGAGGATATTAAAAGAATATATGAAATCAGTCATCCAAATCACATGAAGGTCAAAATCGAAGCAATTAGAACAACAAACCTGCTTGCTTCCCCAATGCAAAAGATGCTAGAGATATGGGCACACGATGAAATACTGCAAAAGGCAACCGATCTGTGTGAAATGCGCTGGAAATCATTTAACGGTAGATTGCATAAAAAAAAGAGAAACTCCAGCTAAATGCTCAAATTGCTCGGAAAATCACCCAGCTAATTATAGAGGTTGCGCCATTGCTAAAGAGCTGCAAAAGAGAAGACTAATACAAACAAGTAACAAAGAAAATGTAACTTACATTCCAACGCAACAGCTGATTAAGGGCATTAGTTATTCACAAGCTGCTAAAAGTAATACTTTATCCAACGATCGTAATCAAAATATAGAAGATAGCCAAACAACTATGCTACAAAGTATCCTGGAAGCAGTCGGTGCACTAGCAAGGCGTATGGATAAAATGGAATCATATATTCCTAGATCATCAATGCAACATATGTCTCAATGATACAGAAAGACATCAGAATAGCAACATGGAACGCAAACGGAATAAAGAACAAAATAAAAGAACTAGAAGTTTTCCTCATCATGCTAAAAATAGATATATGCCTCATATCAGAAACTCATTTGACAAGCCAAATGTTTTTATATATAAAAGGATACAAAAGCTATATCACTAACCATCCTGGAGAACAAGCTAAAGGTGGAAGTGCCATCCTTATAAAAGAAAGCATAAAACACTACATGGAAAACAGCATACAAATAGATGAAACTCAGCTCACAACGATAGTAGTAGAATCGGGGTCCCGAAATCTAATAATATATTGTCCACCGAAGTTCAACTTAAAAACGAAAGACTATCTAGATATCTTATGGTGAATGCGTTTCTAAAAAAAATGTTGCCAGCATTCTGCATTTTTTTCACAGGTCAGCATTTTTTCCGTTTGTTTCTCGAAAAAATGTTGAACTGAAAATAATTTCGTGTTCGTTTCTTAAAAATTCTGCCTGTAAATGTAACATTTTCTGCATTTAAATTTTCGACGGTGCAGAATTTTTACCTCGTACAATACGGCAACATAATAATAAAAAAAAAAAAAAATCAAATGACAATTTGTGGATGATTTTCTAAACATAAACAAAAAATAAAAATGAAGAAAATAACGCAGTAATTATTTGTGGGATAAATTTAGCTAATTCTCAACTTTTGGATAATTCTTCATCTTCATCTGATGATGAGATTTATAATACATACAATTAAAGACATAGAATTATGTCATCGTGTTAAAAATTTAAATTGAATTTATGTAATTTGTAAATTTTCAGGCAATATAATAAAATTAAAAATCAAAAACAAAATAATAAACATTTAACATAAATTTAGAATTTATTATAAGTTCGAAAGTTCAATTTTTTTGTTAATTTGCATTAGAAAAATTAAGTATAAAAAATAATTATAAATTTATTTACTACACAATTATTTTTATACTTTTTCTTAAAAGATAAATTTTAAATAAAAAGAGTATAGTAATTTAGTAATAGAATATTTTGTAATTTATTTCCCAATATGGAAATTGCCATCCAGATTTGTTTCTTATTTCGGAAGCGTTTTAAAGGTCTAATACAATAATATTCATAATATTTATCGAGCAATATTTTTGTGTCTACTCTATACTAAAAAAAAATAAGTTGTTATAATACGAAACTTTTTTGGCAAATAAAATTAATATTACCTTCTGTATTTTGTTGATACTTGTGGGCAAGAAATAACTTGAGTAAAGCTGAAGTATTCGCAGATCACCTAGCAGATATATTCAAACCAAATGAAGCTAATAGAGTTACAGTACCTGAGGCGGAAGAAAATACAGTACAAAAAGTAATAACACCAGTTACTCCAAAGGAGGTCGAAGAAACTATCAAAAATTTTGCGAAAAAAAAGCAACAGGATATGATCTAATTACTACTGACATACTTACTCAATTACCTAGAAAAGAAATAGTTATTCTAACGCAAATAATCAACGCCATCTTCAGGCTAAGAGTAGTTCCGAAAACATGGAAAGTAGCTGAAATTATCATGCTGTCAAAGCCGGGTAAACCGCCGAACGATGTCAAATCTTATCGTCCAATATCGCTCCTTCCAGTAATGTCTAAACTGATGGAAAAGCTGTATCTAAAAAGATTAAAACCGATAGTTGAGGAAAAAAATCTAATTCCATCTTTTCAATTTGGTTTTAGGGAAAAACATTCTACAGTCGAACAGGTGCATAGAATCACTAACGCAATTGAAAACGCTATCGAAGATAAACAATTCAGCTCAGCAATGTTTCTAGACATAGCGCAAGTATGGCATGAGGGTCTAATTAATACATAAGCTGAACAAATTCCTGCCAAAGCAGCACGTAGAATTTTTAACATCCTACTTAAAACACAGGTTCTTTCGTGTAAAACAAGAATACGAATACTCTAACTTGAAAAACATAGATGCTGGAGTCCCGCAGGGGAGTATCCTATAGGTCCTATATTATATCTCCTAAATACATGCGATATCCCGGTACCGGAAGAAGTTCTAGTCGCTACCTTTGCAGATGATACTTCAATGGTTGCCTCATCAAAATCTCTAGACAATGCTGTTAGTAAAATTCAGAATGCAAACTCTGATATTCAAGATTGGACAAAAAAGTGGAGAATAAAAATCAATGAAGCTAAATCTGCACACTTAATCTTCACAAATAGAAAAATTCAGCAAATTCCACAAGTAAGTATCAATGGTACTCTAGTACCATATGCAAACACAGCGAAATACCTAGGCATTACGTTGGACGCGAAATTAAAATGCAAAGAGCACATAAAAGTAAAACTAAGTGAACTTAATATAAAATACAGCAAAATGTACTGGCTTATTGGCCGGAATTCCATATTGTCAACATACAACAAGCTTCTAATATATAACCAGATTATTAAGCCAGTATGGCTATATGGTATACAACTTTGGGGCTGCGTTAGTAAATGTCACATCGATAAGATCCAGCGTTTCCAAAATAAGGTAGTCCGTAACATTGTTAATGCTCCGTGGTACATCAGGAACAAAGATATACATAGAGACCTAAATTTGAACTATGTTGAGAACGAAATACACAAAGTAGCTGGTAAACATCACATAAAGTTGCAGAACCATGTCAACACGGAAGTAATAACTTTGCTGGAAAACCCAAACAGAAGCAGAAGATTAAAGAGAAAGAGACCTTACGACCTACTCTAGTAACAGGAGACCAAAATATATCGTTCTTATACTCAAATTCAACGTTTAGAATTCCAATGGGCATTCTAAAAATAAGGAAAAAATTTAGTTAAGATTTCAGAAATAAACTGATGGTTGGTCAGCTTGACCAGTTTTAGTAGTATTCCAGTGATATGATACATTAAAAAAAAAAAAATATTTTCTTCTCCATTACAAATATCCAACATATATTTTTATACTCAATGTTGGAAATAATGAATTCTTACGGATAGTTAGTTTTACAAGTTGAACTGAACTCCTCGAATTGCTAGAATCTACAGCTTATAGGTATACAATATTTGGAACTTAGTCATCATTGTATTACCCATTACCACTAGTTTAAATGTAAATAGTAGGTAAATTACCGACATCAATATTGAATTGATTTTTGGAAATTTATTATATTGCATGTATTAATATTACAGAATAATTATTATGGTTGCATAATATTCTGTATTGTATTTTTTTTTAATTGATGTAGAATTAAAATATGAATGGTAAAATATAGAATGCAAGACAAGTAAATAAAATAATATTGGCTTGAACTTTATTTTTATTAATTAAAATGCTTTATTTTATATTATTCACAGGTAAATAAAAATCTATGGCTGAACTAAAATTTTATTTAATAATTTTTCGATATTGTAGTTCGACATTATGAACAATTATTTATCCACACGTTCGGCAATTAGAAAAATAACTTCCAAACCTAATTATTACACAACATAAATGTGATACAAAACATTACTAATTCGTTTTAGCTACAAGATATAGCTTGAAAATTCCAATTTTGGGCAATCAAAAAGTACAAATATACTAATTCGACAATAATACAAAAAAAAATTATACATCCGTTTAATGATTTCAAAGATCTATCCTTTTGATATAAATAGTTATAATATGTCACATTAAAATTATTACTAGACATAGCATAAATTTAATATTTTTCGAAGTTTATTTTTCCAAATACCACACACATTAGGAAAAATTAGATTTCTCCACTTATTCCAAAAATTTCGGAAGCTTAAGAAAAGAAGAAAATACTAATAACAGCTTATATGTTCTCTGAACAGGATAATATACTTTGAATTCATGCAGGAAATAGTTTGTACTGATTAATCAGATGTACATTTGATGTTGAAATTACATTAATTTTAGCTATAATTATTATTTTTAATAATATGGAATATAATATGAACTTTAAGTAGGATAATTTTTATTCTTATTTTACTGTTAGGGATATTATGAATGATACCAAGTTGCCTTAAATTGATCTATAAATATAAAATAAAACATATTTAAATTTAATTCCATGAAATTAATATTTCATATTTTTTAATAAAGAAGAGATATATTTCAATATTTGACAATAAATATTCTGTACTTTTAAAGCAAATTAGAAAATAAAAAAATAAAATCATAACTAAACAATAAATTATCAATCCAATGCGAATTATTTTTCTTGATTAAGAGCATTTATAAACTCCTCCAGCTTTTCTTGTATATGTCTTACTTTTACTGCAAGTATTTATAATTAATAATTACAATTTAAATTAAACATAAACTTACTTAGTTCCTCTGCTAAGACTACCCGTTTTCCGGTAAGCAATTGAACTTTTTTATCTTCGTCCTCACTAAATTCATCAAGAACTTCTTTTATTTCTTTATCTAATCTGCGAGCTTCTCTGTTAATTACTTGCTGCCTTAACGCGTTAGCAGTTATTTTAATAACTTGTTGTATTCTCCAAAATAAAACGATATCGCTGCAATTTACCTAAAAAATAAATTAATTTAATTTTTCATCATCGTCCAAAAATCATATAAAGCATACTTCACAGTCAGCACCTTGTTGCGTGTATAGATAGTATGCTTTTCGACAATCATAAGCTCTTTGTAGAGCTTGTTTTAGGAAATGTCTAAAATTATTCAGTTACACTATATTTCAATATAATTAATTTAAAAAAATATATACTTTCTATAAATAGAATACCAAGTTTGTCTAATATAATCAGTATCTACATCAACCCCCAAACGCTGTAAATTTTTTCTTACCGTTGTAAGTTCATCATAACTCAAAATGGGTTGATGTTTCTGTAAGTTTTATAATTAGGACTTTTAAAATATTATTATTTAAAAAATTACGTTATCACTATAAAGTATTTTATCTAACTCAGATTTAACATTACGTCTTTTATTTTGATCGTCAGTTAAATATTTCCAATTTGTCCATCTAGATACGACAGATGGTCCTAGCATTTCATTTAAAGTATCTTCTGTGCTTAATAATTTATTCTTGACAGAACTTTCAAAAAATTTTACTGCTTGATCCCATTCTTGTTTATCATGTACACATCTATCTTCAAGAGTATTCAATTGTATAACTCTCAGCATATCTATAGCCTAAAATTAAAACAATATTTTTTTTATAAGAAACAATTAATTATGCTAGTTACTTTATCTTCCCATGTGTGCCTTCTAATAGATTCATCAAGTACTGCTGTTTTCAAATTATCAAAAATGTCATCATGATCCGGTGATTTTTTAGCTTTTTCAATTAGGATCATGAATTCTTTTTGTAATGCTTCCCATCCTTAAATATAAAATATAAATTTAAAATTAATCAGATCGGAATCGGAAATATATATAAAGTAATTACCAGATTCTACTGATTTAGAAGGAAGAGCTTGATCAGCCCATTGTCTAAGTTTGATATCTATCATAGTGTTGAACGAATCTTAAAAAAATTATCAATAAGTATGCTTTTTACATTAATATATAATTATATACTTATATATATATATATATATATATATATATATATTTAATGAGTATATACAACATTTATAAATTAGTAATGTAGTTAGTATAGTTACAATTGTAAATACTGCATTTAAAAATTTCAATTAACAATAAAATAGCAAACAGGAAAAAAATTATTAATTTTTTTCTTTTTTCATGTTTCCTTCAATGTATTGTGAACAAAATTTTCTTAAATTGTATGAAATTATATTTTATTTTTGTTTTAGCCTTCAACAGGTGATATCGGGTAAAAATTCTTGATTTTCAGGTCCGAATTTTTAAAATAGACTATGCCAACATTTTTTGAAAATAAAAAATTATGAATTGTTAAAAATGTTGAATGTAGCTACAAACACCACATCACCAATAGATTTTATTTAAAAAAATATTTATAATCTTATAGAACTCATTGTTAGTTACAAGAATTAATTATAATTTGTAAGGTGTCAACATTATCTCAAAGTAATCAAGCAAAATAATTTTATATACCGATAATTAAATATAAATTTCCATATATAAATTAATTTTATATCGAGTTTAAAATATGGTTTATGTTCAAAGTTTTTTTTATTAATTAAGCAATAATTTGCTGAAATATATTTAAACAACATATAAAAACGATTCGAACTTTTAAGTGGATTAATTTATTTTTAAAATACTATATTATCATAAACGAAAAATCGTATAGTATAGTATAGTATGGACTAGTGCTTTATAATCAAACTTTATTCGCTTTCCTGCGTTTCAATATGGTCACATAGAATAATACTCGTATGATACAATGCAGGACATGAAGTTTCTTTGCACGATTTCAAACAATTTATGAAAAGGAACACATACGGGATAAATTTAATTTAATATTCTATTACTTTGAGAACCTGACTGTGCAGCTGGTAAATATATATTTTCGAAAACATATGCTGAGAGCTTCTCCCACAGCTTAGTGTTAAGTACTTCTTCCCATTTTTTTGCAGAAATTTGTGACAAATTGATAACTTCATCCAAAATTTCTCCTTTGGCCTTTTCAAAAAGCTCATCTCGGCCTGACTCTCTAAGTCTAAAATATAAAGATCAGTTTTTGTTGAATAACGTAAAATAATTAATTATGTATGAGTAGTGAAAAATATACCGGGGAAAATTATTTTTCCATTCTGTTTCTAAATTAAATCTAGTAGCTTTGAAAGCATCTGCTTGTTGTTCAATAGTTTCACGAACCATTTTCCAAAATCTATCAGAAACAGCTAAACTAAGATTTCTAGTAGTTACTTGATGAGGCATGATAACTCCTCTTCGACTTTAATAAAACAAAAGAATTATCTAAATGTAAATAGGAACATGTAATAATAATAATAATCATAATTTACTGAAAAAGTTTAGAATTTTTGAAGAAATTTTCCTCGTATTCTCTTATATTGTCTATACTATCGTCTTTCCGTCCACGGCCAGTAACAACAGCATAATAGCCAAGAGCTTTCATAGGAAACAGTTTTCCGGAAAGTATTTTTCTAATCTATGTAAATAATTTATTTTAGTAAAATCTGTTTAGTAGTTTTATTTTCTAATTTACTCTGTCAGGATCCGCTAATTCTTCTGCTAAATCTACTTTTGTCAGAACAAAAATTGTACGTTTCCCTAAAGGATCGCACTGCGAAACTAAATCTGTCACATTGCTTCTTTCAGCATCCACAGAACCATCCTAAAAATATGAAAACACAAAAATTTAAATATTAAATATTTTACAAATTTCGTTATAATTTTTTTTTAATATATGTATTTATTTTACTTTACCTGTATGCAAAGTATAATTGCATTTGGATTACTCATATAGTGTTTTGTCATTTGGAATATTGAATCTTTTGTATCTGCTGCCATATCAACAGTCATTGTCTATAATTACAATAAATATATCTAATAAAATATTACTTTATCTCATTTATTCATTAGCATACAGATATAATTCCAGGGAGATCAACTAGAACCATCCTTTGAAGACCAGGACCCTTAACTGTCATAGAAATAACTTCAGTGCTAACAGTTTTTCCACCTCTAACTGAAGCTCGCATTCTTAATTCTATTTCTCTATAAGAAAATTAAAATATGTCTAATTAAATTTTTTTTATGATTGCAAATTAAAAATGTAACCTTCTTAATTCAGATAAATCACTTTCTTTAGTCAAATCATATTCTCTTTCAGAATCTCTAAACTGAGCAACATGATATGGACCTTCTGATAATGTAACTTTAACTGGTGCGCGAGTCATCATTTCGCCACTTCCTCTTGGAAATATTCTGGCTCTGGCTATGGATTCAAGTACTGAAGTTTTCCCGCTGCTTTGATCACCTACTACGACAACACGTGGCAAATGATCAGCTGTCGAATAATTTGTATCATATCCAGATAATTCATCTAATGCCTCCGAATACATATCAATTAAGGATTTTTTTATTTTTTTATTAGCAGTTTTTTTATTTGTTTTCCAAATTAAATATTGCTGGCGTAATTCTCTATTTTCTTTTTCAAGTTTCTCTAATTCCCTTTGATATTTAATTTGTACAGTCATAATCTCTGTTTGTAATGCTTCAATTTGAGTTTGTAATGTTTCTAAGATAATAAAATTTATATTAAAAGTTTTCGATAATTTTCTATGCTAACCATATTTTTTTCTTCCTTCATCTGGTGAAAGGCCAATAGCATTAACTGTATGTTTAGTTTTGATTTCATCTTTTGTAACTAAAACGTGAAAAGAGCAATTATTTTTATAAATATCAAAAGTGAAATGAGGTAAATTGAATATTCAAGAATGATTAAAACATTATTACATTTGACATCTAAGCTAATGTGTATTTACCTCCATATATATCAGTAACAAAATCGGATAATTTCTGGAAAGAACCTAAAATCAAAAATTAAACATTGTTTTAATTATGCAATCACTTTACTACTATCAAAGGTTTTTGTAATGATCATTCTTGAAATTTTGAATTAAGCTATTAACAGAATTAGGCATACTTTCAATATCATTATTTTCTTGACTTTCAGCTGCTTCAATAGCATTTTCTAATCTACTATCAAACCATATACGCCATTCTGCCATTTTGTCTTCTCCAAGTTGTTTAATTTTTGGATCTTAAAGAAGTGGTTTAAATATATATTTGAATGTTATAAAACAAACTAAATTTTACCAAATTGTATAGAATCGCTAACGACATTTGTAAAGTTTAATAACCCCCGAGAAAAGTTGGTCCATTGCTTGTTATCAGGCATTAATTCTTCAAGCCATTTAAAATCAGGTAATGAATCCTTCCAATTTTCATACATCTAATTACAACAAAGTTATATTTAATTGCTTTTATTTTTAAATATGTCCTACCTTATTGAAAGTAACACCACCACCAATTGCTCCACCAATAAGAAGATATCGAAGCTTAAGAGCACCTTTCACAATTCGGACTAAAATCATACCATAATTTCGAAATATTGGGCGTTCACCATAAGCACTATTTTTTACTTGCAACAGTCCGAGCTGTACATTTTTTTTATGTTTTAAACCAGAGTGTGAGTTGAATGATGAATATAAACGTTTCCCATAATATATAGGTCTGATAACATTATGAGGTTTAATTTTATACCTAAATTAGAGTATTTCTATTAATAACAGGTAAAATCAATAATTTATATAACTGTTGTATAGGAATGATTACTGGAAATTTTCGAAAAAAATAATTGTATTAGTACGTAACGTACCCAATATTCCATCTTAAAAGTTGTGACATGTTTCTCAAAATCTGTAAAATATTACACCATTTTCCGAAGCTAAATATTGTAAAAGTAATTAAATTTATTGTTTCAATAAGCTACCAATATGGCCAAAGCAATATGTGATCCTTGATTCTTTATATATATATTTTACTTGAAATAGTATTTCACTCACTCTTTCAGGTACGTCAAAGTAGGGATGGCATTATATAATCGACTTTCGGTAAATCGATAAATATCAAGAAAAAAAGACTTGAGGTTTTCGCGTTTTCTTCGATATTTAAATAAAGCGACACTTTCGATACATCGATAAATTCCAATAAAAAACTAAAAAACTTGAACCTTTCGGGTTTTTTTCCGAAATATAAACCCATTAAGCACGCACCCTGTAAATAAGAAGTATTGTTTTCGATTCGTAAAGAAAGAATTTCCTCATACAAAACATCTTTTACGATTCGTTTTGGTGTATCGTTTATATATCATTTACGATTCACCAGTCATTAACATATATGATAATTGAAATATTAAACGAAGTTTTTGTATGTATTGCTATAATTCGTTTTAACTCCGTTTGAGTGAAACATTTATGATTCGCATTTAGCGTATCGTTTATGAATCATTTTTTAGCGAATCATTTGATTCTATTTTAGCGATTTATTTCCGACTCTCTTTTAACGAATCTATTAAGAATTAGCTAAATGGAAGAATAGATTGAAAAATGAAAAGCAATTTTTAAATTTAATAAGTATGTATATATATTTATATTAATTTTATAGTAATAATTTTTAAGTTTAATAATTTTTTAATATAAAAATCACATTGTTGTTTTCTTAATATGTATTATGTTTGTTTACGTTAGTGCTATTTTTTTTTATTATCATTTTGCGAATTTATGTAACTATTGTTATTGGAGCATCCAAATATATCATATTCATCAGTATTTGTACATAAGTTATTTATTTCCACATTTCATAATATTTTTTTCGTTTCATATTTTTTCTCCTGTTCATAAAAATAATTATTTGTCATAAAATTTTAATTATTTTTACTTAATTTTTTTTTTCCATGGACTTGTTGATTGTTTCATATTGTTAAACTACTTAAACAGCAATATTTTTAAAATGGCTAATTCTTTGGTTTGTTACTTCGTAGGTTATTAACAAAACGATTCCTAATGGAATCGAATACTTATGCTTGAAATACATGTGCGTTTTTTTGGTGCTTTGACGCATGCTTTAAAACGTGCAGCAATATTTAGAAATAGAGATATATTGCTTCGACCCAACGCAGTGCGTTGTAGCCATGTAATTAGTTACATAGAAAACCCATTTGTTCTAAATAATATTTGCAGCAAAGGATGCCTCAACGCACATAAAAAACGTACATGTATTTGGGCCATTAGGGCCGAATTTAAAAACCACACTTAACTTAAAATACTTAATGAGACTATAATTCTAATAGCCCGAGCAGAATCAAATTCGTACGCAGCCAACATAAGAAAAAATATTTACCGAACACAATCAAAAGTAGTTTTGCTGCGAAAAACCTACCAATTTACACTAACAATATTTTTCTACCTGTTATTAATGTGACATTTACCAGCGTACTTACGGAAAAAGTTAAAAGTTGGTTAACTTTTTTCTCGATTCTGCGACGAGGCTGCGTTTGTTATTGTAATATTGTATGATATTACAATATTAAATTTAAATAAAATTACAACTTGGTTTTAATTATAAGTATCTTTATTAGACTTGTCTTATTATAGTGATGGTTGAATGAAGAGTGAAGTATATGTACTTTACAAGAAATATATATATGTGTAATGTTAAGTATATTATACAGTAAAGAGTTAAGTGCAAACATTAAGGTACGAGCACAATATGTGTAAATACGTAACACGTCCTTTTTATTGAATTTGTTAAATTATTATAACAATTAAATTTACTTTATAATTTACCATGTAATCTTTAAATTTATGATATTTATAATGAATTTACTTTACTATGAAAACTTTAAATTTATAACATTTATAATGAAATTTACTTTACTATAAAACTTTAAATTTATAACATTTATAATGAAATTTACTTTACTATAAAATCTTTAAATTTGTTTGGTAACATAACATTACGACCTGATCGTGTTTTTGAAGTTGGACAATCTTGTGTATTATTTGAAGTACCAGTAGAATCATATATATTTATAGTTGATGGAATTGATGATCTAGTTTCAATTGTTGTTTCTTGACTGTTGTTGATGTTTTCTAGATTGTTGGTAGTATCTATTGGTGATTCTAAGGTTGATTCTGTGTTAATTAAATTGTTTAAAGGTGTAGTTATATAATAATCTTCAACTGAAAAAGAAGAGGTCTGATTATTAATATAATTATTTAAACTTTTATTAGGTCGAAAATAAATTCGATTGCGTTCATAAGTGCGACCATCACAACTTTTAACTAAATATGAATTAAATGGATTAATTTTTATAATTGTACCAGGTATCCACAGTGTAGAATTATTTTTTCTAAACCAAACTTTATCATCTAAGTGTAGACGAGGTAATTGTTTTGTATGTTCATTAGCATATCTTTTTTGTTTTGTTTGACGACGTTTTAATTCATCTTTAACATGTTTGATTGGATAATTTGGTTTTAATTGCTTTGGATGAATAGGTAAATTTGTTTTAATTTTTCGTCCCATCAATAATTCTGCTGGAGATGGTAAATTGTTTGTTGAAGTCGTTCTATAATCTAGTAGTACTATGTTTATATCTTTTCCTTCTTCACTACATTTTAATAGTGATTTTTTTACTGTTTGAACACAACGTTCTACTTGTCCATTGGAACGAGGATAATACGGCGTAGACGGATTATGATTGATGTTCCATTCACGATGAAAATTTGTCATTTCTATAGAATTAAAAGGTGGACCACGATCTGAAATCATCTCGTCCGGAATTCCAAATCGAGCATAAATAATTTTAAACGCATTGATTACTGCATTAGCTGACGTACCTTGCATTATTTGTAATTCAATATACTTGGAGAAATAATCTATTACTAATAAATAACGTTTACCATTTAGATCTAAAAAATCAGTTGCTATTTTTTGCCATGGTCGAATTGGTGAAGTTCGATCAATGAGTGGTTCATATTGATTTGAACGTTGATATTTTTGACAGATATTACAATTGTTAATAAATTTCTCTATATCCGAATCCATATTTGGCCAATAATAATATTCTCTTGCCTTTATTTTGTTTGAAACTATGCCTTTGTGTGAAACATGAATTAAAGTTAGAATATAATTTACTAATTGTTGTGGTATAACAAGTCTTTGTCCACGACATATAATATCATCTTTTATATATAATTCATCACGACAATGCCAAAATTGTTTTGCAGAACTATTTCTAATATCTATAAAATTTTCAGGCCAACCATTATTAATGTAAAATTTGACAGTTTGTAATTGTTTATCAGCAATAGTTTTTTTACGTATTTCATTCCATTTATTATCAGTGGCATTAACAAGTAAGTGAATTTTTACTGTATTTGAATTATTATTACTATAATAATCATAAAAATTATATAATGAATTATGTAGTGGTGCTCTTGATAGTGTATCAGCAGTGATTAAATCTTTACCCGGAACATATTTTAATTCAAAATCATATTTATTTAATTTTAAAAGCATATTTTGGAGTCTTGGTGAAATTTGATCATATGGTTTTTTACTAAGGCCTAACAAAGGCTTATGATCTGTTTCAACTAAAATTCTACGTCCATACGTATAGTAATGAAAATGTTCTAAGCCAAAGACAATAGCTAGTAGCTCTTTTTCAATTTGAGCATACCGCTGCTGAGTATCATTTAACGTAGCTGAACCAAACCCTACAGGTTTGTCATTTTGTATCAATGCTGCGCCTAGACCATACTTTGATGCATCAACTGACAGCGTAGTGTGCTTATTAGATTGAAATATTTGAAGTATTGGTGCTTTTACTAGCATTGACTTTAAATTATCAAAACATTTTTGCATATTTGTATCCCAAACAAATAAACTATCCTTTTTTAGTAATTGTCTTAAAACAAAAGATTCATGAGAAACATTTTGTGTATATTTAGTATGATAACGATACATACTTAAAAATCGATGTAAAGAATCTTTATTTTTAGGTGACGGAAATTCATTAATAGCAATTATTTTCCTAGGATCTGGTAGCATACCTTTATCAGACAGAATTTGTCCTAGATAATTAATTTTATTAGTTGCTAATTGAATTTTTTCTTTATTTAATTTTAGGTTTTCTTTACGAGCGACGTCTAAAACTTTACGAAGTAATTTACAATGTTCAATAAGGTTCGGTGAACCTAATGCAATATCATCGAAATATGGATTTGCTTGTGGTATATCTTGAAACATTTTAGTCATGGCATTTTGGAAATTTTCTGGTGCACTAACTAGACCATATGGTACTTTTAACCATCTGTATCTTCCAAAAGGTGAAATAAAGGTTGTAAGAAAAGAACTTTCTTTATCTAGTGGCTGTTGCCAAAATGCTGTTTTAGCATCAAAAAGTGTGAATATTTTACAATCTTGCATTTTTGAATAAAGTTCTTCTATTGTAGGTATTGGGTAATGAGCACGTTGAATATATTTATTTAGTGGTCTTGGATCAAGAACAATTCTAATTTTTCCTGATTTATTAATAACATGCATATTACTCACCCAATCAGTTGGTACTTCAACCTTTTCTATGATGCCATCTTTAACCATACGTTTTAATTCTTGTTGTACTGGCTCGTGTAATGCTAATGGTATTTTTCTTGATGCCGCAATATGTGGTATAGCGTTTTCTTGCAATTTTATTTTTACAGGTTCTAATGATCCAATTCCTTCAAAGACATCTGAATATTCATCAATAATAGATTGTGGAGTGTCATTTTCTGTATAAATGTTGTCAATTATTTTAATTAGTTGAAAATATTTGCAGATTTCTAATCCTAAAATAGTTTTTGAATTAAAATCTGTTATTAAAAATTTGAATTTATTATTATTATTGTTGTATGAACAATTTAATATACATTCACCAAATAAATTAATTTTTGTACCACCAAATGCTTTTACTATTGTTTTAGTTTTTGAAATTGTAGGTATAAATTTTAATTGTTTTAACGTTTCAATTGAAATTATATTTACTTGTGCACCAGTATCTAGTTTGCAATTAATAAAGTTTCCATTGATTTGAAAATTTATTAACCAATCTTTAATATTTCTTGAATCATTTAATGAATATATTTTTAATTCTGATAAAATATGAATTTCATTTTCACTATTATTTTGATCAGATTCAATTTCATGAATTTTTTTTGATTTTTGGTAAGAATTGTTATTTTTATTTTTATAATTACTGGTTTTGCACATTATTTCATAATGATTTAGTTTGCTACAGTTATGACATTTTTTCCCAAAAGCGGGACAATTTCTTTTTTCATGAAATTTACCGCAATTTTTACAATTAAATTTTTCAGAACTGTTTTTTAATCTTTTACGACTATACGTATTTTTTATTTGATCAACATTAGCCATTAAATTACTGTATTTGCCATTGCCATTTCCGTTACTCATTAAACTGGATTGTACGCGCGATTGTTCACTAATTAAGCATTGTTCTACGACAGACTTTTCTGTAAGTACTGTTTCCCGTAACAATCTTTCTCTCAATGTATCATTAGAGATTCCCATAATTAATTTATCACGAATATTTCTACTTAATGTATCTTGTAAAAAATTACAATCAATTGCGTGCTGTTTAACTTTTATGTAAAACGATTCAAATCTTTCGTTTTCACATTGTTTTAAATTTTTATTCCAGAATAAATAACTGGCAAATACTTCATTGGCATAAGTTTTAAAAATGTTGTCATACTGTTCAATAACTTGTTTTAAAGTTATGTCGGTAGCAGGTGAAATTGGTGAAATTAAAAATTGATCATACTTATCTTTTAATTCAGGACCACATGTCATCAAAAATATAGCAATTTTTCTTTTTTCAGACTTTCCATCCAACTCATTAGCTATTAGGAGATTTGTAAAGTCACTTTTCCAACGTCTCCATTTTTCACAAATATTGCCGGTCATCTCAAATTGATCCATTTTAATAGCTGCCATCCTCAATATTTTCTAATTACTTCTGACACCATGTAATATTGTATGATATTACAATATTAAATTTAAATAAAATTACAACTTGGTTTTAATTATAAGTATCTTTATTAGACTTGTCTTATTATAGTGATGGTTGAATGAAGAGTGAAGTATATGTACTTTACAAGAAATATATATATGTGTAATGTTAAGTATATTATACAGTAAAGAGTTAAGTGCAAACATTAAGGTACGAGCACAATATGTGTAAATACGTAACAGTTATAATCGGTTTCATATATTTTCATACATTTTAACTTTTTTTGGCATTTCTTATGTAGGCTGCGTATGTATTCTGCGTTGATTCTGCTCGGGCTATTTAACTATGCCCAATAGTACACTTACAATTACAAGCTTGGTAATGTTATATCAACATAACTAGCCTCAAAATATGTTAATCTAGAAAGTTAAATTTTATTTTGTTATTTAATTAAGAATTAATAATACATATTGAGTATATAAAAGTCACAGTTTTATTACGATAAAATTATATTAATTTACATTATATAATTAGGCATATTTGGGATTGGAAGAAAAACAAATATTTTTGATTTAATCTAAATATTTCGGTTAAGTAGAAAATATTGTAAATATTGAAGAAATATTTAAATAACATTATTCCGTTGTGATCTGATACATACCCTTTTATTTCTTATACCATAGAAGATTTCTATCTAAAGAGAAAGAATATAAATTTAAAGATTTTAGCTGGATGAAAAATATTATATGTAGGATTAAAATACAATAAAAACAAATCAAAACGAAACATACATTCAACTGGAAATGAAATAAATATGTATAAGTTTAAAATATGTTTATTAATCTTAAATAAATTAATGGTACAAATGAGATTTGAAAATCCAAAAAAATTATATAAATTAAAATATATATTATATAGAGTGCTTTATATAATATTTTCAAATTTATTTTGTAAAAGTTTAAATAAGTATTAGTTTTAAATAATTTAATCAGTTTATAAGCTATTAATTTAAAGTTTTTGGATAATATATATCCCATTATAAAGTTAAGTACCACTTTGTTTGAATTTTTAAGCTTGGTTTAAAAAAACGAATCAAAATAGTAACAATATATGCCATTTATAATCCACCACCAGACCTATCAACTGTAATCTTCATCTTAAGATTTTCTGCCTCATGCTTTTGTTCTTCCAATTCGGCCATACGTGCAAATCTTGAGTATGCAACATGTCCAGTCTTAATAGCTGACATCATCTACATAATATATATACACAATATTACTATATAAAATATAAGTGAAAATATTAAAAATATATTTAAAATAAACAATATTATTATAACAAAACTAGATTTATGTAATAATTTTTTTTTAAACAAAATCTGACAATTCAAATTCTTCGTTATTTATAACAATCTCAATCTGCTAATGGCCTATTGTTAGCATAACAAATCATATACGAAATATTTATTTTAAGAATAGGGTTTGGTCATTTCTTTATTAAATTCCGCCAAAACCAGCCTGACAAATTGAAGTAACGGTCGAAAACTAAATTATAAAAATTTCGTGTTCTATAAATGGTTTATTGCAAAGTGTGCTCCTGGCTACCTAATTATCGGAAGGTTTTGAAATACCTGATCTATACTACATATGTTTCTGAATAAATTTTTATATAATTTTATGAAATATATAAATGTTACCTGCAAATATTCGTCAAGCTCAACTTGACCGTTCATATTAGTATCTATTTCACGAAGAATTTCATGCAATTGTTCTCCAGATACATCAGCTTCACCAAAACTCTTTAAATAGAAAATAGAGAAATATATAGTTAAACAAAATATTAAATTTTAGATTTAATTTGAAATATTTTGATATTATTTAACTATGGAATGTTATGTAGAAATAAAAAAAAATATCAATCAAATTTTAAGTTTTTTTAATATTAACGGGTATGCTAATATGTTTTTTGACATATAAAAACTAAAAATTATTTTCTATACTTAATTGATTCCGTTTAAATTTTACACATTTGTAATGAAATTCATAATAAAAAACATTTCTATCAATGGTGGGATAATGAATAAAAACCAAACCATTTTGACAGTTAAAAGTAAAATGTTATGTCAAGTGTTCTCAAAACATATATTTATTTGATTGAGAACAGATTAAGAAATAAAGTAAATCTTTTATATAATTTAAGTGGGACAATTGGTATAGAGTTGTATTCAGGAATATTAGTACCATCGGTTCTATTTTTGAAGAAGTCGTTTTTTTTTAAAATTATTTTTTTCATAAATAATTGTTTTTTCACAAAACAAATAAATGAAAATTTAAAAGAAAAATTTACCTTCATAGCACGACGAATATCGTTAATCGAAACATATCCTTTTTTATCTTTGTCGATGATTTGGAATCTTTTGATATAGTTTTGAATTTCTTCTTTTGATAAATTAATTGTAAGTTTGTCTTTTGATTGCCTATTAACCATTTGACCCATTTCATTAGTTAAAAATTCTGTAGCTAGTTTAGTTTGTTTCTGGAAGTGTTAAAAAATATAAGAGTAAGTTTTGTAAGTAATAATTATAAAATCAGATTTTCCAACCCCCATTTATTTTTTGGTTTTTGTGTACCAACAAAACTATAAGCAGTTAAAATTAAAGGGGAGCTAAAAAAAATTAAATACAACGGAATATTATTTGAATAGTAATTCATAAATCATATATTCAAATTATATTCTGTTCATTTTTAGTTATTATTTCGTTTGCATTATAACCTCCTTTTCCTCTTTTGACCATTTCAATTCTTCACCCATGATATCAATAATAGCAGGTAGTGCTTCTTGAGCAGCTTGAACATTTAAAAATGCTAAACGTAAACGTCTAGCTATCATATCAACAGCATTGCAAGCATATTCTCTGACACCATAACGAATTTCTGCATCGATGTAAGGAAACTCTGGATGAACTTTGTTGCCGATAATAGGCCATCTTTTGCCAGTTAGTGTAGCAAGTTTAGCCACTGCAAAAGCACGATCACCATATGATTTGGCTAAATGTTGAGCTACTTCACACTCTAAACCAAAATCTTGTACCAATCTAATATACATAGTTGGTGTCCAGCCTTGGCCTCCTTCAATTTTTAAAAGTGATGTAACGGCTTCCAACCTTTCAGGTTTGAGATCACAAGCTTAAATATTCCAATTATTTTATTTTATTTCATTTAAAAATATTAATTACCTTTGATAGCAGCATCAATTGTATGTTCCGCCATTGCGCGATATGTAGTCCATTTTCCTCCTGCAATAGTTACTAGTTTTGAAGGGCTAACGTGGACAATATGATTTCTAGCTAATGATTGCGTATCATCTTTGTTTGGATCCGATACTAATGGTCGTATACCACTCCAAGCTGATAGCACATCACCACGACGAACTTCAACATCCGCATTTAAATAATTTTTTATTTCTGTCAAAATGAACTGAATTTCTTCTTCATTTGGTTTTGGATTATGTGTAATTTGACATGGGGAATCAGTTGTGCCGGCAATGGTATGTCTCTGCCAAGGTAAGAAGAAAATAACACGACCATCTGAAGTAGATGGATCAAGAAGACCCATTTGTTCGGGACTATAATATCCAGGTAGAACGATATGTACTCCAGAACTTGGGCAACAAATAGATTTCACAGTTGGATCATCCATTTTTCGGATTGAGTCAGTAAATGGACCAGTTGCATTAATAATACACTTAGCCTTAACAGTAAACTCTTTCCCAGTCATATGGTCTTTTACTTTAGCACCGCACAAAACTTGATTACCTTTAGAATCAGGTTTCTTAAGTAATTCTGTGGCCTCGACATGATTGCAGACAGTTGCACCGTGTCTCGCTGCTGTTAATGCAATAGCTAAGTTCATTCTGGCATCATCTTGTTGTCCTATAGTTAAAACCAAAATATTATATGTTTATTGATTTTTATTATTTTTTAACAATATAAATCGAAATACCATCATAATAAACGATTGCACCACATAGTTTATCTTTCTTCAACATGGGAAACAGTTCCAAAGCACTTTCCTTTGATAACAGGTAAGAGCTCTTAACATTCTGATCACCAGCAACGAAATCGTATGCTTTAATACCAACCCAAAAATATGGAACTTGCCACCACCTTTATAAAAATATTATTAAGAATTTTAAATTAAGATTAATTGTATTAATAATAACGTGTAAACTGGAAGCATAATTGGTAAAGGATGTGTTAAATGCGGAGCCGCTGATAACATAGTCGCACGTTCTCCTAATGCTTCTTTTACCATTCTATATTGTTCATAATCCAGCTACAAGACAATAACTTAAAATATGTATTTTTAATATTAAAAAAAACTTACACCCAAAATTGCTTTTTGTAAATATCTAACACCACCGTGAATTAATTTTGTTGATCGGGAACTTGTTCCACTTGCAAAATCATCTGATTCGATTAATGCTGTTTTTAATCCTCGTGTAACAGCATCTAAAGCACAACCGGCACCTGTTGCTCCGCCACCAATAATCAATATATCGTATTCTTCGCCATTTTGTAATGTTTTGATTTGTGCATCACGAGATGGTAACGTACGTTTTCTTTTTGGAGGTGCAACAGCTGCAGTATGTACCTTAAGCGTTATTGTAATTATCAAAAATAATAGAAATACGAGATATTGCACTGGGAAGAACCACCACAAAAAACAGCAAGGTTTTGATGGAAAATGTATAATTAGCAACATTAAACATCCAATACTGTCGTTTTCGGTCGAATGAAATTAAAAATACATATCGATCGAACACTATATGAAACTGATCATATAATAAAATATATGAACACTTTCATCATTCATTTTTACATACTAAAAAATCTTAGGGTGACGTTTGTGTGTTCAATAATTTGGAATAAGTGATTTATGTTATTATGATCGATAAGAATTACATTTTACAGCTGTTTCAATGCAAACAGTTTTTAATTTAGTTTATGACCGTTAAATTGTAATAGCTAATTTCGGAATTTTGATTTTTAAAAAGAGTACTTTTTCTCATTTGAATCATTATTTTGTTGTGGAACCTATTTTTTTTTTTTATATAAATTCTTGTATTATTTTCACATTTAAATTCACTAGCCACCAATAATTTTTTAAATATTTTTGCTTTATTTTTTATCATACCTATTCTGTACAAATTTATCATATCTAAACATATTATTTTGTAATACCGATGGATTAAACCTCAATGTTTGATTTGTTTTTCTTATAAATAAATTTATATTCTCAATATTTCCGAAATATAAAACATACATTATCTATCTTTATGTCCTAGAAATCTGAAATTTTGTGCACACGATGCTCATTTTGTGTAATGATGCTCATATTTTTTTAACAAAGCGTTTATTTTAAAAACTCAGAGTTTTGAGTTACCCTTGGGTTAGTTGTGACTACTATATATACTAGTTTTATATTTTATTTGAAAAAATATCCTGTCATGAGATATGATATCATATCCCAAGTAAATTTTCTTGTCAGTGCAACGTTTTTCTAATATTTTTTAATATTATATACAGTTTTATACCTGGTAGGAAGAGTGCTGCTTATTCAACGCCCATGTTGCAAGAACCGCACCTGCACAAGCACTAATAGTTGTAATACCAATTTTTCGAAATCTTGAAGCCATTTTATTTTATTTATTTTTTTATTGAAAATATCTATCTGCAATTATTTAAGAGAAAATTTTGTTAAAAGTATTTTAATTATGTATTAATAGTTTAAAAAAAAGCACAATTATAACTGAAAATGACTTAGAACTTATATCATGTTATTACAGTTAAATATAATTTTTAAAACTTTCGTTAATTTTTTAAAAAAAAAAACGAAGTTTAGCCATTCCGAAGTTAACAACAGAAATATGAAAATCTTTTAACATCGAATCAATTGTGAATACAGAATCTATCTTCATTTCATATATTTAACTATGGAAACAACATATAGTTTAATAGATATTAAACACTTCACCACATATATCAAAAATAAATCATTAAAAATGCTCAATAAATGTTATTTAACATATGTCCAATAGTGGACAAATTTTATTATATTTTTCTAAAAAAAATTATATTACAATTATATAAAGTAATAATATTGAAATTAATATTTATTTAAAGTTGAAACTATTTTGTATCTTCTCCTCAAAATTGATTATCTTTCTTCGAAATTCTATGACCCCAAATGTGAGTGATTATGTATAGAACGATTGCAATATTCTGATTTGAAAAATACGTTCTGTTGCATTATTATACAATGATTTGATTGTCAAAATGTAGAAAAACAATGTGTGCCATTATTTCGAATATTTAATTTATTTATTTCATTATAATAATAAAAAAAAATATTTACAATTATCACAAATTTCTAATTTCACAGTTCAAATGAACAAAAATTCACACAACGTATTTTTTAACTCAGAATTTTGCACTCGTTCTATGAACCTTTCAAAAAATTAATAAAAAGATTAACTAGTTCTTTTTAATAAATTAATTTAAAAAAAGAAATATATAATGAATTTTTATTTAAATACGAAATGTAATTTTAAAATCCGTTAAGGAAAACATTATAGTGGAGTTAAACTCGACGGACGCAACGGACGGACGACTGATTGAAATGATAAAAAAAAGTTAAAATATATGAAAACATATGAAAGTAATTAAACTCGATGGAAAAACAACGCAACGACGGAATCGACGTATTAAAGTTTTAATCTTTTGAACGTTTTTTTAAAATTAAATTTTTTTTTATCAGAGGTTGTATAATTCAGTCTACTAAATTCAAAATTATCATATTCTAAATTTTAACTTATTGTACAGTATATGTTCATACACTCAACAAAACATTAAAAACTAGGTAGATTTTATTTTACTATAAATATACTGAGTTACTTGGTTCGGTATATAATATAGCAACCGTAAAGTTGTATTGGTCTTCTTTTTTATTCTTATCTTCCATCATTTATGTAGCAATCCGGAAACCATTCATTTTTTTCTTAATAATACACATGCATCATTCTGATAAATCGTATATTTTGTGTTTTGACCAAGCATACTGTTAATTCGGTTCTATTGGACCTTGTAAGTTCATTTACCAAACCACTTTGGTTTGGTCGCGGTATCAATGTTACATTATAGATATATTGAAAATTAATCTTAAATTGTTACGTTGTGCTTGTATGTATGGATAATAAAATTTTCTTTTATATAGTTATAATCTAAAAAGGCGTCTGTTCTCTTTAAGAGCCAAGCCTGCCCTTGAATTTCAAGACAGTAACTTCAGTCTTTATCAAGTTTCGAATTATATATGTTATGTCTGCAGATAAGTAGTAGTTTTATAATTAAGGTATATAATTAATTAAAATTTAAACAGATCAAGAATGAAATAATTCTGCTACAACAAACCGAAAAGATTTTTTTTGGAACTTGATGGACCATTTTTTTTATTAAAAGACAAAACTATGTAAAGCTAGGAGAAATGAAATTTTGTGATTGAATTGAGTGTTTTACTCAAATCCAAGGGTAAAATTTCGAAAAATGAAAAAATTGTGTTCATTATCCCCGTAAATCCATATAAAAATTACCGTGAGATATCACGGAAATAACTTTTTCCCTATAAAAAAAAAATTCTTTGTAAAAATAATAAATAAAATACTTTGGGAAAATTTGGGAATATGCCAAATATTTATCGGATTTTCTAGAAAAATACAAAAAGTAGATTCATAGGCTTTTCTCAGTAAATTTAGACAAACCAATCCGATGCAGAGAAATCAGATTTCATTGTTTTTACGTAATCATGATACATAATTATATATTAAATTTCCCTGTTACTAATGAAAATACAGATCAAAAGCATCATTTAATAATGATCTAATTATGCGATCATCGGTGATTTAAATAATATATCATTGCATTTAAATCTCTATAACAGTGTCACGTCGCGGTTGTTATTACATTGGTCGAAATTTAAGAAAATAAATTCCTGCAGAGTGAATAAAATAATGCAAAATTGAAGCCATTATAAAAATAATAGATACAAAAAAATTATCACAATATTTTATGTTTACCTTATTAATTTTTATATACTTTTTTCAATTATTTAAATCCTACCTACAAGTTCCTCTTCTAACCTCTAGGTAGGATAATACTTTATTGTTTCATACCAATATTTCTTAGTTCTTCATATTCGTTATGCTACGGGAAATATTTACAGCGGGTCCTTGCTTTACAGCAGGTTTTAATTACGAATTCTTTCTCTGCATTTTAAAAAAAATTAAATTGGAAAGTATTGTCATTACTATAGACAGATTCGGGTTACTACTATACTATAAAGTTTTAAATACAATAATAGTAGTCATTAAAACTGAAATTTCACTGGGTCAAATATAAATTATTAAGATTATTGAAATTCGGAGTAGTATTTCTATTGATATTATAATTTAAATTATAGCTAGAATTATTTGAATTGGAGTAATTGGAATTAGTTGCACTATAATTAATTGAAATTTTTAAATTGTAGAATTAAGATTAGATTTGAATCTACGATAACATGGGGTTGTAATTTCAAATTGTATGGGTATTAGTAAATGTTATTGTAATTAGTAAACTAAGAAGAATCCAGATTCCAGAAAATTAAGTCAGATCAAAATAAAAATCATTTTTTTATTCCAATAGCAATTGAGTTTTTGTGCCAATAGAAATCCACATTGTGGCACACAGTTCGTCAAGCGGTTTGATAAAAATTAAACAAATTTGATTTTTCGGCATGTTTGACAACATGTGTGACAGTGTATGGTACTGTTTGTCACACATTCGTCATTCTTCAGAAAAATTTTGTAAGATAAACATGGCGACAGTATTAAATATTTAATTTTGGCGAGATTTTTTTAATTTGTATCACGAACATCCCATAAATTGTGGAAATGTAAAAGCGATGTATATGTTACAGTAAAACCGTTAATTTAGCCAATGTGTACATTGACTCAATAATGTATATACTCACTATTTTGATTAGCAAATCTATTCACAAAAAAACTTTATTTCGAAATATCTCTAATAATTTATTAAATAATCAAACCTTTCTCATATAATTTCCACCTTTTCCAAATATAATTCAGAAAGTATCAATTTTAATTCAGAAAGTATATGTATTGATATATTAATTTTGAAGTTTTAGAATAGTGTGTGGTGAATTAACCCAAGGTTCAAACCATAATAGTGGTGAAACTTCACAAAAATAATAAAAATGCTTTCACTAAAGTCTAACGTCAATGCATATATTTACTAGTTAATGCATGAATTGACTGCTGTTTACACTTTTACTGTAACATATATAAGAATAGAGTTTTAAAAAATATTGGATATGAAAAAATGTTTATAAAATTTAACGAAATTGAGCCAAATGCAAATTTAGAAATGCTGAAAAGACTTAATAGCATACGTAGTTTATATATGTATGTGCGAATTGAACAAAGTTTTAAAAACCGAAAAATCGTGTTGCCGGTACAGGTACTGAAGATATTTATGTACCAACATTATGGTATTTCGGGTAATTAAGTTTCCTGAAAGACCAGGAAACATCAATTATTATTATTATTAAACATAAATTATTGTGTGTGTCAATTATTAAAGCACACACAATAATGTCTGACCTTTTGATTCGAAGTTTAATAATAAACTGATGTTTGACAACATGTGTGACGGTGTGTGAAAAAATTTTATTTTTGCGTGACACACCAAGTTTGATAACATGTTTGATTTGTTTATGGGCCTTTAATATATATATTTTTTAAGTTAAAGAAACTTTTTTATTATATATTTAATAAATTATATAGTTCTAACTATATTCAGATATTATTATTGTTTCGTTTTTAAATTTTTTAACATATTTCATTTTACAAATATTCTATTCTATTAATGTTTAATTTAATCTAAATATGTATTTATTTAAATATTTAGTTTTAACTATACGATATAATCGTTTCTATAATATTTAATTACAGATATAATAATAAAAAAAATTACTTACAAATTATTTCATAGTAAATTACATTTCTTGAGAAGCTAAACTTTTTGATACTGAGGATGACTTCTTTAGAATATGTCGATCCCGCCTTTATTAAACAGCGTCTATGAGCATTTTATGTTTAATATAATTTCACAAAATTATTTTTTTAAAACTCTATTGTTAAAATTAAAATGTTTTGTTAGACTGAGTAAAGTAGATGCCTGACCTTTACTCGCCTATCTATCATCTGAAACGTTCGCCAACTGAACGTGTCATCTGAAACGTTCGCCAACTGAATTGTTATGTGTTGAAGCAATTTTTTTCTAATCGACGGTTATTATTATTATTGATAATTGTATATATGTATATGTTATTTATTACTTAGGCTTATGTAATTATGTACATAATTTCATATATTTATAATATTATTTATTAGTTGATTTGAACTGCATTTATTTAGACATTCTGTATTACTTTAATATAGTTTGGCGGTAAAACAGTATAAAGATCTTGTATTGAATGATTTCCAATACATATTTATTTGGATTTGGAAAAAAATTAGAAGATAACTAAACGAAAGGTACGGTATTTGCAATTAATTAATTAAGCAAAAACTGGTAATAAATAAGCTCAATAACATGTGATTCAAGGTTAATATTCTAAAAATATAGTATGATTAGGAAAATAAATGAAGCGGTTGATAAACATACTAAAAAGAAACTGTTGAAAATGTAATTCTATATCGATTAGCCATGGGAAATCAATTGAGTTATAAAATATATTTAAAACAATTCAGACCGCATATTGTCATTAAGATTACTGAATATTATATGTAATATTGTATGAGTTGAACCATGTTGATCATAAGAAGACAATCTTTTAATCACTTGACACTGTTTTAAATACCTCAGCAACATGTATCTGAATCATAAGCACTCAAAAGCAATTGCAAAGTACATTATTATAAATAATATAAATATAGGAATAATAATACATGTCCACTTTAAAATATAAAAGCTTTACTAAATTCATACTTAAAAAAAAGCTTTAAAAAAGATAGACCTGGATTATTTTAAACTTATATTTAAATAGAAAACCGAAAAACAGAAATCAATTATCAAACCTCTTTAGAGGATGAGGTTGAGGTTACGCTTTACGCACGCCACTTACTAAAGCATGTATTAAAAGCGACTACACAATTTCGTTATATTTTTTTTTCTGAATTTGAACTCTCAGTATTTTTTTTACTTATATATTTTATTTAATCGCTCACTATCGCAGTTCGCAATGGTAAATTACAAGTGATCATTTATCGAAGTGATCATTTATTGATTTTGTAAAATCATGGAAAAGTGCGATTGCGATTGGATTATATAAATTAGGATTAGATAAAGTGGATTAGCAAATTTAAATTTTACCAATCAACTTATTCTACAAAAACAATTTCAAATGGCGTTTGGACTAAGATAATATAGAATTGACAATTCAAAACAATATATAAAGAAGAAATTTATTATTAAAAAATTTAAATTTTTCGTACATAATAATTATTATTCGTTTAAATTTGGTTGGTTCAATACATATATATGATAGTTGTCTTTTTAAAATTATAAAAATTATGATTAAAATTATGTGCTTCGAAAATAAATTATACATATATGAGTAATATTAAGACAAGTAATATGGCGGCATGAGTAATATGAAAGCATTAGAAAAATAAATAAAATGTTTCCAACTTGGTTTCAAGAAAATTATCAATGCTTGTACTTGTACACATTGATAATTTTCTTGAAACCAAGTCGGCAACATTTTATTTATTTTTCTAATGCCTTCATATATTATTCATGAAAAGATATTACTTAACTATCTCGTACAAATTCTTGATTGAAAAAAATTGTTCTGGGGACTATGCGGAAGAAAATTAATGAGAATGAGTAATTTATATTGTAATAAATATTAATTACAAATTTATAGAAATCAAATATACTTATTTAAAAAATTTAAGATACAAGAAAATTAATAAAAATCCTTTGTCAGCAAAGCTAACTAGCTATCCAAATTTCCATTATTGATACCAGTCATATTAATTTATTCATACCTTAACATTTTCTATATATTAAAAAGTAACTTTATTTGATATTCCCATGACAATATCTTTTATAATAATTACTCATTCTTTTAAATACACTAGACTACAAAAATAAAAAAATGATGTATAAATTATATAGTAACAAAACAGCATAACGATCCAATCAATGATCTCATATATTTTATGATAATGTTACTATATAGTGTTATATAACTTTATTAAAATAGGTATTAATTAGACCAACTGATTGACATAATACATTATTATGCATTCCGTAAGAAAGTGACAAACCCCTAAAATTTTTGAAGTTCTAGAAATATGTATTAAAACCGAAAAATATATTTATTTTCAAAATAAATTTCGGCAAAAAAAATAAAACAAAAACAACAAAACATATACTTTTACGCGCTTTTTTTGTATCCATGTATATTTTATGAATCTATTTAAAAATGTTCAAATGGTTTTGAGTGAATTTTAAGTTACTTTAAGTAAAGAATTGTTGATCCCGAAATGCGAACATGGTTTTCGTTTGTGAAAAATGTAAATTTTTGAATAATAAATCTATTCTAGTATTATATATTAATATATTGCTTTCTTTCCTGTCCCAAACATTAACAATATGTTCTCAAATAAAATTATTGTTTCATACCAAAAATTAAGGAACTTTTTCGAGAAAATAATAATAACATCCATTTTTCGGGTTTGGACATATTGTGGGAATGAAATATGAAATAGTAGCTAATCAGATTTGATTATATTTAATGATTATGGTTATGTCAATCAGATATAAAAGACTTAACACAGTTGACTAACAATTGGAATGCGAATGGTAATGCTTTACAATAAGTTCTAGTTAAATTAATAATGGTTTTACAATAATCCATCAATATAACTGTAAAGTTGGGTTCAGTAGAATATGTACGATAACCTAACACCATAAAAGTTTGCGAACATTCAGATGTAATGGCAAAATATGGTGATCATGGCGAGGTAGCCGGAACGACACATAAGGAAATTACATATTTTTGAAAATCTCTCCATTTTTCCTTGTTCTAACAATTGAAACACATTCATTACTTTATGAATTTATTTTTATAATTATTCGATATTGCAAAATACAAATAAAATTTTGAAATTCAGTCTATTCAGCCTAATAAGAACTAGGAAATATTAAAATATTAACTCGAAATATATATTTCAAAATAAAAACATAGCAAGAATATAAGATTTTTAGAAACAATGATAAATGTTTACTTTATTATTTTTAAAAAAAATATGGTATTTAATTTTCTTTATATATAATGTAAATAATAAATTTATCTTAATTTAATTCAAATATAATGAATGTTAATAGACAAATTTTCACTTATTTATATTTCTGAATGACAGCAATATTTATACATAGTTTTATCCCATTATGATTATAGTGTTTATTATAGAATTAATTAAAAAACATTTCATATAAATTAAATACATATAGTGGATTCCATAATTATTATATAGATGATTGAGGTTGTTCTATTCGAATCTCACCATTTACACATTAAAATGCACAGGCACTACAATTAGCGGATGATGGATAATTTCTTAAAATTTTGTTAAACTTAAATAATTTGTTTAAAATTATATAACATATAAAATTGTCTGTAAAATATCATTTTATATCTGAAATAATTTTAATATAAATAACAAAACACTAAATAAAACTACGATCAAATATTTTTAGTCACAAAATCATCACTAAAGCTGCATGCTAGTTGAAGAGATATTTTATATATACAGATTATTTATATATATGTACACTTTTCCACTTTTATACAATCACATATATTTTATACTGCGCTAAATTTAATAATAAAAATCATTTATAATGATTGTGAATGATTTATTTTTGTACATAATTATTTAATATATAATGTAAAATAATTGCACTTATTTTTTTCAAGAGCCTGCATGCATATTATTACATAATAATAGAAATAAGAAGGTCGCAGAAATAAGGTTGAATTTGACATAAATTTGACAGTATCTTATATTAACAATTATTAACAAATCACAGAGATTCTTGAATTTAATAATTACCTAAATCAAATTTATTATAAAAAATCTTCACAATAATTATTATTTTCGTTATTAAATTAATTTTTTTTTATAAGCTACGCGCTAGCAATAAAATGACAAATAGATACTCGTTTTCGTTACACAATGATCTGTGATAAATATCATAATATGCTATTATTTTACACCTTAAAAAATACAAATACAAATATGTATAATTAAAGCTTAGAGTATATAAAAGCTTTGTTATTTAATTGAACTTCCCAAATAATTATCCACTGTATAAATATGACAACTAGCTATTTCCAATTTCCAGTGCATTTACAAGTCTTTATAATCTAAAAGTTCCTTTTGAAAGCTTTAATATATTGTGCTCAATTACTTTCTCTTTTATATATAATTTGATTATGCATTTATTTTATAAAGCTTAAAGGTTGATTGATGCGAAAACAATTGCCATTTTCGAATTGCGATATCATAGCATATTCATATTCAGTCACAATTAATTCACTTGAAATGAATTGATTAAAGGGTGGGCTACACCGATCGATCAGTTCAGTTTCAATTTTTCGTACAGTAGGCAATCGACTGGTTAATTAGACTGAACAAATACTTACCGATAGCATTCGATTAAATCACATTCGATTAGATATCAATCACACATCTATGTCCGCTCGATTTTCAAATTTGAACTCTTCTGAACGAATTGGTACTAAACTATGTAGTCCATACTTAATTCTAAAAGCTTAATTCGACATCAACTTCCCGGTAATGTCAAACAATTCAAAGAAATATAGATATATATATAATGCAATGTCACATTGTTAATATGCTTTAGTAAAATTATATTTCAAATTTTGTTAATGTGACTTCATTTAAAAATGATTTCATTTGATTTCACATGATTTCAGTTTAAAATTCTAAAAATGTAGTTAATAAGTGAATAAATAATATATTATTTTAAACAATTTATGTTAATACGTAGATCTACAATGTAAAATTTTTAAATAATTAAAAAAAAAGGAAATTTTTCAAATTTATATATATATTGAGAAAGATTGTAAAATCTTATAATGCATAAGATTATTAAGAAATTCATATCAATTTTTAACTACATGGTCTAATGTTAATCTAATGTTATATCATTGCCTATAGGAGTAAATTCATAATTATGGTTATATATCATGATCGAATAATTTAAAGGTCTGCTCGATATTGAATGACAGCTGCCATTTTTTTTTAATTTCACGTCATCGGGGAGAAATTTTTTTTATTATTGTTATGGTAATTTGGCAATTTGGGATTTTAAGTTTATTATTGTGATTATTATTAAATATTTTACAGTTAAAATTAGATATTATATTATTGATAATTTATAAATAAATGGAAAGTGATAGTTTGTGAAAAAATAAATAATTTAATAAACAATAAAACAATTTAATAAACGATTTGTGTAATTTTTAGAAAGTGTATATAATTTTATTTTGACAATGAGGTTTTGTGTGGTTAAAGACTGTATTAGCTGGAAGCAGCATGATAAAAATATTAAATATTTTAAATTTCCAAAAGATCCAGAAATAAAGAAAGTGTGGATTAATGCATGCGGCAAAGAAAATGTTAATTTTAAATCTGGAAGAATTTGTTCCAAACATTTTACTGATAATGATTGGCGGTTGAAGGACAAATTATTGAACATTCCATTAAATAAAAGATTGTTGGATCCAAAGGCTGTTCCAACTTTAAATGTTCACATAAAAGTTAAGATTGTAATAAAAATATCTATTGTAATATAAAGTATGGTTTTTCAATTATTCTATTGGTTTATATTTTCAGGTAGAAATGAGACTCTTCTACATGCTGCTTCAAGTAGCAACGTAGAGGAAGATGAGACAAATATGTTACGATTGCAATATAATGTAACTGATTCTGTGATAACACAGACTGTTTAGCAATATTAATTTAAACTTAAGCAATATAGATGAAGAAGAATACCGCCCCATTCAAGATGAAAATAGTGAATTAGAAATTGTCCAATTTGATGAACTAGCATACGATGGTTTGGAGTATTTGGCTGGATATATAATTAAAAAAATCGGGTGTGAAAATATGGGCCAAATTACTGCAAAACAATTGAATAATAAAACATTGACTTGGGTGGATCAAGTTTCGGAAGGAGGTCTCTATAAACCCTCACAAGAATTTATGAATAAAATATTAAAATTAGAAACTATATTTAATGAAATTAATAATAAAACATTAAGTTTTAGAAATGATTATTTAAAATATCATAAAAATCAATGTGATACTATAGATGTGCCTGATAGTGTAAAATTATTATTTTTTAAAAGTCGTTTATATTTTAGAATAAGAAATTTAAATAAAAAATTAATACAAGAAAAAAATGATAAGCGAAAACTGAAAAAAACTATAACATAATAATTACATTTTTTATTTATTTTCCCTTTAAAATTTACAACTTATTCGAAAAATCTAATAAATTCCATACATTTTATAAAGAAAATCTTCCCGATGACGTCATCGTAAAAACAAATTGAACTGTCAAGCAGACCTTTGAATTATTCGATTATGGTTATATATGTTATATGTATAATTATTTTAGGTTCATTTTTCGTTGAATCGTTTTCTTGAAGTTGTTGTGTAAAAATAAATCTCTATTATTGTTCACACAAATAAATATGTAGTACTTACTTTAATAATATTATCGGCAATAATATCATAGTTAAAAAATGTCAAATAAGGTAATAAGCAAATTTAACTCAAAGACAATCTGTTAACGCATAATATTATAAACAATAAACAAATTATTTTTAGTAGAACAAAATATGTAGTATTTTATGCACGACAAAAGACAATGAACCATATTTGTAGAGTTAAATGCATGTAGATGGTATTTTGTAGGATCAGCATAATTCTATTTATGAATATTGTTTAAGTTAATAACAATAATAGTGTTTAAATTTAAAGCATTTACCTTTACTTTAATTAATTATTGATTTAGAAACAATAACGCAGCTTTAACATTTACCTAATTACATAACATCTTATTTAAAAATATTCTATTGTTACCAATTTTTCAATATAAAACAGAATAAAATTGTTCTTAAAACAAAGGTAATTATCAAGTTTAAATTGACACAACAAGGAATGTTTGAGCGACCATCATCGGTTTAAGATAAGATAATAAAGTTTTTATATTTTTGGATTTTAAGTTTATTAAGTTGATTTATCGTAATATACATGATTTTGTTATATATAAATACATATATCTGTAATATGTTAATCGGTAGATAAATAAATAACAGTAAATAAATTCATATATAATAATAAAATTTAGAATTCTGTTATTATTAATTACTTTGATAATAATATCATAAATTTTGATATTACAAAACTATAATACCCCAAAGGAAATATTTCGGAAACGCAGCGATCTATATTTTTTTCAAAATATAAAATAATACCATCTCTTCTCATCAACACTGACAATATTTACAGTCTAAGTAAGTACACGAACAGAGTGACACTATGGGCGGTGCTGGAAGCTGTGCTGTAGTGTATTTTTATATAAAAAGCAACAACAACCACTCTACAGTACAGCTTCCAGCACCGCTCATAGCGTCACTCTGTTCGTGCACTAAAGCGCGGTATACGACAAAAAATTATATTTTTATGCAGAACATATATTGTGTGAAAGTATTGATTTAATAAAAAGTTGATTAAACCGAATAGGTAATACGACTTATGTCCGTTGGATACTTTGGCAAAACAATCTTTAGGAAAACGGTTTTATCTATTGATCTCTTAAAACAATAGCCTTTTTATTTATTTACTTATTTCAATAAGATTACCAAATCCAATTTTTGCAGCCATTAATAACAATTAATATATGTATATTAATAAGAATAAAAATAAATTTAAACTACAGTAAATAAGAAAAAATATTCATTATTTCAAAATATTCATTATAATGTTCAATTTAAATATTCAAAATATTCATTATAAATGATCGAATCCACATTTTGAGACTCCTAAAATAAATCTGTATCGAGAATTTATATTTCTTATCTTAGAATGAATTATATAATCTGAACGAATTCGTCATATTACTATAAAATCCATAGATTGTATAGAATGATAAATGCAAAAAATCGTATTTGAGATTATTGCATGTGATCATATTTACTTATGCAATATTTTTATCTATTTATTTATATTATATTTATTTAATTACTACATTTATTTATATTTATATAACATAAAACACTTTTAGATTATCATTCGCGAATTTGAATAGCATTCATTCAAATGAGATATTGTTGGTATTAGTATTACTAATAGAAATTTAGGATATCAATATCATTCAAAATTATAATTTTAACTTCTAAGAGTTTTCAGGGTTCGGTTTATTTCAAGTTTTTAATATCCATATTTATACATTTTAAACAAATAATTAATGGGAGATTTTATGTACATCATATAAAATTTAGCTTGGCTTACGATAAGATTACGATATAAAAGTTAAAAAATTCCGCTAATATGTATGGATATAAAAGTATTCATACGCATTTTTAATTAAGACATGATGACGAAATATGAGTATATTAAACGTACGCTAATTCATTTTAAAAGTGATGAATTTTGAAATAAAAAGTAATGAAAATCATAATTTTATTTAAAAAAATACTTTATTACACTTTATTTTTATATGATAAATATTTACATATCAGAATTTAATAATAATTAATACGCTTTTTTTGGAAATGATTTAATATAAGTACCATCAGCATCAGAGTGTTTTGGAACCAATGATTGATTTTGCATTTATAAGAAATAAAAACACAATATCATCATTTGAAACTTAAAAAAAGCGTATTAACCCCTGAAAAAAAAATAAAGTAATTAAATTAATATTAAAAATTCTATTGATGACCTGAGTTTCACCTTTTTTTTTTTTTTTTAAGTTTAAGACCGTCATTCATTGTTTCTTTTATTTTCCAAAATATATATATATAGAATTTTTTAAAAAAATATATTAGATATTAATTATATAAAATAAATTTTATCTATAAAAAAATCAAATAATTTGTCGTTTTGTATCACGATTTTCAAATGTAATGTTATCATTAGGCTACTACTATTTGTCATTAAATATATCTATTCTAAGTACTAAATCTAGTATATGATCAAGTTACTAATAACTTGATCATATTGAACTAATTGAACTATCATAATGATTTGTTGTTATAAAATGAACTACTGTTGTATTTAATTTTGTGTAAAAAATTCTTGTTATATTACTGGATTTTGGAATAATCCATTCAATTTGATTGTTATCACCATCTTCGATTATCTTTAGCCGTGGCTCTGGTTCAGTTAAATTTTTACTATAATGTGATAAACCAAATTGTGCAATTTGTGTTGGATAAAAATATCCGTGTTTTTCTCATTGTGCATTTTGGTTTTGGTACACCCTTAGCAGCACTAACACATTTTACACGATCTCGAACCTCTACAATATAATTTTCAAAATACATAAAAAGTCCTCTTGGATCATAACGTCCTTTAGGTATATAAATTTTTTAATTACTATGTGACCAATTAAATTGGTTGGCCTATATTGAAAATCCTTATCACGAAAATGGACTCTACAAACAGATGAGCAACCAGTTGGCTGCCAATCTGCTCTAGGTATAGCATTAATCCATTTTTGCCTAATTTCAACATTTTTTGGGAAACTAAATGTTGAAACAGTTTCAGATGTTGAAAAGTAATTGGATTTACAACCTGGCACAACGCAATTACGAGGCATTGTCTTTATTGCACGAATAAAAAATTTAATTATAAAATAAAACTATTTATTGCACTAAATTTTTTTTTTCTATGTTTGTAAACAATAACAACGCCGATGTTGTGCTTTTTGTTTACAATAAATTCACTTTAAAACTGCAAAATCTTAATATTATTTTATATTGCACTTATATTTGCACTCACTTTAATTACATTTATTTATTTATTAAATTAAGTTTTCCGTGATATTATATTGGTAATTTTATTTTTTATTTGAGACGTCAAAAATATTAATTGTATCGACCGGCCATTTTAATGAAACTGTCGGACGGACTACCACAAAAATTCTCTAAATTTATGTACACGGCTTGATTTAAACCAAATATGAATTATTACGCATACACTCTTCTAAACTAGTTTTTCTGATTTTCGCGACAGAAATTCCTATGTTGCCTTGAGTGTTATGGTTATGGAGTGTACTAAATTATGGTATAAAGACATATTTTTTTTAAAAAAAAATGTCTACAGTAATTATTTAAATTAAACCATAATCCATAACGCTTGCTGTTACAACAATTCCGCAAGCATTTTCGGCTAAGTCTAGTTATAATATCATTCTGATGCTTGAAACAGACACGGCAACGCATGCGTTGACTGATAGTCAATTAGATGTGCATATTTCTTGCGCGTCCGGCGATGCAGCGAATTATGACATTTTTAAATTTGTTGTGAAATAAAACAAAATATTAGTGTTTATTGTATTTATAAAATTGTGATAATAATAAACACAAAATATTAATATCAATAATAGACACAAAATCTGATGGTACAATACAATTAAAAAAAAATATGTTGACAAAACAGCAAAAATCTATTGTCAAATTGTTTTTTTTTTATTTCAAGTTGGTGAATTTAACTCCTGTGTTGTGGTGGCAACATTGCCGCCGCACGGCAAAATTAGAATTATGCTCGAAACAGACGTGCGTTTTTTTGACGCACGGCAACGCATGCGTTGACTGATAGTCAATTAGATGTGCATATTTCTACGCGTCCGGCGGTACAGCGAATTATGACATTTTTAAATTTGTTGTGAAATAAAAAAAAATGTTAGTGTTTATTGTATTTATAAAATTGTGATAATAATAAACACAAAATATTAATATCAATAATAAACACAAAATCTGATGATACAATACAATTAAAAAAAATTATGTTGACAAATCAGCAAAAATCTATTGTCAAATTGTTTTTTTTTTTTATTTTCAAGTTGGTGATTTTAACTCCTGTGTTGTGGCAACATTGCCGCCGCACGGCAAAATTAGAATTAGAGATATCATGCGGCAACGCACCGCATGCGTTAACGAAGTGCGTTGTCATCTAATCGGTTACATAAGAATCTATGGTTTCTAATTTTGCCGCACGGCAAAACGCACTAAAAAACGCACGTCTGTTTCGAGCATTAGAGATATCATGCGGCAACGCACCGCATGCGTTAACGTAGTGCGTTGTCATCTAATCGGTTACATAATAATCAATGATTTCTAATTTTGCCGCACGGCAAAACGCACTAAAAAACGCACGTCTGTTTCGAGCATTACTCGGTTGAAATGGACCAATTAAGTAGGGATCGTAGTGATAAATTATAGAAATCATTTGCGATATAATAATGTTATAATTAAGTTTAAATAAATAAATATTATATTAATAAATTATCTATGTTATTCATAGATTGGGTTTTTAAAATTGTATATGTATATAATAAATATTAATATTTATCAATATTTTTAACAAATAAAAATAATATAATAAATATCAGGTGATCAAAATTCTTTGTCAGCCTTGCATATTCCATATGAATCCTTTATAAAGCTAAATCTTCTGATTGAACTACTAATTCAATTCGAATGTTGATTATTTTAGTTATCATTTGCATAGTCTTGAAAATAGATATTGGTATGAAGAAGATTTGTTTTAGCTTCAAAAACTTGACTTAATGATTTTTAAGTAATATATATAATATATATTTAATTTTAATTAAACATATTAATTAAAATAAACAAATGTAAAAGTTAAATAATTATATATAATTAGTTTTATTTGTAACCAATGGAAAAGTTGATATTGAATTTATATTTTTTTTAGTGTATCAACTTGAAAATAAAAACAACTTACAATTAGGTACTAATATAAATATTTTATATGTAATACAGAATTTAAAAAGTCTATTAAACTGATTCATTAAACTAATGTATATTATTGATTTATTTCATTTTATTCACTCACAGATTAATAATTATGTCGTAATTTTAAAGAAAATATTCAAACTTAATTAGATATTATTTTCACTTCTTTATTATTTCAATTTTAATTCAAAATAAATTAAGAACAATCAAAATCCGTGACTTAAACGAATTATTTTGACGAGCTACAAATATTTTTTTAGCTTGATATAAAATGCAGTATATTAGGGGTTTGAGAGAATTGAAGTATAATTCATTAAGAAACATTGTCCAATAAGTGAAATGAATTAAAAATGTACAATAACAACATTGTTATTCTTAATTAAAAATAAAACATTAACACATTTATAATTTTGATTTCTAATTTAATTTTAATAAAAATAATATTTGTAAAGAATTTATTAAACGTCCTTATTATAGCTTACGAATTTTATACTTGTTTCGTATTTTGTTTTCAAATATGCTAAAAAAATCGCATGCGCTTTGATATTATAATACTACTATATAAATTCGCAATACCGGTTATATAGTGAAGTACCATAAGTTTTAAGTATATGTACGATTATGTTAACATTATTATTGTACATATATTATTTATATGCGAATGTGTTAATGTATACTATATTATTTCAGGGAATAGGTTACAACGAAAATTGCATAATCTATTATTATTATGTAGTCTCTACTGCAATTCTATACTTTTATCTGTTTGTTACGCATTCAGAAATTACAATATAAATGATATGTTTGTACTGAACCAAAATCCGTGATTTTGATGAAATTTTTTTTAATATCCACCAAAATCACTTTCAATTCAAAATGATGTAATTTCCTACATCTATATTTGTATGATTATGAAATCACGCTAAATAAATTGTAATGTGAGCGGAAACCGATAGCGTTAGCTGTCGATTTATTTTCCCCCGCGTTTGCTTGAGTTACATTGTCGCTTTCATTACGCTCTCTAAACGCGTTCGAACGCGGTCTACAAAAAGAGTAGACACAATAGAAAACGTAGATGTGTAAATAACAGCTGTTTGTTTACATTTTTTTGACAGAAAAATATTATTTCTAAATTTAATTTAAATTAATAAAATACCTTTTGAAATTTTGAATTGAATTAAATTTTTTTTTTTAAATTTTTGAATTTTTCTATATTTTGACACCAACTTTTACCGATAGTTGGCCAACTTTTACCGAGGCTACGTTTAGAATGCGTGCATTGTAACTACTTTCATATAACTGCATACATTTCAACTTTATTTTGACAAATGCTACGTCTAGAATGCGTCTAGAGAGCGTCAATTGTAATCGCGGTATTACAATACTGGCATAGGTATTTATGCTGTTGGCTGAAAACTTTAGATCTGTAAAAATAATTTTTTAAATGAAGTTACTATTTGAAGGGGTGAATTATATCGACTGGCTCATAACAACCCAAATATTTGGTGCCGTCTAGTTAGATAATAAACATAGCTGAATTAAAATTAATAATATCCACTGGTTCAAGACCGAAATATTTGGTGTCGTCTTTTAGGTGATAAATGTAGCTATAAAATGAAGTTACTATTTGAGCCTCAAAATTAAATTATACATGATTTCCGATATATCCTACTCTCAACGGTGGAGCACACACACTTGGCCAACATGTTGTCAAATATGTAACTCCGACCAAATAAATATATTTCGTTTACGCTACACTATTCTTTTTAATGGCTCGTCTCTAAAAAAAAGTTATGAAAAACACAAATACTTTTATAATCTTTTTATAAAGGTCAAGCTCCATTAGTCTTTTTTAAAATTCGTCACCACTTTTTTCAAGAAGAAGTTATGCAAGATACAAAAAAGCATGAGTGCGATAGAGACGGAACAACGACTTTTTTCCGAAAAAAAGTCGACAAATCCAACAAAAAAGATGGTTGTCTCCGAAAAAAAGTCGATGAATCCAACAAAAATGTACTGTCTCCGAAAAAAAGTCGTTGAATCCAACAAAAAAAGATGTTTGTGAACAACTTTTTTTTATTAAAACTTGAAATTTTTTATTAAAATTTTCTGAAATCATAGTTGACGACGTTTTTTTGAAATTTTATTTTTGTGAATGCTGAGAAAATAAATTAATGTTGAATTTTGTTGACCAAAAAAATCAATTTTTTTTTCAAAAATCTCAATTTTTAGCAAGATTTACCCCTCCACTTACCAATACCAATATATTTAGTGTTTGTATTGAATATTAAATTATAAATTAACTGATTAAAGTTATGGAATGTGCCTTTAGTTGAAATATTTACTTTGCTTTAACTTAAATTCAACTGTCAAACCACACAAATGCAAACACAACACAACAAAAAACCGATCTCGTCGCAAATTTCTTTGAACACATAAAATCTCAAATTTTTTGATCTAGTCAAAGAAATTTAACATAAAATTAAATTAAAAATAAATTAAAATGTCAAAATGTTTCCGAAATTTCTTACAGTAGTGGGAAATTTCATCTCTGTCTGTACTGTATAATTTTATATGCTATCTCTTTTCATTTTTGCTAGAAAAAAAGTCATCACGACTTTTAAAAGACTAATGGAGCTTGACCTTAATCTTTTTTCCAAAAAAAACTCGTTGAATCCAACAAAAAAGTGGTTATATCCAACATAAAAGATGTTGTATCCGAAAAAAAGTTGACGGGGCACATCTTTTCTAAGTTAAATTTGAAACGTCTAACTTTCAACGGCGCAACGGCACAGACTTTCTCTACGGCGAGACTGTTTACAGAGTAAGACTAAAATTAATTTATTTTATGTTAGTTATACGTACTTCATAAAATAAATTACTTTGAATATATTGACTTCGAAACATATAATTTCCGAATTTAGTGCTGAATCTAGCCCTGAACTGAAAAAATATTGACAACGCTCCGATAACAAGCATGTCATATCCATATGTCATATGTACATGTTTAGTCATTCATCAATCATCATGCATGTTTGAAGTGTTGTGAGTGCAACAATTTGTTTAGCGTGCTTCAAAGATAATAGATTTGTTTTTGTTTTGGATGGAAAGATTTGTAAGATTTACTGAAACGAAGAACCCATTTAAAGTTTAAATATTTTATTAATGAAGGTAAATAAATATATTTATATGATTTTATGAGCAAAGATTTTCGTATCTGAAAAATATATATACAAAATTTTCTGGTTATTTTATGCTAAATAAATAATAAACTAAGAATAGAATTTAATAGAAATTGCTTTTTTTTTAATCTATTAAAATCAGCTTTGTTTCTTTTGAGATTCGAAGGTCATTGCTATAGCTATCAACCACTAATGCACTAATTTATATAAATGCCGTATTATTTTTCGAAATTCCACAAATGTACAAGTTAGAAAATCGTAATTAGAACTTGATATTTAAATTTCTATGTTAAAATATGATATTTTTAAAAATCTAATTTACATTTTGAATTCGTGGTGATGTGATGACGCAAGCAAATTAGCAAATTAAGTGTTTTTTAATATCCACCTTGAACGCAATTTAATTCTAGAGTTTTTATATAGAATTTCTATTCAGCATTAAATTTTGTGAACCCTGTAGATATACTTATAAAACATACTGATAAATGTTTGGGAGTCAGGTGGTATTTTTTTTTTATGAAGAGGTTTCTTTTGAAACTGAATGGATTTCTGCTTTATCAACTTATCATTGTCTCAAAAATTTAGGAAAGTTTTTTAATAATGTGCAAGATCTAACATAAAAGAAATTATTAAAAATTGTGAAAGGTTCATGGAAGATTTATTGAAATTGTTGATTGGGTAATGAATCTAAAGAAAAAAGTAATTATGGAACAGAAAGGGATGTCTTGTCTGTCTATTGCTTACAATTATTTCGATAATTTCACTGAGTGTAGAAAATTGAGTATTGACTTACTAAGAATATTGGATTATGTTATAATCGATCATGGTGTAATTGTATCATGTAATGGATTTCCCGCAAGTTTACTTTAAATTTGAGAAATACAATATATATATATATATAGATATATATATATATATCTACTAAAGTTATAACAAAAACAAGTAAGTTATTTTTGACCCTCTTATACGTAAATATGGGTTCTTAATACAGTCATTTTAAATTTACTTAATTTTAGTTTATAATATAAATTATTATAGGTATTAAATATATTTTAAAATTTATATATTCCTAATTATCTATTTTTTTTGTATGAAAAGGAAAATGGCAGATATAATTGATGGAAAGAAAATTGCAGCTGAATTTCGAGCTAAATTAAAAACAGAAGTTGAATCATGGGTTTCTAATGGGAATCGACCGCCACAGTTAACAGCAATATTAATAGGATCAGATCCGGCTAGTTGCAGATATGTTTCTCATAAAATGACTGTAAGTATTCAATTAAGAGTATAGTTTTGATTATAAACTATAAATTTCTAAAGGCAGCAAAAGAAGTTGGTATTAAAAGTGAAACCAGAAAATTATCTACAGATATAACCGAAGAAGAACTGCTTAAGATAATTAGTGATTTAAATAATGACGTAGCAGTTGATGGAATACTAGTGCAATTACCAGTACCAAATCATATAAATGAACGAAAAATTACCAATGCAGTATCATGTGAAAAGGATGTGGATGGATTCAATGAACGCAACGTCGGTCGTTTATGTCTAGATATGGACAGTCTAATGCCCTGTACACCATTAGCAGTTAAAAAGCTTCTAGAATATAAAAAAATAAATACATATGGTAAAAAAGCAGTTGTTGTAGGACGGTCGAAAAATGTGGGTATGCCAATTGCAATGCTTATGCATACCGATGGCCGAAATGATACTAAAGGCATGGATTCTACAGTTACAATTTGTCATCGATATACACCACGTGAAGATTTAACTACATACTGTCAGTTAGCTGATATAATAATAACGGCAACTGGGATACCTGGGTTAATAACACGAGAAATGGTTAAACCTGGTGCTTGTATTGTAGATGTTGGGATAACGGAAGTTAAAGATGAAATTACCGGTAAAACTAAACTTGTTGGAGATGTAGATTTTAGTGGTAACCATATATATAAATATATCAGAATATTATTTTTGCCATAATACTCAAAATAAAACTTCGTTTTTAGGTGTGAAAGATGTTGCAGGATTCATAACACCGGTTCCAGGTGGAGTTGGTCCTATGACGGTTGCAATGCTAATGCAAAATACTTTTATTGCTGCAAAAAATATAGCTCGGAAAAAATCTATGAATATTTAGATTGCTTTACATGTTATTGTAATTGTTTTTATTTTACTATACATATAAATAAAAAAGTATTATTTTTTTATGGACTAATTTATATATTTTATTCATTTATGAAATCGAAGTTATAAGTTCATCACATTTAAGGGAACATTTAATATTTTATGTAATAAATAAATGCTGGCAATTCGAATGTGGTCAAAGTAAAAAAACAGTTACTATTATGTGCCAAATCGGCCATTCAAGTCTTATAAATCCACACCAATGACAGATGAAATTTACCAATGTAGAAATAATATAAAAACCGTTCTTTCGATAGGTATCATCACACGAATATAGAGAGGGAGTGGTCCAAAATCCAGCTGAAAAAATCCCGAAATGTCAAAATCCTTCATTTTTATAAATACCGAAAATAAATATTCTACAAAAAAAAAACCCAAAAAAAAAAAATCTTTTTAAAAAAATCCCGAAAAATTTTGTGCTGGCCAGAATTTTTTGCTGCCTTAAACGTGGTGCAGTTTTTTAGTTCCTCTTTATTGTATTTTTATTAATTTTTTTTATATATTTTTGTTCTAGATTTTTTTTTTTTTCTTGTATTTTTTAACCTTTTTTTAAATTATTATCAAAGAAAATTCATTTTAATACTACATAAGATATATTTAATTCATTTAAAAATAAAAATGTACATAATATATAAAAATACATTTAGTAATAATAGTAAAATAAATATGTACATTATAATGGCATTGAATACAATTAGAGTTGCAGTAAAAAGTACAAGTAAAAAATAATATGAATTTTTATAGCAATTTCTTAATTTAAAAGGATTTATAAAAGTCTACACTTGTTTACCAAAAATAATTAATTTTTGAATTACGGTTAATATTTCCAAATCCAGTTTATTTCAGGCAATAATGATTTTCTCAATTCGTGTAACACCATTAGTGTGTGAATTTTAAAAACTCCGAATGGCTGTGCAATTTTTGGTCTTAAAAATCGCGCGATTAGGGATTTTTTTTTCGGGATTTTTTTTTTTGCGATTTTGGAATCGGGATATTTTTAGTAGAATTACGTACCCAACCCATATAGAGAACGAATAAAATAATTAACCTATATATAAATAAAAACAAGAACTTTGACTTGTTAAATAACTCCATGTATAATTTTAAAAAATGTACTTTTTTCATATTTCTAGTTTTATTGATTTTATTATTACTTATTATTAGCGCCTTAAATATATTTGTTTAATTAATTCGAACAAGATATTTACATTTATTGTCTCAAATTATACAAAATCAGATCACGAAGCATTTAAGAGAACATCTTGAAGACCTTTGCTGTTCCAAAAATTCCAAGCACGCTTAGGGTATAAGGAGCTATAGAGTGTTACCGATGCTATATAATTATTTGGCATAACTTCAAATATTAAGTCCTGGTAGCCATAACAAAAAGTAGAACCAAACGGATTTGCTGTGTTTGTAGAACTAGCTCGATGTAAAACAACTGGCCTTTCAGAAGGAGCCAATCGTTGATTAATTGCATCCCATCTAGAATACGCAGATATAGTAACTGGAGAACCGTATGGCTCATTGTCGGAAATCCTACTAAAAAATATAAACATTTTCAAAATATTAAATTTACTGTTTTATTCATACTTATCGGAGGTTAATTGAAATTGAAATTCACATCTATGGTACATATTAAAATTATAATGACCAGGATAATTTGTATGCAAAATAATTTTTTTGCATCTCTGTGTTCTAGCATCAAACAAAACATCAATTCCAAGAGTAAAATAATTGAAAAATATATCACTGCGCTTGTTTTGAACTCGCCTATGTGTATTCGGTGAATGTATTTTCATTTTATCTTCGCTTTTAAAAAATATTCTATATTTTAAATAAAAAATTCGTTTAAATAATATTATATATAACAACAAAAATGTATTATATTAGCTTACTTATTAGGAGCACCTAAATTAGTTGCAACATCTTGACAACTATCCCCAAATAAAATTTCTTTGCTAAAACAGTGTTTTCTTGGTTCAAGTGCTCTCACAGAGTCCTCCGTGAAGAGCTGTAATTTTAATCCTCTTGTGCATATTGAATTTCTTAAGACAGTTGCCGACTCTAAGTACAACTGCCGATTATAGCACGATAGTGGAAGTGGTGGAGAGCGACTTTCCGCCATTGTACTACCCGAATATAATGCCATTTTTGATACAGCTGGCGATGCACCACTAGGAAAAATCAATGATCCTAATCCATGCGCATACCCTGGATGTAATTTACTATCAACTGGAAAGTAAAAACTTAAACCTCGAAAATGTAATGCAAATAATTGCTTTGCAGCATCATAAACCCCGGGATGTGTTGCGCCAAATGAATGCTCGATTTGCTCAATCGATGGTACAACTTCAGGTGAATTGAAATGCACATCACTGTTACAACAAACATACGTTTTAAAGGAATTAATTTCATTATCAACAAATATATGTAAAATTATGTTACAAAATAATTTTGCTTAGCTGAGTTTTGCACATAACAATATACTTAATTGCTAAAAAGAACTTTTAATAACTACTAACAATTTAAGAAGCAGTACAATAATATGGTCCATTCTCAATACTTAAATGTACTACGCTCCTATGAATAAAAATTGTAAGACTCTTTCTTGGACATGAAACTAAATCTAAGTATAGAAAATTATGAAATTTATATATACCCTTAATTAATGAATAATATATGAAATTCATATATTATTCATTAATTAAGGGTATATATAAAAAAACGGTTCAATCGCAATCCATTTTCTTGCAAGATATCACCAAAAATGAAATGTTGTAAAAGATTCGAATGAAGAATAGTGCTGCCAATTGCCTATATTTAAGTAATACCATTATTACCAGGTTCATTTTGAATTTATAATTATTTCTATTCAAAGTATTAATTTTTTTACATTTTTTACAAAAGAATATTTTGTTAAAAAACACGAAATAATAGAAAACCAGTAAAAAAAAAGAATAATTTATAGCATTTCTAAAAATATAATTTCGTTGATTTACGTTAACATATGTAGCCAAGCCAATTTTTCGGAAACAAAACTTTTGGTATTTTAAATAAAATATTGATATTTTGAATCAATTTATAACTTTTAAATAAATATTTATAATTGTTAAAAACAAAAAACATTGGAAAAATGTTTTAGTTAGTGATATTTTTTTAAATTTTTAAGATTGTTATTTATTTTAAATCAATAGGCTGTGTTTAGCAGCAGTTTTCGAGAATTGCGAAAAAACTCGCAAAGAAATTTGTCGAAAGTACCTGTAATAATGTACCTGTAAACCACAGTAAATGACAACTATCACGAAATTGTATACTTTTTTTATTAACAATAAATTTAATAAAAAAATAAAGAATGTATGCTTCTAAATCTTTTTTGTTATGTGCATAAAAATTATTAAAGCTAATATTACCTGTATTTCAATTTAACTAATTTCATGTTGAATACTTCTATAGCTTTTAATCGTTGAACAACTGGATCGAATATTAATCGCATTCCATCTTGAGGTAAGTTAATAACTAAGTCTACACCCAGCGGATTCTTAAAAATACATAAATGTAATATAATTGTACACTTTATTTTTAAACAAAAATAAATATTTACGGAATCAGAATAAAGCACTTGAACTCCTTTTATTACACCAACTTGTGACTGAATAATAGCTACAGCCTGGGAAAAATGCATTCCTAAAACATAATTTTTAAAATTGATTACAAATACCAAAAAGTCAGTAAAAATATACAAAAATTATATTATAATTTCCGTAAAATTACGTAAAAAGTGAAAAAAGAAAATTATTTATTAAAACAATTCTGATACAGATAATGAAAATGACGATAGTCAAATGTATTAAAAAAATATAAATTAATTATAATAATTATAGTAACAGTAACAGCATATTAATTTGGTTGGTGTTTAATTTAAAGGTAATAAAATAGAAAATGGCTACGAACGATGTATTTGCTGAGTAATGGACTGAAATTTTAACACAGTTTTTCAAAGATAAAGTAATGCAATTATATATAAATTTAATTATAACATTGAATATCTTTACTGTTACTAAAAATGATCAATATTTTTATTCAAAAACGGTTATTTGTTGTATATAATTTTGCAATAATAAATACTGGATCAACACCAATTTGTTTATATAATTCAAAATATGATATTGAAACATTTCCATGTATTTCTTGTTCTGATCATCTATACCACTAACATCAGCATAAACCAACATCTGTTTTTTCATCAGCTAGCTCCTAGTGGTTATACATAATTTTTGAAGAAAATTATTGATCATTTTTTAGTACCAGTATAAAGGATATTTAATCTTATAATTTTATTTATACATAATTATCTAAATTATAAGTTTTAGGAAATATACTGGTATTAACAGTATTATATACTAGGAAATATACTGGTATTATATACTGGAAAACTTATATATAAGCAGTTACCCAAAGTATATAACATTTCTGTTCTAGATCTAGACTAGCTAGAGCGTGTAATTATTATTTTTTACTTTTCGTGTAATTGTGGAAACAATTCGTGCTAAACTGATATTATTATAACAGCTACATATAAGTTAAATTGAAGGTTTAAAGAATAGAATAAAAATCCAACAAGTTAATTATTAATCCAAGCTAACATAAATTAATTTAAAAAAAAAGCTTAGAACCAAATAAGTTATATTGTATAAATATAGAAAAATTAAGAAGGGTAAAGATTGATGGAGTGGAAGAAAGAATAGAATAATGACGCTTTGCACAGCAGTGAATTAGTTATCATATCAAACAAATTTATTTGCGGCGTAAAAGTAAAAAATTTACTTTAAATAAAAAATACTTTAACCTAAGCTTTAGAAAAATGTTAACATCAATCTAAAATGAATTTTTATAACAATGAATAGGAATATAACAACGTTCCCAGTTTCCAATGCATTTTATGACTTTATTTTGTTATAGCACTAATAATTCAAAATATAAGTAAAGTTGATTTTTCTTCAGGTATAACACTTTAGCCAAATTTTGCTTATTATAGTGGCATTAGCCACATTACGAATAAAATTCAACAAACACTTTATATTACGCCATATTTGTGTTTTACATACTTTTATACAAATTTCAAAATAATATTTGTGCAGAACATATTATATAATCCGTTTTAATATAATAATAAACTAAATTTATTATTGCTTCTACGTATAGTTTTATAATTATGTAAATATGAAATACATAACATATACCTAATATAAGCTCCCAATTATCACAGCCTAGAGAAGTTTCAGGTATGACTTCTAAGTCCAGCATTTTTCTTTGTTCTTTTAATTTTGCGTAGAATAAAAAACGTTTTGCAATTTCTTTTATTAAATCGTAGTTTTGTTTTAAATATATATTTAATAACTATATATTGAATGTTGTTCGTTTTTTTTCTAAATTGTTATTTAAGTATTTCGAAATAGGCTTAATATTTTATAATAAATAAATTCACTTTATTTATTTTAACAGATAAACCCAAACTAAGAAACTAAATTTTTAATTGTTTTTGTTTGTAATATGTATATTTATTAATAAGACATATTATGATAGATATATACTTTTTTCTGATTTTATTTATACCTATACCACCCCAATAACAATAAAATATAGTAGGACGGAATCAGCATAACGCTAAAGGCATATAAACGCATTAACCGCCATTGCAATGTATTACTTCAAATTACACTGCTCTGCTATACATAATATAGCAGTAGAGTCTTCAGGGACTCCGGGGATATTCAGTAACCATTAAATTTTAGGGTCCCAAAAGGTAAATTGTAGGGTCCCAATATTTTTAATTATATCTTATAAAATTTGATGTTCTTAAAAAACAAAAAATATATATATTTAGTCAAAAAGGGCAATTTACTAAATTTAGAGTTAACCCTAACTATCATTTAGGAAACGCAAATATATAGAATTACTTGCGAAATTCAGTTTAATATTTAATTGTAATTGTAAATTGTAAAAAATTATTATTTGTTTAAAAATAGGTATATAAATATTTTCTGAAAATTCCAATCAATCAATTGTCGGTTGTCATTGTCATTGTCATTTTCTTCGGGTTGCCAGTGTTGCACCATTTCGTAGAATGATTTTTGTGTTCCTCTACTTCTGTTGTTCTTAATTTTTCGTAGCAGTGCCATTTGTTTTTTTATATTTCTCATAACGTACGATATGACCAAGGTAGCTTATTTTCCGTATTTAAGGTTTTATACCATTTTTCGTTGCTTTCATTCTTTCTATAGGATCACTTCACTGGTTACACGATTACCTATTTTATTTTATTTTTTAGTGTTAAATTGAACCCATTTCCACAGAAGAAATTCCATGTATTTCTGAACGAGGTCTTAATATGAGAGCAATATTTAACTTTGTATTCCAGAGCTATCTTGCGGTTTACACTAGACTTTTTCTTAGACAGAACATATGTTCTGTCTACGAAATGTCAAGTGTAAACCGGACAGCATTTCTGTCCCGACAGAAAAATCACGATTTTTCTCTAGACAACTTTTCAGATTTTTTTGTAGGTTTTTTTGACATTTGTTAATTTGCAAATGGCGATATTTGATAAAAATGTAATATTTGATCCTGAAATTTAAAATTTAATAACTTTGGGGTGATTATTTGGCGGAAAAAAATAGTTTACTACTAAATAAATAAAAGATACATATTATTGAGATGTGAACAACTATATTATTAAAAATATTTTTATTTTAATATTTTTATAGCTAATTGTTTTCTTGGTGACGACATGATTATCGCTGTGATTACACTAGACATAAATGTCTGATAGAAATGTTAGATTTTTCTGTTTGAAAGATTTTTTTGACAGGTAAAAAAAACACGCTGGCTATTTGATGTCAGACATTTCTGTCTAACATTTCATTTTAATCATGTCGTCCGTCAATAGTTTCCGCTATGGCATAAAACAATTAGCTATAAAAATATTAAAATAAAAATATTTTGAATAATATAGTTGTTCACACCTCAATAATATGTATCTTTTATTTATTTAGTAGTAAACTATTTATTTCCGCCAAATAATCACCCCAAAGTTATTAAATTTTAAATTTCTGGATCAAATATTACATTTTTATCAAATATCGCCATTTGCAAAATAACAAATGTCAAAAAAAATCTGAAAAGTTGTCTAGAGAAAAATCGTGATTTTTCTGTCGGGACAGCAATCCTGTCTGGATTACACTTGACATTTCGTAGACAGAACATATGTTCTGTCTAAGAAAAAGTCTATAGTGTAAACCGCAAGTATGACTATTCGGGTATACACTAACAAAATGACCCGAGAAACACTGGAATAGATATGGTGAACGCTGTGGATAATAAAGTTTACATGAGCTTACAGAAGAACCACTCAGAGTACCCCCAGTATGCAGTAATGCAGTAAGCTACAAAAAAAAATTTATTCCAATCCCAAAATGTTGAATTTTGAATGTGTGAGTGTGTTACTTATATTTTTCCTCCGAAATTATTTGAATGAGTAAACGGGGTAAACCAAATTTAATGTTAACAGAGAAAACCGACTATATTCAGGAATAATTATCAAATGGAAATAAAAATAATTTTATTTATTAATTAAAATAGTTATATATTGTTCATATTAAATGGAAATAAATATCTTCTACTGTCTACTTTTTATTCAAATCGGGAAAGTTTAAATATAAATTTTTCGCATTTATAAAAAAATTCAGAATATAAATAAGACCAATAAATAAAATTGACAGTCTGACCTGACAGTAGTACCATCAGTAAGCAGTATAATTAAAAAATATTTGCAAGAGTGCTTTTATAAGACTAGATTTGTTTGGATTTATTAGTATATTAGTATAGTTAAAGTTTTTTAGAAATCTTTCAAATGTATAAAAATAAAGAATGCGATTTTTGAAACATGTTGTGAGAATATAGCAGGTATGAACGCAGAAGAAACACTTTTAGCTCGAGCAAAGGAGGAACGCAAGAAATTATTTCAACGATATAGTAATGGACGTGAACCTGCCGCTGAAATCGATCCGTGGGAGGACCCTGGTACTATGAAAATATTATTTTGATTTATTTTAATATTATTATGTTCTAGCTTGGGAAGTATACCATCAAACCGATAGGTATGGTTTTATACACGATAAACGACTACCACAGAAAATCGACCCAAATGAAGCTAAACTACGAACAATTGAAATGGAACGTGTTAAAAAATGGTTGAAAATGATATATCGATGGACAAGCAAAGACACCGAAGTGAAATTACGTCAAAGAATTTATAAGGGAATACCAGATAAACTACGATCACAAGTTTGGATTAAATTATTGAATATTGAACAGAGAATTGCTGAAAAAAAGAATGTTTATCAGAATATGTTAAAACTGGCTCAAGAGTGGTGTACAGAAGCGAGGCAAATAGATTCAGATGTAAATCGTCAATTCAGAGATCATTTATTTTTTAGAGAACGTTATAGTATTAAACAACAAAGTTTATTCAATGTACTAACTGCATACAGCATGTATAACATGGAAGTAAAAAAATTTTTTAGGCTTTAGGCAATGTAATAGATCTAATATATTACACTTTAAGGTCGGATATTGTCAAGGTATGTCTGGTGTTGCTGGGGTATTGCTAATGTATATGGACGAGGAACAAGCTTTTTGGGCACTAAGTGAATTATTAGCTGATCAAAAATTTGCTATGCATGGATTGTATATAGAGGGATTCCCAAAACTAAATAGACTAATAACACATCACGACAGGATTTTGGAGAAATGTTTGCCAAAACTAAAACATCATTTTGATACGTATAATTTAGATTCTATGATTTATTCCCTGAAGTGGTTTTTCGTAATTTTTATTGAAAGAGTATTATTATTTACATATTTTATTATTCAGACTTATAAATAACAAGTTTCCTATTTTCAGATACCATTTAGTTTATGTTTGCGTGTATGGGATATTTACTTATTTGATGGTCAGGAAATAGTTTCCGCTATGGCATATACTATTCTGAAATTACATCAAAAAAAATTAACCAAGCTTAAAGATATGGATTTGTTAATACAATATTTGCAAGTAAATATTTTTTAATTTTATTCCTATTAATCAATAGAATACTTCGCCAGTTTTTTTGTCAAATAATTTCTTTAAATAACTATGTATCCATGTATTTTATGTTTACTTTTATAGCATAATATTAATTACTTGCAAACACACCTTGCAATTTATGAAAATTGTACTTTTGCTTACCAAATATTTTAATTATTATCAATTTTATTAATATTTTATGCTCTAAAATATTAAAAATACAAGAATTTTATAAATTGATTCTTACATAAATCTTATGAATTGAATTTTCTGTACGCTAAATATTTTTTATTATATTGACGTTCTGGGGAAGATCTCTAATTTCTACTCACCGTCAAGAAAATATTTCTGAAATTTTGAACATGTCATGTCTGGAAATACTATAAAAAATCATAAATAAAATAGATATTTAAAATAATGTAAAAATGTATGTCTCAGAGATTGTCTTTTTTTAAATTTTCTAAAAATAATAGAATTTCAGAAAAAATTATTTGACGTGACTAATATATTATGTGTGGCTTTTAGACGACTTTGCACAAACATTTTGGGTATGATGATAACACTGTAATTAAATGCCTGGAACAGTCAGTAGAGGAATTAAAAAAGTTAAAGTTATATTTGGCACCTCCTCCTGAAAGTATTGAATTTCCAAAACGGAAGTTTGGAGAATTTGTTGAACCGAATAATGATACCAAAATAGGCAGACGAAAATCAAATTTTACAGATAGAGAAAAACTAACAACTGAAAATGTTCTTGAAAGGTTAATGTAATAGAAACTAGAAAATTATTTTTTTTTATTGTAAATATTTTATATTTTAGAAATGAAAAAAAAATACAGAACTTAGATGAATCTATTGTTGTTGACATAAATGGTATAAATACAGGTAATAAAATATCCAAAATCTATAAATATTGTTGTTTTATAATAAATTATATCAATGCCATAAATTACATATTTTATTTTATTTTAGCAAATATTCCAGAATCTGAAGATGGCGGATCATTCTTAGGAAGCTCTAGAAAATCTTTGGCTGATACTTCGATAACATCTACTGCCGATTTGAGTGTATTTTCTAAATCACACCAAGTTGAAGTATGCGTAGATGAATCGAAAGGTATGCAAACGGATGACGAAGAAGGAAGTAGCTTAGGGTAATTGACAATTTATAAAAAATATAATTATAACAATATATTTCCATTACATAGATCTGGATTTCGATCACTACATATTATTGAGCGTCCAACATCTTCACTGATTATAACACCTACACCAAGAGCTATATCTCCGAATGATATTGTAAGGATATATATTCCTCCCGCCCATGACAAACCAATAAGTAGTAAAAAAAAATTATTAAATGGATCTTCCCAAAACAATTCTATAAAATCGAAGGCGCATAAATACAATAATATTATTTCATTACATTCCATTGTTGATAACAATAAAGGACAGCCAAACGTATACAAATCAGCAGAAGATTTAATTTTTAATAAACTAATATCCACATCTTCATTTCGACGAGGAAGTTTAACCCGTAAATCATCACTTTTATTTACGAATAATCACAATTATATGAGTTGTGATCATTTGCTTCATAAACTCGGCTTTGTTGATAATGAATATAGTCAGACTTACGGTGATAGTTATTTAGGGGATCGTCAAGTAAATCAAAAACAAGTTATGACATCCTTTAAAAAAATAGGAAGATTCCAAAAAGATGGTAATATAGTTGATATCCAGGATAACCAAATTTCTGGTACTAGAGAAAATAAAAATAAAACTAATGTACAGGGTCGCCAAAGTTCAAAAAATACTTCATCACAAAGAAATTGTGATAGCAATATAAATTTTACTAAAACGACATTAGATAATGCATCTAGTTCAATTACAACAGATTTCATACCAAGAAATAAGGATATGCAAACAAAAGTTTCAGATTTAAAATGTTTACATGATGCAGATGACAGTTTAATTATTGATACAGGAACAATTAATAATCAATTATGTGAACAATTTGTATCCAGTCAGGATATATCACAGTTTGATGAAACTACGCTATCATCTTCACAAAATGCATTTAACTCTTGCATCAATAAAACAAATGTTATAACGTCCACAAATATGTATAGTACTCGAAGTCCTATTTTAGATGGAAATTATAAATTCAATAATAGGATTAATATTTATCATAACGATAAGTTAGCTGCAGCATCAGATATACCATCATTTCCAAGAAATTCATTGAATTTAGATTACAGGAAGAATATTAATGATGGTCGCTCAACTATTTCGAATTCTCAAAATTCATTTAGTAAAGATAGTAATATTAGCAGTTCTGTTAATGATAAATATGTTAATAGTAGTTTCGATAAAGATGTTTCAAACCCTATTAAAGACAATTTCGATTATAAGAGCTCTAATATGAGCACTACAAATAGTATTCGTATTAAAATCAAACAAAAACAATAAGTATAGTTATTGAAATAAAATTATATACTAAATTATAGTTCAATACTCAACTTGTAATATATACTATTTAAAAAAGAAATCAGTATACAGATTAGTACTAGAAAATTATCCAAATTCCGTTAAATAAATTGTTGACTAAATAATGGGTGTATCCGTTTTTTCATTCCGTATGCGATATATATCCTATGTGACAAAAAACGTTATTCAATTAAATTAATTTGTTCCATCATCTATTCTATATTTTTTGATTGTTTCAAAATATTCGGAACATATTTTTTTGTACTATCTACAAATTTAGTATAAATATAATATTCCTTATTAACATTAACATCAAATTTCAAATAAACTATAAATATTGGTACAATGTCAACATTGAAGTAAGAGCTAAAAAATGGGTACATATATAATTTTTTAATTTAAATTATATATATAATTTAAAGAGTTATTTTGGAATAATGTATTAGTATTTACTTTAGAATAATATTAAATATTGAAATTATTATTTTCAATACTTTAAAGTTTAACCAGATCAAGATTTTGATATTTCTTGATCCAAAAATTGGCTGCCATAAAAATTGTTCCGTAATTTGACTGAAAAAGAATCATGATAATCGACTGAAAAAGAAACCATCCTAAATTTGTAACAAGTCACCACTCGTGAGCTGTAGATAAACGTTGATGCAACTGATTGGTTAAAGAATGTGTCTCACGCCAACGCAATGAATCAAAGAAAACACCCAATATTTAGTAATAGTAATAAGAATAATATTTTCCTATCATAATATTTCAAGGTTGCTTTAAATTTATATCATATAAAACATTCTGTAACTAATTTTTTTTTTAATAAAATTATATCTAATTAATGTTTTACTAAATTATTATTATATAATTACAAATTACAGTAAAAAATAGTATGTACAGAGGTAATAGCGAAAATATTTATAAATTACAATGAAACATTTCTTACTTACGTATTTATGTAAATATGTAACCTAATTTTCAAGAATGTACAATTATTTTTCTTCCGTTATTTTTTTTTTGTATTATCTACACTACGGTTCTTTTTTTGCATTTACTCTGTTGATAAATCTACTCCTAAAGTAGTTAGAAGAGTTTCCAATCTAAAATACAGTTAGATGTTTAGCTCAATATAGAAAATCTATAGACTTCAGCAAAAAGAAAACAACAATAATCATTCCATTGAGAAATAAAGCCATACGTGGAGATTTCGCGGGTAGTATGGCTTTATTTCTCAATGGAATGGGAAATAAATAAGCCATTATGGCTTTATTGAGTATTGTCATGGTTTTATTGCATGGCACCGTAATATAAAATATAACGGCTTTTGTTTTTCTTTTCTTACAGGTGAGGAATTTTAAAATTCACTATTAATGATTTGTTCTGTTTTTTTTATTATTTTTGATAATCAACTCCTTATCCTTACCTCCTTGCTCTCTTGTTTTAGAGCACTTAGGTAAAATTGATTTTCTTAACAGTGCATTTACTTCTGCATTAGAGTAAAATCACTTTTTATTGACCAGGGCGCATCATCGGCCAGCAACGTTATCCTTATATGTGTTACCTTGATTTTCGTATCTCGCAATTGTAATTCCCTGTTTTATACTTAAAATTGTGTACTTCCCAAAAAGTAAAAGGTAAGGTTACCTAGCAGCCGGCTTTCTTAGCTTTTGAAAACAATAATTTCATTCACAATGCAAAATGTGCAAAGTATGTAATGAAAAACCCGAAAAGTAAGAGGTTGGGGAACTTTCCGTTACGTTGTGTTGTGTTGAGGTACATTGTGAATCTAGCATTAAAGTTAATAAACTTCATAATTTTTTCCCCTCAATTTATGGAATCTGGAAATATAATTTTTGGTTATCTGGTTGGTTAGTTCTACACTCTTTCACTACAAAACTACAACCAAATTCAATCAAACTCTGTTGTTGTAATTTGTGTTGTACATGTTATTTTCTTTACCGTGTTGTGTTTGTTTTTGAAGTCGGAGTCTCAAGTGTGTATTTCGGGGCGAGTGATAATGATATAATTTTATTTAATCCTATTTCGTATGTTTAAAAATGTTGCCTACAAATTTTAATTCTCAACAAAGTAGCAAGTTAATTATCAGCACCGGGAACGTATTAAATGTTAATAAGAAAACTGGACAAAAGGCTACTGAAGAAGTAAGACATTACTTTGTAAAAATTATCTTGCATAGCTAGGCAATTTTTCATATTCTATCCACATAAAAATATATATTATGACTAATATATTCACAATAAAATATTAATTTATGACTAATATCTCAATACAATAAAATATTGGAATGTTTATTTTGTAAGTTAGATAAATGTAAAATATAAAATATTTATAAAATCATTACGAAATTTGTAAATATAATACTATTTTTATATAATAAAATTCATATTGTGCGAAACTTTTTTTGTGGATGGACGATGGAATAAAATATTGATGTCCTAAATATATATTGGTATATAAAAAATATGTATGATAGATTTATTATTTAATAAAATATTCTCATTATTACCTACAGAGATGCATTTAGAGTATATTGAAGCCGTCAATTATTTGTCAGCTCATACGTTAGGTTCATTATTCATAAAATTCATTCGTGGAGAAGGTTAAAAAATATTGCTATATTGCTTTTAGAAAAGTTAGTGAGCCAGATATAGATTCAATTACTAACTACCAAACCTAACCATTTTTATTGACAGGATAAAATATTTTGCAACCGACAACCAAAATGATTTTCATAAACTAGAACGAGATCATTATTATATTATTTAACATCATCAATATTATAACTATACTTTTGAAATTATGTCAAACTCTATTATGTGAAACCTTTTAAACCAGCTTAATTAGCTATTTAGATCCCAATCCCAGCTCTACTCCAGTATTCATCGTTTTAACATCAACAGCTATACATAGTATTTGATAAATAGTAAAATTTTATTTATAAATTCCTCTTTTTTTTTTATTTCAAATTTTTACATATGTACTTTAATTATAATATTAATAATATAATATAATTTTATTTATAATTTTAATTTAATTACTTTCAAACTATAATCTACAATAAATACATATATTGTTAACCACTTCCAGTTTTAGGTAACCCTTAGTTCTTAGTAGTTTCTTGATATAATTTTCCCTTTATTTAATATTGTTATCGTTAATCTAATCCTATGTAGTTAATCGACTGTTTAAACATCACCTTAGCTGAAGCAACTTTTGATGAAAAAACAGGTATAATTAGCAGAATATCAGATGATTTGGACGATAAAATAACAGAACATGAAAGAAATAATATTAAAATTGGTGCAAAAGTATTTCTTAATCAGTATTCCGTTGAATATTTAAATGAGGCTGTTAATTCGATATTTAAAATATTAAAAGTCAATTGCTTGGATAATTTGATTATGGCTTATCATCCATGTGCTGAAGAGAAATCTAAAACATCTACTGAAATAAAGGAAGGAGTTTTAGAATGGGGTGGCAAAAGTACAAAGAATCTTGAAGATTTAACCAGGCTTTGGTCAGCTTTGGAAACATTTCCAAAAAATGAACAAGTAAAAATTTCATTTAAATTTTATATAAAATTTTATATAAAAATTCTCTTTCAGATTTGTAACTTAGGTATTTCCGATTTAGACACTGACACACTTTCAAGTTTATATAAAAATTGTGATACTCGCCCTACTATCGCCCAAATTAATTTGTCTGCATGTTGTATTGTTCCACCATCTCTTCAAGAATTTTGTAATTCGCATGATATTCAACTATTAACCCATAGTGATCCAGAAGGTAATAAAAATATACGTAAATTTAAAATTTCCGACAAATCCTGTTACAATTTCTTCATAGTTATTTTGAAAAATGATTCACTAACACAATGGGGCCTCAATGATTACAAACCCACATGGGTAATTCGTTATCAAGTTCATGTCAAATGCAGAGGACTATTAACAGCCAAAGGATATATTGTTGGAGCACGCAAATAGTATAATGTTAATTATCAATACCTGATTAGTACAGTTAAATTTTAAAATATTGAAATGTTTGTAATAAAACATTGCATTATAAAAAAAAATCTTATAGTTATATTCACTTTTTGAAATACAAAAAATTGGTTAATAAAGTAAAATTTATTTTGGGAAAACGCAGTCTCAGAAAAAAATTGGAAAATTTTAAAATAAAAAAAATTGCATTATCAAAATTTAGATTAAATTTCTTTGACCAGATCAAAAAATTTGAGATTTTTTGTGTTCAAAGATATTTGCGATGAGATTGATTTTTTTTTTGTGTTTACATTTGTATGTTTTATTTTGTTTGCATCCATATGATAAATAAATTAACCACAAAGAGAACACAATGATAAAAATCAACGGGTTGGGTATATTTGTCCGATTTCAATAATGCTGTATAAAATAAAATGGCACTTTAATAAAATGGCACATTGTTTTTTCTTTTTTCTAAATATATAGTTTTTAGTATAGACAGGGTTTCTCAAAGTATGGGTAGCGACCCCAAATGGGGTCGCTATTTAAATTTTTAGGGTCGCAGAAATTTAAAAAACAAATTTTTTTGCAAACCAATTTTTTTTTAATTCAAACCACGGTTGCCAAAATTTATGAGTACATTATTAAGTCTGTAAGTTTTTATAGGGAAATAATCTTTAGGCTACTGCGATTGGAATTGGATACAGTCATTAAATGAATTTTGGATAGTGATTAGGACAGAATTTCCAATACTTTCTGAAATTGCTGTAAACATACTTTTACCATTTTGCACAACATATTTATGTGAAGTTATTTTTTTAGCATTAACATACATAAAATCGGGCAACTCTGCAAATCATTGAAAATGTTCTACGTCCTGCAGTATCAAATATTATTCCAGAATTTAAGTCTTTATGCAAAAATAAACAAGCACACCCAGCTCATTAGTTTGGCTTTAAAAAACATTATTTTTTTGAAATAAAATAAAATAAATTATTTTTTTAAATATCACTAATATTTTATTTCATATTACTATTTTTTACCTCTATACTTAGGGTAGCAAAAATATTTGCTTGCGTTAATTGGGTCGCCAAGTACAAAAGTTTGAGAAGCCCTGATATAGATAATAACAATTATATAAAAATAATATTTGGTTCATAAACTTGAAAATAAAAAATAGAATTTCTTCTGTTCGTTTGGAAAATTAAAAGTGTGCATAATTCCGCGAATTCTGCGCATAACTGCGAAAATGTACCATTTAAAAAACTAAAATTTTTTCAAGAAACGAATTCATCATAAGTAAATGTTGCGCTTCAGTACTATAGTACTTGTGGTTTTGTCGCTAAATTTATTTCTTTAACTTCACCTTCACAGTCCATAGTGCTAACTAATGTCGATATTTCCATGTTATATTATGCTAAATTGAATTTTGAAGATTATTTTATTTAATATTTTATTATTCAATACTTGAATAGTTCGGTTTTTATTCTTATTTTTAACAATATTTATACCTGATTAGGGTCTAATTTTGAATTTGATTTAATTTTAATGAAAATTATTGCTCTTTCTACATAAGAAAGGTGTTATTTTATTTTGTTATGAAATTATTAAAGAAAATTATTTCGCCTAAAGAACATACCCATACTGCAACAGTTATATTTTTGCATGGATCTGGTAATTAATTGTTTAAAAATTGTAACAATATTAAAATATTTTATTTACATAGGTGATTCCGGGCAGAATTTAGTAGAATGGATAAGATATCTTTTGGGTAAAGATTTTGAATCATCACATATCAAATTCGTATTTCCAACAGCACCAGTTCAACCCTACACTCCACTAAATGGAGAGGTATTGTTTTGAGTACCGAATTATTTGTTGAAACAAATTGTTAATAATGTATTATGTTTACTTAAAGCGGTCAAATGTGTGGTTCGATCGTCGCTCCATTTCGATTGAGGCCAAAGAGAATCGTAAAAGTTTAGCAGCTATTTATTCGAGTATCAATGAACTATTACAAGATGAAATTGGAGAAGGGATTTGTCCGAGTCGAATTATAATTGGTGGTTTTTCTATGGGAGGTGCACTTGCTCTTCACACTGGTTATCATTTAAATATGGAAATTGGCGGTGTTTTTGCATGTTCATCTTTTTTAAATAGAGAGTCAATTGTTTATGATTCATTAAATAATCGCTCGAATTTAAAGTCGGATTTACCAGAACTTTTAATGTTTCATGGTGATCGAGACAGTTTAGTTCCAATTGGTTGGGGTGAAGAAACATTTACAAATTTAACAAGCTTAGGAATAACAGGAAGTTTTGTAAAAGTTAGAAATACTTTTCATGAATTAAAAAAACTGGAATTATTGGAGTTGCAAAAATGGTTTCAGAAATTATTACCACCATTAAATGTTAACTTTCAAAACAAACTGTAATAATTTATTGTAGAAAATGTGAATTTTACTATTTTACATGAAAAACTACATTTATTTAATATATTTATGTAATTACAATAGCTAAATACTAAAGTATAAATTAAAATCGGGAAAACTAGTAGCTGGTATTTTTAATTTTAATTACTGACAATTTAATTAAATTTATACATTAAAAATTATGAAGAAACTTTTATTACCACTCTAAAGTGAAGAGACGCTTACTTTTTCATAATAATGAACAAGATAATGTGTAGAAGGGTTAGGTATATTAAACTAAAATAACGGCGAGGTAACTATCATAATTCAATATTAAGGCCCAATCGTAATGTGAATGCAAAACGATAGAGCTAGCTGTTGATTCAAACCAAACACAATGCTGACGGGGGTTCGATTTAATACAGCATTTCAAAATCCAGCAATACAAATCAGTGCATTTTGCATATATGCTTTAATAAAAGTATTGGAAAAATAATTAATTTATACTAAAACCCAGATAAAATTAAAGCTGCTAATATTTTGACTAAAAAGAAAATTAATATTCAACGATACAAAAATATAATGAGGAATCGTTTAATAATGCTTGAAATCGAATATTTAAGTGCTACAGCTATTATCAATATGCTCTTATAAATCATCATATTCTATTTCATATCCTTAAATTTTGTTAATTTTTCTTTACATTATATAATGTATACTCTAAATTTATATTTTTTATTTATTTTGTAATTTCACTAATTATTTTTTTAAAAAAGTATGGAAAATAAATAATTCCATTTTATTGGATTTTGAAATACCTGCATTTTAAATTATTGGATTTTAATTATACTAGATTATGAAGATGTCCCTGCTACCCAGCTTTGTACGAGACCAAAATACTACAAAATAATTTGACTGGTTAAATAATTGACTGTGTTCAACCAATTTGTGTAAACTAAAAAACCAGACTAAAAAATTTACAACCCTGTTATACAGTCAGGCATTGTCCGAAGCTTTATCAATAGATGCAATATATTTCACCCTACATTAGAACTGCTGGATCAATTATTTTATTTGATTTACCCACAATATTTCATTAATTCTAAAAATTCGAACGGGTACGGCCTCTAACTTGATGATGTTTGAAATTATGTTTTATTAAAGTTCAATTTATTTTATGTAATCACGCACTTACAAAAACTAATACGAGAGTGTAAAAGTAATAATAATAAGTTAATTGTTTGTGAAGCGAATAAAAATACGTCTATACATTTTGAAAGTTATGTTAAGTATATTTACAAATATTTTGTTTTACAGTTGAATTTTTTAGATAAAAATTATAAAGATATAGGTAATGATAATTATTTAATTCTTACTATCTAAATTACACAAGTTTGCTATTATTTCAATTACTTATATAGAAAATAAAAATTTAAAATTAATTCACTTAATATTAAAAAAAATTAGCTAGTTGTATTGATATTATTAATTCATTCTAGTCAAAATCTATATATATATATATATAATTGAATTGGGGAAAATAATCAAAATGTGTTTGTATATTTTTACGTTTTCACTGAAATTCTTGATGTAATGTTGTATTACGCGCCTTATAGTTTAATCTGTATGCAAATTAATATGAAAAACTACATTTATTTAATATGAGAACTCAATCTAATTTAATATATAGTTCATGTTTTCATGTGCAAAAAAAAAAAAGCATCTAAGAAAAATATATTTACACGTTCAAATTTTGTTAAATAACTTTGAATTTTGATCTAAAATTTCAGCTTTCGTTAGTTAGTATTGTTTTGTTTGAAGTATGATTTTTGAAAAATATGTATGTATGTCAAAATAAAAAATATTATCATTTCAAATTGTATTGTTTTTTATTACTAAATTAAAGGTAAATCTGAAACAAAATTTAAAAAGTCATAGTCGGGTTTCTCTATTGGTCGCAAGCTAGTTTCGAGTACGGTTACACAAGTAATGTCTCACCTCTCACGATTTTGTAATAAATTACGGATAGTAGAATTTCCAAAAAAAAATTCGAAATGGCAAAAGGGAAAATTATATTTTTGATAAATATTTTTTTTTATAATATGCAGTTCCAGATATTATAACAGATGAACAACCTCAACCGACAGTAACAGAAGAATAACAGGAAAATCAAAGACTAAGTGCCGAAGGTGAACGTAATCATGTCCAAATAGTAAATCTTATATATATCAATAAATTTCGTCTTAGCACATAATTCAATTTTTATAGGTATGGTATACATTTAAATAGATTTATAATAATTATGTATTTATTAATATGTAGCATTAAATTCTTGCACATAATAAATTTATACAAAAATATATAAATTTAGTTAATTATGAGAAGTTGTAGAAACCTATTTAAGAATATTATTATCACAAAGAAAATTATATATTCATTATACATACTTACTCTAATTAGTTCCAACGCCAAAGCGCAAGATCACGACGACCAGACGGAAGAGCTCTAAATTTCCAACTTCTTTTATTTTTAAAAAACGTACAAACAAGAAAATGGTTGTGGAGCAGAATATTCCACGTATTGAATAAAATAGCTGTAATATTAAATAACCAAATCCGTTAATTTTAGGCAAATTTGTAGTATAGAGCCGCCGATTGTTTCAATAACAAATTAGTTTCTTTTTTGTACTACTATAGACAGAATTCTCTGCACAGGAGCCAAAAATATTCAAAAAGAGGATAGTTAAACAAGACTGATTATTATAAAAATATAACTGTAAAAATACCACTCAAAAGATTTATTTTCAATAATTTAATTGTACAAAGTTTCACCTTGAAACAGATACGCGATCGAGTTTCACTTCAGAAATATCAATTCATATTTAATTTTATATCTATATTAAATATGTATAGGATTATTTATTTTTTAAATAAAATTTTATTTTATGTCAAAATGTCAAAAATAAGTAAAATATTTAAAAAATTATATATGTATTTCACAGAAAATTTACAAAAAATATAAAATTTATTAACTATTAAAATAAATATATATGTATTCCAATTTAAAATGAACCAATTTGTGATGTTCGTGTCCAAGAGTACCTAAAAATATAAAAAAAAATTAAAAAAAAAAGAGAATCCTTAGTTAGTTAGGAACGAATTCCTGTAACCTATTTGTTTTGTTGTTTACAGCTCGGATATTGTCATAATTATATAATCTTGTCCTTCATCTTCATTATTAATTAATTATTATTATAATCCAGAGGTATAAGATTTATATTTGCCATGTTTGTTTACGTTTATGACTTAGCAACATAAAAGTGGTTATATCCACGAATTTGTGGTATATTCAACAAATGTAGTAAGCTATAGTGCAACTACAAAATTAACAATGTTATCCACCAGAGGTCGTATACTTGTTGAAAAGGCAATAGAAATTATAAATCAATAAAATAATAATAATAAAATAAGGGGAAACTAAAAAGGGATATTTCCTTTTCGGAGACAAGATCAGGCGATGTTAATTATAGTAGTAGTGGGAGAATAAAAGATCCACTAATAATAACAAATATCTGCTGATAAGGGAATTTGATAAAAGTTATTGATAGGTAAAGTGAGTTGCTAAGGATAAAATCATAAAAAAATCAGTAGCAGGAAAATATAATAAGCTTAAAATATCATTTTTATAAATTTACGAAAATATATAGATAGTGAGTGATAAATATATAATAGATTTTGTTATGTTAAAATAATTAGTGTAAATTTATTTAGGTAAATTAATAAATCATCTGATACTAAATAGTACGATACCATAAGAAATATATAGGAATAGGAAAAATTAATGTAAGGAATCAGCAGTTTAGTTTGGAATAGAATAAAGAATATATATTGATTTTTTTTTCTTATTAGTGATGAAAATAAAAAAAAAACAGAAGGATAAGAATTCATTCTTCTTCACAAAATATAACAGCTAATATACAGCCTGGACAACGCTGAACCAGGTGAGACTGTGTCGTTCTGTGCTATTGTGAAGTGTACATATTTTATTTTTTTTCATTGTGTTTTAGGTGAGCGGTCTAGACATTCCAGGATAAGCTTGGTGCTGGGAGGTTTGCGCGTGAAGCTGTCAACAACGTAAGCTGCCAATTGGCATAAAAGGAAACTGTAAGTCAGTAATTTTTATATTAATTGGTAAAATCCGGAGAATGTAGATTCCGTGAATCTATAACATAGTGGAGGAGTGAAGTGTGTTCCCGACATAGTAGGGCGGGCACACAGTTTTTGTCTGGGTTAGTAATCCAGGTTGTATGAAATTTGGTGCAATAAAGATATCAATATGAATATATAAAATAATGAATAACATTCATTAACAAAGCATTTAATTATTAAAATTTACATATTGAAATAATTTCATATCGCAATAATAAGAAAATCAATATTAATTTTTTATGATTAGTTAATATATTATAAATAAAATTTAAAATAGAAGTATACATGCATATAAATAACTAGATTAGATGGAGATATTGTGTGCATACAATAATGCAGTAGTATATTAGATTTAACAAATGAAAATTATAAAGTATAATATTATATAGAAGCTGATGGCTATAAAACCCGATTGCTATTTTTTTTATATTTATGTTGTTAGTGAACATTAGGATGTGTTGCTAGATGGCGTTAAATGGTGGTGAAGAAGGGTGGATAAAGTACTGTGTTGGGTATTCAAATTTAAACAATAGAATGCACTGAATTTCTTACATTTTTTTTTAAATATGGGATTACCAAATTGTGGTCCGGTGATCAAGGATCATCACAGTTATTCTGTGGTAGATTGTAAAGGGTGGGTAGAGAAAGACCATGGTGGTTAAACAACTGAACCACATAAAAGTAGTATAGTGGGTGTGTTGTGTTGTATATGTTAAGATCCATTTTAGATTCCTGTGTCGTCCACCTTTCTTAATAGTTGATTCTCACGCATCCTTTCTTAGAGATTATACTTAGGTGAAACATAGCACGTGGAATGAAGATGAATGTAACCCGGCTTTGCAGCAGAACCCTAAAGTGAGCTAGTGGGGTAATATACGTGCTAGGCTGCATTAGTATAGCCGTGAAATGGAAAGATTTGTGCTGAAGGTCTTAGGTCGTCGAATGGAATACATCCATAAATTTTTTTATATGTGAGTATTCAAATAAACATGCAAATGACGCACAAAAATATGGTATTTAAATGTCACAATACGATAATTGAAATTATCTTAGCACAAAAATTGTTTTTTCATAAAGATTGTTACAATTGGCGCCCAACAATATTATTCAGACATAGCGTTTCACTTAAGCTATTTTATTTTCTTTTCGTCTCAACAATTAAAGTATTTAATACACTAAATAGCTGAAGTGAACTATGAAGTATAATCTCTTCCTAACCGTATCCTAATATTCCCATGATCAATTCCCAAAATCCTATACTTAGTTATCAGTAGTAGTCAAATTAAATCTTGAACAACATCAAAGTATGTCCCAGATGTTAAGCTTAGGGCTACATTCTGCGTTGCAACTTGGATGCTGTTTAGGATAGTAGTTAGTCGATTTCGAACTAAAACAAAATATTAGAGTGTGTCTCAGAAGTATAAAATTATTTAATTCACTCTGCATTGCGACTCTGTATAAGCTGTGAAATCATTAGCTATTTAAATTGTGCCCCGACTGGATGTTATAATTGTGTCCTGATTTGTAGTAGTTATGTACAGTCACGTGTCGATTATCACGTCCAGTGTCAGTTCACAGTGTACCATTAAGATTTAAAATTATTGTATGACCCGTCTATAGTGCTATGTAGCAAATATTCGTGTAGCGACAAGAATGAATATCACATATAGTGGTACAACATAACTTAAAAGAAAATTAATATATCAGAAGTTTAACAAATCCTTTTAGTGCTTCAACACGCCTACATATTAATCCAGTGCATTACCCAAGAACACATAATCTCCCCTCTTCACCACCAAATTTATGTAAACTACTTATAAAGAAATACTTATCGAAAAATTTAGTATATCTTACCGTAATTTTATAAATTAAAGTAACTGATAGGATTACTGAATATATAATTATAGAAGAAAAACAGATGATCTAAGTTAATTATCGATATAATAAAAATATTCACATATATTCGCATATTTAAAACTTAGAATTAACTACAAACATATATAATAAACAATAATAATAACTACTAGTTTTTTTTTGAAATATTTAATAGATCAGTTTATTTGATAATATCGTATTGTTACTATAATTATATAGAACCATACATATTAAGTTGGTACATTTTACATAAGTAATTTCAAGTTAGTTGAAGGCGGTCTTACAATATTGTATATATTAATCATTTAGTGCCTCTGATCTATGATAAAGCCACATTAATTATATGTAAACTATATTATAGCCGATCAAACTACTTTATATAAAATTATAAAAATTTATAATACAGCTGATTATTTGTAATAATTAAGTACAGCTGATCAAATTATTTATTCATAGTATGTCAATTTATTTATACAGCTAATTAACTTAATACTGTTAGTAATAGCTGATCAAACAATTTTATATAAAATTCCATTAATTTATAATACAGCTGAATTATTTGTAATAATTAAGTACAGCTGATCAAATTATTTATTCAAATTAAAAAAAATTATAATACAGCTGAATTATTTGTAATAATTAAGTACAGCTGATCAAAATATTTACTCAAATTATAAAAATTTATAATACAGCTGGTTTATGTAAAACAATTATTCACAGCTAATCAAATTATTTATTCATAGTATGTCAATTTATTTATACAGCTAATTAACTTAATACTGTTAGTAATAGCTGATCAAACAATTTTATATAAAATCCCATTAATTTATAATACAGCTGAATTATTTGTAATAATTAAGTACAGCTGATCAAATTATTTATACAAATTAAAAAAATTATAATACGGCTGATTTATTTAAAACAATTATTTACAGCTGATCAAAACATTTATTCAAATTATAAAAATTTATAATACAGCTGATTTATTTGTGATAATTAAGTACAGCTGATCAAAATATTTACTCAAATTATAAAAATTTATAATACAGCTGGTTTATGTAAAACAATTATTCACAGCTGATCAAATTATTTATTCATAGTATGTATGTCAATTTACTTATACAGCTAATTAACTTAATACTGTTAGTAATAGCTGATCAAATTACATTATATAAAATCCCATTAATTTATAATACAGCTGAATTATTTGTAATAATTAAGTACAGCTGATCAAAATATTTATTCAAATTATAAAAATTTATAATACAGCTGATTTATTTAAAACGATTATTTACAGTTGATCAAATTATTTACTCAAATTACAAAAAAATTATAATACAGCTGATTTATTTAAAAAAAAATTATTTACAGCTGACCAAAATATTTATTTAAATCATAGTTGAATAAACTATTTGTTAATTTGAGAATTATACTATTACATAACACAGCTGATTCAATAAATAAAATATATTACAATCTACAGCCTAAATCAATATTTATTTATAGATCTCTATATAAACTTTTTAATTTTCAGGCCCCTCCGATTCGGGTTTTTCCTTATTAACATTTATTGATATATAGGATATACAAATACATAAATACTATCCTTCTTTTGTAACGGTTCCCTTGGTCTGGCCTCACAGCATATCTAAAATACAAAAAAATTAAAAGAAAAATTATTAATAAACGTAGTGGTTTGAAGTTGGTCTATACAAAATAAAATGCCGCAAGATAAGATGAACAATCAAGCTAATAATAATTACAACTCGCTAGAGCAAGACATGGAGAATGAAATGGATAAAATAAGAATCAGTACACAGGCACAAATCAATAATAACAATTTCCCTGAACTAAGAAGAAACCCACCACGAAATCGTAAAAGTGTGTTTAGTGATGATATATGGCAATTAGGCAATGGTAATGAAAGATTCTCATTCGACCAAACGGCATTTACTCCAATCAGAGAACGTGCTACAGTAATCAATGACCAGATGGTTATTGGCAAAACCAACAACTTAAATAAAAATACTGGTGCAACGGCTAAAATTAAAAACAATAATAACCTCGCCACGAATAACAATCGGTCTCCGACTACTGCAAAACACAGTCCAAAGAATCAGACAAATAAAGCCTCCGAAATACTAACATCTTTAGAGAGAGCAAGAGAATCATTATCACCAACAAATAGCAATAATGATTATACACTAAATAATGAAATAAACATCAATGCTAATTTTAACCATATTGAAAAGCTGATTAGGTCAACAGTGGAGAAAGCACAAGCTGAAACAAGTAGTCTAATCCAATCGGAACAAGCTAAAGTCAATATGAAACTAGCTAGCAATAGTCTCACCATCAGAAAATTGCATGAATTGGTGAACCAACAAAATAGTGCAATTCATGAACTATGGTCAACTGTTCAGCAACAAAATAACAAGATAGGAACACTGAACAGAAAATTGATGAGATTCAACAATAATCTACAAGCCAACGTGTTATATAACACACAGGATCCTGTAACTGATGAAGACATTGACAATGAAATTGAAGCTATGCAGGAGAACTTAGGAAACAGATTCAACAACCAGAGACGTGTGCGAATATCACCCAACTACACATATGGTGAACCACCAAACATCATAATACCAAACAACAACAATTTAAATATACGTCAAAGGAGTGTACCAGAATACCACCATAATACACAACGTAGCCCATTATCATACTGGCGTATAAAATTTGATGGTAGTACTACAATAGTTGGTGACTTCATACAAAAGATAGAATCCATAGCTGAAGGACAAAGATTAAGCTTGGAGCATGTGTGTGACAATATCTTCCTAACACTCACTGGAAAGGCTGAAGATTGGTATTTCCGATATCGACACGAGTGTCGTGAAAAAGGTATCCCAGTCACATGGTTGACTTTAAAAACGGCTATGAAAAAGCAATTTCAAGGGCACAAGACTCAGTGCGAAATTATAAAAGCAATACTTGAGCGTAAGCAAAGTGAGCATGAATCTTTCGATGACTTCTACACAGCCATTCACCGAATTAAATCGCAGTCAGACGAAAATATTTCTGAATCAAAACTATTAGAAATGATAAAGATAAATATGCGCTATAAGATCTATGCTCTAATTAATGCACCTCTGATTGAGACACTGGATGACCTCTATCACAAAGCTAGGAAAGCTGAAAATTACCTTGCCTCGAGAAATACCTACGTAAGGCCTAACCCGACACGGCATGTAAACGAGGTTGATGACGGTGGCGAAACAGATGGGAGTGTAGTCGACGAGGTAGAGGAATTAGGTGCCAAACCAAAGAGAGAGCGGAGATGCTGGAACTGTGACGATCCATCACACCCTCACCACTTTTGCACAGTCTTCCCAAGGAAAAAATACTGTTTCCTATGTGGTGAAAAAAATGTTTTTACCAAAGATTGCCCGAACAAACATCCGGAAAACTACAAAAGGGGCGAGCGGGTCACTGTACCAGTAGCTCGTCCATAGAAAAACCACCATTTAACACCAACATCAATATCAACATATACAAAACTGACGAACACAAGACACCTGAAAATAATAAAGAGATTAAAATAACAACATCAAATACAAACGATATAAATATCAAGACTAATGAAAACGAAACTAATAATATTAAACCAGAATTAAAAATTGATTTAAATTCTATAAGGATTCTAGAACAAGATAACACAACAGCAAACCCAACAAAGACAACAACTCACCCGAGCCTACATGAAAGATGGTTAAATTATAACAAAATCAGAAACAAAATATTCAATGAAGACCACAAAAATAAAAAAATCATAGCATGCAGAGAAAGGTACAAGAATAGGAAAAAGTTCAGAAACCTAATAGACAGTATGAATATAAATGAAACTGGCGACAATAGAATATATTTAACTGTAAGCTTAAATGGACAACCAGTAGAAGGACTATTAGACAGTGGATGTACAATAACATGTATTGGACAAGGACATATCCATTTACTAGAAAAATTGAACACCAAAATTAAGCCTTATACCGGAAATATTAAAACAGCTGGTGGAAACAAACAAGAAATCTTAGGTAAAATCACAATACCAGTAAAATATAAGGAAGATGTGGACGATATGGACATATTGGTGGTACCATCCCTCAAACAAAAATTATATTTGGGAATAGATTTTTGGAAAAAGTTCAAGTTAGCTCCACATATCATCTCAGAAGTAGCCTGTGAAACAGAAATAAATCCTAATGAACACCAGCTTACGGCTGATCAGAAAATAATTTTAAAGAGCATTATATACAAATTTCCAGATTCCGAAATATTAGGCCTAGGACAAACTACTTTCGAAACACACACGATTGACACAGAAGGAGCAACACCGATAAAATTTTCATATCCAGATTTATCACCTTATAAGCAAAAATTAGTAGATCTAGAAATAAAACGTATGTTGGATTTAAACGTCATAGAACCCTCAGAAAGTCCATGGTGCTCACCGGTTATGCTTAAAATCAAACCCAATAAGGTAAGACTCTGTCTTGATGCAAGGAAGCTCAATAGTGTAACTAAGAAGGATGCCTTTCCGTTGCCACACATCAATGGTATTTTAAGCCGACTAGGAGATACACATTTTATCTCCGCAATTGATTTAAAGGACGCCTTTTGGCAAATACCATTGGATGAGCAGTCAAAGGAAAAGACAGCCTTCACGGTTGCTAACGGTCCTTTGTATCAATTCAGGGTAATGCCTTTTGGGCTTTGTAATGCGGCTCAGCGGATGTCCAGACTAATGCTTAAAGTATTAAAAGGTATATCTCCAGAACATCGAGCGAGGATCTTCTGCTACATTGATGATCTTATAATATTTGCACCAACTTTCGAAATGCATATGAAAATTCTTGAAGAGGTAGCCAGATGTATAAGAATTGCCGGTCTAACAATCAACATTAAAAAATCTAGATTTTGTTTTAAATATTTAAAATATTTGGGGTACATTGTTGGTGCTGGTGAACAAAAAGTTGATCTAGAAAAAGTAGAAGCTATAAATAAATATCCTACTCCAAAGACGCATAAGATGGTCAGATCATTCTTAGGATTAGCAGGATGGTATAGCAAGTTTATAAATAATTTCTCCAGTATTACAGCACCGATATCCGACTGTCTAAAAAATAAAAAATTTACATGGACTGACACAGCACAGGATAGCATGAATAAAATTAAACAAGCATTAACAACAGCTCCGATACTGAACGACCCAGACTTCAAACGAGAATTTTACATACAATGCGATGCAAGCCTAGTTGGTATTGGAAGCGTAATATACCAAAAAGACAATAATGATAATGAAAAAGTGATAGCATATTACTCGAAAAAACTAAATCCAGCTCAAAGGAACTATGCTATTACAGAATTGGAATGTCTAGCATGCGTAGAAGCTGTAAAAAAATTTAGGTGCTACATAGATGGTATAAAATTCACCATAATTACAGATTGTATGAGCTTGAAATGGTTGATGTCATGTAAGACGCTTACAGGTAGGTTAGCCAGGTGGAGTTTGGCTCTTCAGGGGTTTGATTTCGAGATCGAACATAGGAAAGGTACTAAAAACGTGGTCCCGGATGCGTTATCACGCGGTTTTATAAATGAGTTGTTTTTGGGAGATAACCACGGACCTGAAATCGATCTACAAGATCAGGAGTTTGTGTCGGAGGAATATAATGCTCTGAAAGAGACCATTACAAGTAACAAGGATGCTCTACCAGACTTACTTGTTTCCGATAATTATGTATATCGCAGATGTAAACCACGTTCAGGTGATCCTACAGCAGATGAAAACTCCTGGAAACTCTGGGTTCCATCTGGCCTAACTGAGAAGGTGATAAGAGCTTCACATTGTCCAGCAAACAGAGCACATGGGGGAATAGCGAAAACCTTGGCACTAATTAGGGAAAAATTTTATTGGCCGAATATGTCAGTGCAGGTTAATGAATTTGTCAAGACATGTGAAATATGTAAAGTTACGAAAGATTGTACACATACGTTACGTAGCATTATGGGAAGTCAACATGTAGTTGAAAGAGTTTTCCAATATCTATATATTGATTATCTAGGCCCGTACCCCAGATCCAAAAAAGGAAATGCATACGTGCTGGTGGTCCTCGATAAGTTAACAAAATTCGTGTTCCTGAAAGCCTTAAAAAATGCTACAGCAGATAAAACCATACTATATTTGAAAGAAGAAATATTTGACATATTTGGTGTACCTGAAACAATTCACACTGATAATGGTATACAATTTAAGTCAAAGGAGTTTCAGAATTTTATTAAGAACTATAGCATTAAACATTTTAAAACTGGACTGTACGCACCACAGAGTAATGCATCAGAAAGAGTAAATAAATCAGTAATAGCTGGAATACGAGCCTATATCAGTGAAGATCAAACACATTGGGATCAAAACTTAAGTAATATTGCCTGTGCACTTAGAACAGCTACACATCAATCCACTGGAAGTTCACCATATGTTTTAGTGTTTGGTACTAACTACATTCCGCACGGATCATGCTATGAACTGATAAAAAAACTTGACAGCCTAAACGAAAATACTGAAATCTGCTTAAAAAAAGACAAATTACAAATAATTAGAAACAATGTTATGCTGAATCTTAAAAAGGCTCATGAAAAACACCAGAAAACATATAACCTGCGCAGCAGAAAAATAAAATATATACCTGGTCAGGAAATATACAGAAGAAATTTTGTATTGAGCAATTTCAAACAACAGTTTAACGCAAAATTAGCTAATAAATGGAATAAATGTCGAGTAAAAAAACTAGTCGGTAATAACATGTATGAATTAGAAGACATGCAAGGTAAGACTATAGGGTTATATCACACAAAGGATTTGAAACAGTAGTATATATATATCCCGATTAAAAAAAAATCTACTAGAGAATTATATGCCCGGCTTAATCTCAGGGTTGTGGCGTGCCCCACGTTTTATGGTAACATATAAAAAAATTATAAGGTTGATAAATAATCATGAATTCAATATAGGTATATATATATATATCAGAAAGCACAAATAGAAATAATTATACCATGTCCATGTGGTCAAAAACACTCCTCTTTCAGACACAGATTATACTATTAATTATACATATATTTTCCGTGTATCTGTGCCTGTTTTGTGATGTTCGTGTCCAAGAGTACCTAAAAATATAAAAAAAAATTAAAAAAAAAAGAGAATCCTTAGTTAGTTAGGAACGAATTCCTGTAACCTATTTGTTTTGTTGTTTACAGCTCGGATATTGTCATAATTATATAATCTTGTCCTTCATCTTCATTATTAATTAATTATTATTATAATCCAGAGGTATAAGATTTATATTTGCCATGTTTGTTTACGTTTATGACTTAGCAACATAAAAGTGGTTATATCCACGAATTTGTGGTATATTCAACAAATGTAGTAAGCTATAGTGCAACTACAAAATTAACAATGTTATCCACCAGAGGTCGTATACTTGTTGAAAAGGCAATAGAAATTATAAATCAATAAAATAATAATAATAAAATAAGGGGAAACTAAAAAGGGATATTTCCTTTTCGGAGACAAGATCAGGCGATGTTAATTATAGTAGTAGTGGGAGAATAAAAGATCCACTAATAATAACAAATATCTGCTGATAAGGGAATTTGATAAAAGTTATTGATAGGTAAAGTGAGTTGCTAAGGATAAAATCATAAAAAAATCAGTAGCAGGAAAATATAATAAGCTTAAAATATCATTTTTATAAATTTACGAAAATATATAGATAGTGAGTGATAAATATATAATAGATTTTGTTATGTTAAAATAATTAGTGTAAATTTATTTAGGTAAATTAATAAATCATCTGATACTAAATAGTACGATACCATAAGAAATATATAGGAATAGGAAAAATTAATGTAAGGAATCAGCAGTTTAGTTTGGAATAGAATAAAGAATATATATTGATTTTTTTTTCTTATTAGTGATGAAAATAAAAAAAAAACAGAAGGATAAGAATTCATTCTTCTTCACAAAATATAACAGCTAATATACAGCCTGGACAACGCTGAACCAGGTGAGACTGTGTCGTTCTGTGCTATTGTGAAGTGTACATATTTTATTTTTTTTCATTGTGTTTTAGGTGAGCGGTCTAGACATTCCAGGATAAGCTTGGTGCTGGGAGGTTTGCGCGTGAAGCTGTCAACAACGTAAGCTGCCAATTGGCATAAAAGGAAACTGTAAGTCAGTAATTTTTATATTAATTGGTAAAATCCGGAGAATGTAGATTCCGTGAATCTATAACATAGTGGAGGAGTGAAGTGTGTTCCCGACATAGTAGGGCGGGCACACAGTTTTTGTCTGGGTTAGTAATCCAGGTTGTATGAAATTTGGTGCAATAAAGATATCAATATGAATATATAAAATAATGAATAACATTCATTAACAAAGCATTTAATTATTAAAATTTACATATTGAAATAATTTCATATCGCAATAATAAGAAAATCAATATTAATTTTTTATGATTAGTTAATATATTATAAATAAAATTTAAAATAGAAGTATACATGCATATAAATAACTAGATTAGATGGAGATATTGTGTGCATACAATAATGCAGTAGTATATTAGATTTAACAAATGAAAATTATAAAGTATAATATTATATAGAAGCTGATGGCTATAAAACCCGATTGCTATTTTTTTTATATTTATGTTGTTAGTGAACATTAGGATGTGTTGCTAGATGGCGTTAAATGGTGGTGAAGAAGGGTGGATAAAGTACTGTGTTGGGTATTCAAATTTAAACAATAGAATGCACTGAATTTCTTACATTTTTTTTTAAATATGGGATTACCAAATTGTGGTCCGGTGATCAAGGATCATCACAGTTATTCTGTGGTAGATTGTAAAGGGTGGGTAGAGAAAGACCATGGTGGTTAAACAACTGAACCACATAAAAGTAGTATAGTGGGTGTGTTGTGTTGTATATGTTAAGATCCATTTTAGATTCCTGTGTCGTCCACCTTTCTTAATAGTTGATTCTCACGCATCCTTTCTTAGAGATTATACTTAGGTGAAACATAGCACGTGGAATGAAGATGAATGTAACCCGGCTTTGCAGCAGAACCCTAAAGTGAGCTAGTGGGGTAATATACGTGCTAGGCTGCATTAGTATAGCCGTGAAATGGAAAGATTTGTGCTGAAGGTCTTAGGTCGTCGAATGGAATACATCCATAAATTTTTTTATATGTGAGTATTCAAATAAACATGCAAATGACGCACAAAAATATGGTATTTAAATGTCACAATACGATAATTGAAATTATCTTAGCACAAAAATTGTTTTTTCATAAAGATTGTTACAAATTTTCGGCACTATTTATCAATTATAATACGCACATAATAAAATATAATAAAAAAAACTTTGACTTTACGTAAAGGGATAAAACCATAAAACTCGTGGTTTGAATTCACGGCTTAATTCGTGATTCTACGCTAGATTAGCTCGCATATGTCTTGGAAAGACTCTATAAATGTAATTAATGACAAAAGAATTCAATAAAATTAAAGACATTGCATCAAAAAATGATAAATTTTGAACAGTAACAAACAATATTTATTTAGATGCCTGGCAATATTTATTTATTAATGTAGGTAAACTATTAAAATTAGAAGATTGAGATATTTTTTAATTTATATTTACATTAACAACAATTTTTAATATACTAAACCCAAAATTCTATAAACTTTTCTATAAATCACAACAAATACAAATATCGATTATGTTTATAAGTATATTGTTTTAATTCGTATATATAAATATTTAAACAGTCGGCAGTGTTAAAATTACAAAATTAAATTTATAATATTTTTTAGAATTTTCTTAGTAATAACGGTAAATAATTAAAAAAATAAGTTTACAAAAACCAATTTATCAATTTTAAAATTATGAAACAATATTTATTGGGTGTTTCTAAAAAATTACATAAAATATTTTTTACCCATTGCACAAAATAAACTTAATTGTAGTTTGTGACTTTGTCAAACCGATATGTACCTAAAATAGGCCACTACAGTTACCTGATTAAAACGACAAATTTCCAACTATGGAAAATAAAGAGAAATATATGGGTTTACTTAAAACTAACATGCCGGGACAGCGGAACTTTCCGTGAGTTTCATTTTTTTCATAAATTTCGAAAAATCCTACTGGACGTAACTTTTCGAACATTGACCTACTGAACGCAGCTTTTTGATCTAAAAATAAATAAACAATAAAAATCAAAAACTAAAAATATGATTTCACTTATTCTTGTCTTTAACAATTAAAATGTTTATTTAACAATCATAAATGGATCAATGATATTTTAATTAAAATGTCCAAAATTATATAAAAATATAAAATTTCTTATATAAAAAAATCAATATCAAATAAAAGAGTATAGAATTTAATTATCAACGTTTACTTTTATTAACAATATATTTATGGCTACTTTTTTTGACCACCTAAAATAACTCGCGAGAGCTCCCCGCATTCAAACGACAAAGTTCCCATTTTCGAAAATGAAGGTAAATTTGCAAATTTTGTCGCAATTCGCAAGTCTTTATAATCGCTGCTCAGACCTCTACCAAATTCCCTGCTATATACTTCGGTAGAGAAAAATCTATTGAGAAATATTAATTTCTACTAAGACTGTTTCTAATATAATAGCGAAATGCAATAGTTTTTACCGTACTGACCATGTTCTTTGATATTTATTTATTATTTAATAAATAAATCCGCTAATTTTGTGTAATAATATTTTTTGTATATTGGTAAATCAAAATTTTTGTTGTTGTATCGTTCATATTTGATCAAAAGAAACAATGAAATTCATATTTATATGAATCAAAACTACGACATAAAAAACACAAGGCAGACAAAGCCATAGACGAAAGGTCGACATTAGAATCCATATTCTAAATAAATTGCATCTTATTTAAAAAGTAATTATACCGTTAAAAATTATCCATTTTACTTCTGTCCAATTAGATTTTTATCCATAACAATCTTTTTTCATACATGTCGATATTGGATCCATTTTAGCATTTAGTCAAATCGTCTATGTCGGACTTATAATTTAGTTGCTTTTACAGTATACAATTAATTTTTAATCGAAGTACTAAGTGGATTATTTACCCGTCTTGCAATATATTGTTATTTCTTTGTCAGAATCTGTTGTATTAAATCGGTAAGTAAGTAAAAAAAAATACAAGGCATGTATCACATTATCAAAGTTATAAATAAGAAAATCTCTAATTCAAACATTGTTTTTATATATTATAGAATTATAGTTATACAATATCAGCCAAATCTATTTATTTCTTAGTACAACCTCGAACCTCAAATTTTTATATTAAAAAATCTCTTGAAGCACTAATATATTATATGAAAATTTATAAAAAAAAATTGTGTTAAATTTAAACAGCTATTTTTTCATTTTTCATAAATATGCTATATTTTTTAATATTTCAATTAGATTCTTTTAGTTAAAAAAGTGCAAAGAATTGATATAACTTGTATATTACATTAAAATAATATTGTATAACTATAGGATATAAAAACAAGATTCATCTCTACCTATTAAAATTTCAAAACGACCTGTGAAAACAAAATAGAGCGATTGGTAGAGCTCAACTAAAATTATCTTGCATTTAAATCTATAAAAGCTCAATTATTTATGAGAAAACTCCACTACTGGAAAGTTCACCAAAAAAATTAAGTAAAAAGTACACATAAAAATTATATTCAATATAAAAACCAATAACATACTAATACACTATAGCTTCCACTGTACCTTGTAATAAAACTCCCCAAAATAAATGTATATTGAATTTACTATAATATTAATTAAGAAATATCTAATTATGTATTAGAAAAACATATCAACAATTAACCAATGTTATTGTTAATTTAAAAATGAAATAATTTTTAAAATTTCATTAATTATTTATGATATTTTCGATATTGATGAATCGCTTTTGAAACTTTTGAATCTGATTACTAGTTTGAATTTTCTCCTAATTCATTTATTTCATAAGTCGTTATCATCATTTTCTCATCTGTACTATCATTACTGTCGGAGGATGGAGATTGTGTTGATGTGGCAGCCTCCTGAAATAAAAAAAAAAAATATGTTACAAATTTATAGTTTATTATTCTTATTTTACACACTCTCAATAATCACGAATCCTAAACTCTTTATTTAAATTAGAATTCTCTTTTGCAAGATTTTGCAAAATCTGCGACAATTTACATATATATTTAAGCAATTCAAATACGGGTGGAATTTCTTTAATTCAAATTATCGATTATTGAATGTTGAACCATTTACTGCCAGCGCAGGCTGGTTAACCGGATTTAGAAAGATAATGGGACTAAAATGGAAATGCTTTACGGGAGATGCTCCAGAAGCAAACAAATATGTAACTGCAGATTGGATGACATTTAAAGATGATCCATGCCAAAGTGGTGAATATGGAAAGGAAAGAATGACAATATTACTGAGCACCAATATTGTTGTGCACCTGAATGAAATAAAAAATGGGAAAAAGAAATGAGAATTTTAGTTAAATCAGCAAGACCTAAGATACATCGGAAAATTTAGAAAAATTCTATTGGACAGAAGGACTTCAAATTTCTACTAGATATACTTTTCTATGGTGAAACTGGTAAAACAAAAATTCTTTTGTTAATTTTGCTTTAATAAGATTTAATAACAAAAATTAAGATTTGTAAAAATTATAAAATATATATTTTAAAGTTACATAAATTAATAAAATTTTCTTTCGAAAAAAAGCGTTGAAGGTCTTAAATGCCAACATAATTTAAATTAAGTTGTAAAATTAATTTGTAAGATTAATCTTAGTCCATAATTTAACAGCTATATAGTTAACCTTTTTAATTTATTTTTATTTGTAATATACATATTACCAAAAAGTATATACATCAAGAGTATGCACGTCATATACAACTTTTAAGAAAAATTTAATTAAAATATTCCAATTTATAGTACTCCACAAACCATATGTTTAGGAAAGGCTTCAGAAAATCTTTATAATTGAGTTTCTGTTGAGCAAAAAGCTTTACAATATTTTTATGCTTAATATTCAAAGCAATAATTCATATATGGAATATATATGAATATTTTGCATATAAAATTTACTTCATCTTCTAAAGTAAATATTTCCATTTTAACAGCGATGATCTATTTTTTTTTTCATATGTATTTATAAAGGTATTTTAATTCCCTCCAAAAAAGTCCGCGTAAAAGGTATTTTCCGACAAGTAATTTCGGAAATATAAGTAATTTTATCAACCCATCTTTTTAAGAGTAGTATTTTTTAGTTTCATATCAAATAAGTTTAAGTTTAGTTTAATATCAAATAAGTAATTATAATCTTGATTTAATTTATACAGCAGTACATTTGATAAATAGTTTTAATAAACCTGCTGTTATTATCATTCCCACGAATCCAATTTTTTTATGGGAATGATTATAATATAAGGTCACAATTTAAATTGCGTAAAATGGCTATATATAATTATAATTGATTCTGCGGATAACGACAAATCAATCAGCAATTTCTTAGTAGCTTTCAGAAATCAAGCATTCCTCACTAAGAAATTGCCGGAAACATGACAAATAAAAATATATTTAAATTTGCCTGTGGAAAAAAGTAAATTGTGGATTTTTTAATTATCAATGTATTTACAAGAAATCACTATTCTTTCTTTATATTTTATCATTAGCTGATCACGCTTCAAGATTAGAAGATAAAGTTAACATAACCAATTATTAATTATATTTTAACATACATTCAAAGAAAAATATACACAGCCAGTGATTTATACCATTAAGACATTTAAAAAGAAAATAAACATAATATCTCAATGGTACACACTACCGAATTCAGACATATATTTTCCTCAGTATCATATTTGATGTGAAATTTATTAATCTGTGTTACTTCAAAATTATAATTCAATTAAATGTTATATTTTTTCTTAAGCTCGATGATATAAGATACCGTCTAAAAAAGTTTATTTGCAACTGGTCAGCCACTGGTTTTCACCTAGGTAAAATAAGGCACACTCTGTATCTGTACAGTTTTATACAGATATGTGATTCTTATATTTAAAGTCAATTTACAAATTTATTTATGAAATAGCACATATAAGATTGCCGAATCTTATGTAGGTGCATTTTAATTTTAATCTTAGTTTAATAATATTTAAGGATTTTATGTTATCTTATATCTTATATTATATGAAAAAATTGTGATTAGTCGCTAATTTATTTCCTTTATAAAACAGTTGCACAATAATAATATAAATAATTCATATTAAAATAGGCGGTCCATATTGTAAATAATTAGCTTAAATCCTAAATCGTAATCCTTCATTGTTTGGTATTAAATGTATTAGTTTATTCAAATACCGAATCACATATAAAAATATATAATATAGTTTTTTTTAAATTTCAATGTAAGCTGATAAATTTACTATACATACTCCACAAATAAAATAGAGAATCACTGCAAATTTTACCTTTTAGGTGAGTTGTTTTGTATATACAGAGTAGGTCATAATCAAAAAGCATATATAGGAAGAAAGCTAAACTCATATAATAACTTTTTTGTTTGTAAAATATTAGAAAAGAAACTGATTTTTCTTAAAGTAAGGAGTTTCTGGCTGTAACGCTCGTATTTATACTGCAATGCTTGCTTACATACAAGCGCTATTTGAGATAACGGCTCTCGGATTTTTGAACACCATAACCTCGAGTTCGGTTCGTAAATAAAATCTTTTAACTGAAAATGAGCTTCATAACTTATAATCAGATTTTTAATAAATCCATTTTAATTTTTGGCCAATAATATTGAGATTTGTCCAAAAAAGAACAAACAAAGCATACTGTACACTTAAGCAGTGAAATTTGTAATAAAACTGTGGATATTGGACAAAGCGAAATAAATTATCTCCGTAAAAAAAGTAAACATCAAAATTCTAACCATAGTTGCAAACATAAGACTACATACATCGAAAATATGGTATATTGGATACTTAAGTAATCACACGACGAATTCTTGTTAGGTAAATTTTTTAAGTGATATTATTTTTCAGTTACACAAAAAAAAAAAATCATTTTGTATATTGTATAAAACATAAAAATGATATTTAAAAAAGTATGTATACGAAACAGATATTAAATTTATAAACAGCATGTTGAACTATAGCCCACCCTGTATAATTGCAACCCTATAATTATATAATTGTAACTAATATGTTGGTAATATTATGTGGATGTAGATCATAATTGAATATAAAGCACCTTACCGAAATTGGCAGCTTTTTTTGGGGCTTATATAGATATATACATAGATTTAACGGCTCCATAATTATATTGAAAACCAATTATAATATGCATAAAATTTAAGTAATTACATAAGTTTTTATATCCGTTTTGTTTACAATTTTTTAACCTGTTTAATGCTGTATAGAGGTGGCGGTGGTGGTATTAGCGACTGTTCTTGTTGCGATGATTGTATTGAACCTGTAGGTACCCATATTATTTGGTTATTTGTTGCCGTTGATCCAGACATTGCTGTAGACATAACTGTCGCATTGACTACAGTTGATGCTGTTGAACTTCGTATATTTTTTGAAGATATTTTTTTTCTCTTAATTTTTTTGGTACAACTTGTGGTTGCATCTGGTATTGATATTACAACAAGAGGTGGATCAATTTCATTACTAGTTGGAATATTCTGTTTGTTACTCTCGTTATCGTGTTTACTGACGATGTCACCACAATCAGCTTGCAATAAGAGTTGCTTATTTATATTGGTTTTAATATCTTCATCAGATATAAAAGGTTTCACTTCGGATACCGAATCAAACTAACATAACAAAATAATATAGAAAATAAAAAATAATAAATAAAAAAATATATAAAATTATAAACTATAATAGATAATGACTACACAATTATTTTACAAAAAAAATAAACTTACATTATTTCTTGATTTGGTATGTGTTTTGATGTGTTTGGACAGGTGGTCACTCCGCATAAATTTCTTGTTGCATTCTGAGCACTGGAAACGTTTTTCACCTGTATGTGTCCGCCTATGCCTTTGCAATTCATCTGATCTTGTAAAACGCTTTCCACAGAATAACCATGAACACACAAATGGTCTCTCACCTAAAAATATTTTAAAACTTTGTTTTACATAATATCTCCTCTTTAACTTACTTCGGGTAATACATAAAAGCAGTAACTTTTTTTTTAAAAAAAAAATTCTTCCTTCATAACAGGTTTTTATTTTTGTTTACTATTTCTGGTTTTTAAAGTTTTCTTTAAACTCCTTTCGTAATTATTAAGGTGATACGATAACTGAATTTCCACTTTAAAGGCAAAATTAATCATTACATTTATTAAAATGCAATAAAAAAAATCATTTTTAATAGCTAAGTACAACTATAGTTTTTTATTGATTATCGAATATTAACTTTATTATTTTTGTTTCTCTGAGCACTGATAATAAATAAATATGTTAAAGTTCAAACCAGACATTGTAGTTGCTGATCATGCGTGCTAGGTCATTGTTAAATATAAAAATAAATCATTATAAACAGTGACATCACGATAAATCATTTTAAATTTTCTTTTCATTAGTCTGTACTATAGTTTTCGGTGATTAGAGTATCTTCATTTTTATTTTGTATTGTAAACATTTTATATTTCTATGAGAATTATTTTTTTAATCGAAAATCTTTAATAACATAGGGATAGTATTATTAACCATAATAATTATTCATTATTATCGAAATATTAATTACTGATACTAATAATTGTGAATTACAGAATGCAACAGGAAGAATTTTTAAAAAAATGACAAATTGACATAAAAATATTGTTCCTGTCGCAATAGATACTGAGGAACATTGATAATAACTACTCGTACGAACTGCCATTTTGCATACCAAAATATGTCTATGTTTATACTATACTATTTATCATAAATTTAACGAACCGAATGAAATTTATAATTTCCAACGATATTTGAAGCGATAAATTGATTATGTTAAAATATTCAAACCATTTATACTGGAATAAATTTATCGTATCCGCTCTATAATTATCAACCTTAAAGAGAGTAGTCTGAAAAAATTAATTTTAATCTAATAATAAAAAAGTAAAAGGCATATGAAATATTTTTTTAGAAAACAAAATAAAATTGGGCAATGATAATAAATTTCATATTATGAAAACTGACAAATTACACTTAAATAAAAATTAGAATATGCAAATAAGGAAAGAGTATTAAGATATTAAAAATACTAGAAATAAATAATACATGGCAAATGGCTGTATTATTAAAATAATCGCAAAAATCTGAAAATATAAGATCATTCAGGTTATAAGAAAGTCATGGGAATTAATTCTTCCCTTTGATATATATACTATTAATTATTTTATAAAAATTAAATGATAATTTATATTTGTTCAGGAAGTCATCACATTTTATAAAAACTTTTTACAAATTAGATAATTTTGCATAATTTAGTGCATTAAAAATATGAAAAAAAGTTAATTACTGCTAATTAAAAATTAGAAAATGTAGGACAAAAAAGGGACAAAGTGAAGTTTTGGTCAATGTTTTCTTGAAAACAATACTTTCTTCGCAACTCGGAAAACAAAAATAGTTGATTTGGCTAATAATTTATTTGTGTTTAATTACCAAGAGAACATAATAGTTTCATTGCTTTATTCTTTATTTATATTGTCGTGTATATTGTATATCTGCATTTACGTCATCAGCAAGTATTTTATTTTGGCTTTATATATTTTTTATTTCGGATTAGCGTTTACTTTAATAAATGGGAAATTTTAGCAAAAACCCACTGAAGATACAAACATTTTCGCGCAAAAAAAAAAAAAAATCGGTTCTACGAGATGTTCGTGAGCACAAATTACGTTATTTTTATAGTGATTCTGATTAGGATAATTTGACTATCCTGCGTTGAGTTATGTATTTTTGGCGTTGCTGCAGTAACAAAGAAATAAAACGAAGTTAAATCTTTGAATACAAATAAATTAAAATATATGTAGCTATGTTGCAGAAATATATTAAAGATCATCAGCTCAAGATTTTTCCTGGACTGATAATTTAGAAGCGGAAATCAGAATTTTACCATATAAACACTTATTTATGTTATATTTTTCGCACTAATTGAAAACATAATACAAATATGAAAATTTCAAAATGGTGGGTTAAAAATTGTAAGTTTTTTATGTAAAATAACATGTTGTACAATTAAATATTATTAAAAATTAAAATTATCGATTCGGCGCAAAATTTTAATTGAAATTAATACATCATATATCATTCTGATAAATTCTATTAATTCTCATAATTAATTTTGATCAGTTATACTTCCATTTATAAGGGGTCTACTTCCCTTTTACTATACTTTACCTTAACTGAATCTCTAATCTACTACGATTGCAGTTAACCCTACTACAATTGACCATTACTGAAACTCTAGATACAATAATGAAAGATTATATAATTTTAGTATTATTTATTAGTTTTTAGTCGCATATTACTATTTATAAAGGAAAGTATTGTTAAAAAATGTTTTTTTTATTTATTTATTATTTCATACTTTTTAGTCGGTCAAATATTTTAAGTTTTACACAATATATTTGACCGACTAAAAACTGTAGAATTTTTATATTGTTTATATATTTTTACTATAATATAACATATTATAGTAAAAAATATATATTTGAGCGGTTAATAATAAATAGGTCTAACTCATGTTTCGCGAAAAGTCACTTGCAAAATTAACGGCTCATATATATATATACATATGAATATTTTTTTTATTTTTGGCCCCATATGGCGCTCTTTACCTGAAACATTACCCAAGGAGATGTACTCATCGAGACCTTTAATTTCATACCCCCACATGATTTTTTTTGGGCCCCATTTTCCAGGCCCCACATGGCTCTTGTTGCCCCAAATATTACAATTACTTGCCCCAAAAATATCTGTTCTTCCAGACCTTTAATTTGATGCCCCATATGATTTTTTTGCCCCATTTTTTGGGGCCCCACATGGTACTCGTTACCCGAAACACTACCCAACGAGATGTACTCATCAATACCTTTAATTTGATACCCCACATGACTTTTTTGAAAATAGGCCCAACCTTCCGCCCCCTCGTTGGGCCTTGAAAATTATGTGGCACCGAATGGGTCATATCACGAGCTTAAGTTCTAAATTTGAGTTAAATCGGTACAGCCGTTTAGGAGGTATGCCCAAGTGAAGAAAATATGAATTTTTCTGGCCCCCATATGACACATTTTTCAGGCCCCACATGACCCACGTTGCCCCAAATACTACCATTACTTGCTCCAAAGATATCTACTCTTCCAGACCTTTAATTTGATACCCCACATGATTTTTTTTCATTTTTGGCCCCATTTTTTGGGGGCCCTACGTGGTCCTAGTTACTCGAAACACTACCCAACGAGATGTACTCGTCAAGACCTTTAATTTGATACCCCACATGACTTTTAGAAAATAGGACCAACCCCCCGCCCCCTCGCCGGGCCATGAAAATTTCGTGGCACCGAATGATTAATAACACGAGCTTAAGTTTCAAATTTGAGTGAAATCGGTAAAGCCGTTTAGGAGCTATGCCCAGGTGAGGAAAACATGAATTGTAAATTCAATAAAAGGAAAGTAAAAAATAAATTATATATAAATTTTTCAATACAAAAAACAAAAAAATAAATTAATAAATAAATTTAAAAACAATAACAAATCAGTGTAGTGTTTTTAATTTATCTTCAACGGAAAGCAATGGAAAGTATTTTTTTTTAAATGTACGTTAGTTTCCTCCGATTGATCGTTTTCAAACTAACTTTAATTCAATTTAATGTTTTCAAAAACGTCATGAATATCCCGATACGCGTGCAGGCTAGTTTGCCGTAGACTGAAGGTGTCTACCCATAATATACATATTTTAAATTGCCCAACCATATATTTGAGCAAAATTGTTTTTTTATTTTTCTTCTTTCGAGTCCGTCACAACACGTATCTAATACAAAAATATATATATTTTTAGAAATTCAAAACTGAGTTAACTAATTATCTCAATCATTTATATTTTAATGAACGTAACTCTATATGCAGTTCTCATACTTATGAGGCAAAATTATTAATAAACCAGACGTCAGCTTTATTAATAACTAATCACCAAAACTGTTAACAAATATTGAATTGGACACCATACACTTATTACGTATTTATGTTACAGTGACCACTGTCCAAATATAGTGGAATTAATTAACCACATAATATATACTAGATCCCGCCCAATATGGATATTATGAAGTCCTAACTGGAAGGAATATTGCATAAAAATACTAATTTTGACGAAGAGAATGTGATTACTAATATTTATGATGAATGTGATTACATTAAGATTAAGGAAACCATAATGGAATATATTCATTGAAATATAGCACATAATATAACATCAACGGAAAGAAAGAGATCAATTGTAATTAAATTATATTTAAAGTTAATATTATATTAATTTTATAAAAATTCTATATTAAAAAAGATTCTATTTGTATATGAAAATATAATTTCCATTTTGAGTAGGAAGAGAAAATTTTGAAAATAAATAAGACATTTTTAGCGTAGTCTATTTGAATAACAAAAAAAGTTGTATATGAAAATATTTTGAGTGCATTTTTAAAAAAGAATATTTTAAATTATATATTTTCAGTGTATAGGTATAAATTCATCACCGAATTATTATTTTCTACACGATTATAAAGTAAAAAGGTATTAATCAATATCTCATAATTTTCTGAAATAATACTATAGTAAAAAGCAACAAAATTATATTTAAATTATATATGGGAGTGAAAATATAGGATAAAGAATACAATAAAAAATATACAAAGTGAAGCGAAATTTTTAATCAAACTATTCTCTGAATGAAAGGTTCTAGTTAAAAAATAGCAAACCTGTATGCCACCTTAAATGAGCTCTCAAGTGTGACGTTTTGCCATATACCTTGTTGCATCCAGGAATATGACATATGTGCTGTTTCTTGCGATCAGAATGTTTCTCTCCTTCGGTGCAATTAGGACATGTGCAAGCTACTCTTTTTAGTCTAGGTTTCACTTCAAGATTATCGTTTACATTTATATTGACATTCACTGAGGTCTGACTTTGAGAACCGGTTGTGCCACCAGTGGCACCAGTACTTAAATTCTGTTGTTGAGATGGATGCTGCTGTATTTGAATCGGTGCTGTTTGAATATTTTCTAATACAGATGTTGGTTGAGTGTGCGCAGCTAATCTAGACGTTGCTTGAATTTGTTGTTGCTGAGTTTCATGTTGCTGTGAGTGTTGTGTGGTCTGATGTTGAATCCATTTTATATTATCTTGAGGTTCAGTTTTAATGTTTGCTAACAGTGGTGTAATTTCCGTTGTCGTTGCTGTTGTTTGAACAGGTTGATTAGACGTTGATACTACTGTTGATGTGCTAGATGGTGGCTGAATACTTTGTCCCACTGGATTGGCTTGAATTACCTAATAAATTGTGTTATTTTAACTTTATAATATATTATTATTAATTTGGGTACCTGAACATTTCCGATTCCTGGTATATTTTGAACAGGTAATGTTTGTAATCCAGGAATTGATGGCATTTGAATAATATTTCCAGCATTCGTTTGACGATATTGTTGTAATGCTTGTGTTGGTATAACAGTTATCTGTTGACCTTGCGCATTAGTGATTGTTATTGGCTGAGAACCTTGCTGGGTCGCATTTGAATTTTCCTGATTTCCTTGCGTTTGAGCTTGCTGTTGTCCCCCAGAAGACTGTTGCACTGTATTAGCTATTGAATTAGCACCCGACTGTTGATGACCAACTGAAGTTAGGTTTTGTGCAGTTTGTTGAAGAATAACGTTAGATGGAACGGAGTTCTGGTGTAATGTCATTGGATTCATTGGTGCCAATTGTATTTGTTGAATTTGACCAGATGGTGTAAGAACATTAGCCATCTAAGTGAGAATGAGTGATGAATATAAATATGTTGAACAAATTATAAAAAATATTCACCTGGGCAAATTGTGGGATCAATTGCACTTGTTGTTGTTGCATTAAACCTGGCATAGCTCCAGCAAATGCTTGCAGAGGAACATGTATTGTTTGATAAATAGTTTGCCCATTAAAATTTTGTATTGGTATTTGAATTGGAATAGTTTGAGCTGGCATTGGAAACTGCATGACATGGGGCATACCACCGTTTTGTCGAAGTTGAACATTTTGACCTGTATAAATAAAAAATATTTCAATATTTTAAATTATAAATATAAAAATGCAATACGTATTCATTCCTAATATAATTAAAATATAAAATAAAATTCAATGAAAATTGACTACAAGCATGCTAGGATATAACTACAAAGAAATTCCAATGTAAAAAATGAACAACGTAAAAAGCAGACGCGATCCCACCTTCAAACTTAACCGGTCCTAAATTATTAGCATTCATAACCAATCCATTTATATTTCCTAAGAGTCCATTTGCAGCAGCAACAGATGTTTGTATTTGAATATTAGTTCCTGGTATGGTAATTGTAGCTGGTTGATTTTGATGTTGATTCTGTTGGTTGGGAGTCTGCTGTTGTGAACTCTGTTGGTGAATTTGACTAGTTTGTTGTGTATGCTGTTGCGTTTGATTATTTTGTTGATTGGTTGTACTCGCATTAGTTGTTGAATTGCTACTTGTTGCATTTCCAATTGGAATTGTTATATTTGTTCCTGGTATTGTTATTGTAGTTTGTCCACTAGCTGATATTACATATATAAGCAGTAAAAATGAAATGGAAAATATACTGAACAACGAAGTAAATTTTTGTTTGAAGCTATTTTTTGTAATTATCTATTAATATGACTTATTATTTTATTTTATTATTTATACAAATAATATCTAAATTATAAGTCATCTTAGTTTTAATGTTAGTTTACAGAAATTTTATCATTTTCTAATGCGAAAATTTAATAAATAGAGAAATTATATTTTCTTTTCGAATTAGGTAATTCAAGGTCTGGCAGATTCAATAATTCAATTTTATTTTCTGACTTACATATATAATGTTTTATGATAAAAATAAATAATTCAGAAACCTACCGTTAGGAAGTTGAACCGTTTGTCCCATATTCTGAATAAGTTGGGCTGGAAGAACACCTTGTGATGTCGCTATTGGAGCTTTAATTATCTGGCCATTAGGAGTTATGAAAGCTTGTTGCCCATTAATTTGTATAGACTAATAATCAATAAAATGAATAACTAAAAAATACTATACTAATTAAAAATCATATAAATTTATTTACCTGTGCTCCAGCTAATTGCGGATTCCCCATATTTGGTATGAATAATGCTTCCTGACCATCAACTGTTACAGTCTGCAATGGTTGCACCATTTGAAACATACCATTACCTTGGCCTGAATTTTGTAAAATTTGACCACCCTGTTAATAACAATAAGCACGATTTATATTTTACTATTTTAATTTTAAAACAAACTTGTATAAATTGATGGGGTATTCCCTGTAAATTCTGCAAACTTTGAATATTCAATACTTGTGGTTGCATTTGAGAATTTGACATAAACGTTTTCATATTATCAAATTTTACTGGCTGTGAATTTGTTGACTGAGCTTGTGCATTGTGCATATCTTGCGTCATTGTACCTATTTGCTGTGGTAACAAATTCTGTAACTGCTGTAATGTTATTACTTGTGGCTGGGCCTGCGAATGTTGGTTTTGCATATGGCTTGAACTTGAAGATTGTTGGGGTTGTGAGGCTGCCATTATGGCTGCATTTAATTCATTTCCCTGTATAGTAAAAATAATTAATTTTGCTATATTTTAACGAACGTTATGTAAATAAAATACATGTAAGCCCTGCGCCTGAAGTTGAGCAACAACGGATGCACTAACCACGCGGATTTCAGAACCGGTAGTTGTATTTCCTTGCTGGTTTTCAGTTTTGAAACATCCAGTAACCTTAAATAAAAATAAAAAAATAATATGAATATATTTTGATTTTTCTATAATCGTTTACAGTTTGAGCGATGACGGAGGGATTGTCAACATTCTCGGCAGGTTCAACCATGCCGTTAAGAGATTGATGAAGCTACCGAAAACTATGAGGACCCAACAACAAATATGGATAATGAAAACAGAAGTAGGCTCTGAAATATGAAGACACCCTTACCTCGAAATCTGACCTTACACCGAAAGAGGTAATTCAAAAAATAGAATTCGCTTTGGTAACAGAAAAAGCTTTGAAGTTAAAATCCCGGCTTTCTCTAATCGGCTGGAAGCGTTACAAAAACAGATGGTAGGCAGGATTATCTTCTCCAAATCAACAAGCAGGAAGAGGAGAGAATCTATACCTTCGATTTGGTAAAATAGCTTGGGGTTTCTGTGATGTTTTTCTGCGTCTAAAGAGGCATAGAACAACAATAACCCCAATACTCTAAAGTTCAAAGAGGTAGAAAAACATTTAGGTAAGCTTAATCACAACTCGATGATAACGAAAATATAAATTACTACACTCTCATAGAAGGTAAGGAACCATCTGTCATTCTGGCAGAGTTGGATAGGAGCCTCTGCTGCTAGCATAAAACTGCATGACGCATCGATTTCAGCGTCGGAACTGACTACACTAGCGGATGACACTTCCGATTAGAAGCTCAACCTACTAATTGGTGAAGGGGCCAACTCTTTAAAAGGGAGTCCCTTTTACAATATATACTTAGTTCCTATCTATAAATTGGCGAGATTGTCCGAGAGCTACCTGGAAGCTCTAGAAGCCTACTTCTCGAAAACTTTAAGAAACAGATTAGTAATATCAGAATGGAAATACAAATGACGCTCTAAGCACCTTACACTTGCCATGGATTCATCTCTTGTAACACGATGGCTAAAAGTACACTCATATTAAAAAGTTCTTAACAGCTCAAGAACAGAGATAACAAAATCATTCTACTTTAAAGACTGATTATTGGAATGATTGAATCGTTAATATTGTCCAATAGAAAACAGAGAACAAAATTAGATTATTAGAAATTTTTTGAATTTTATTTTTATGGTGTAGAATTGTAGAATTTAAATTTAAAGTAAAATAATTTTTAACTGTTTTACAATATATTATTGTTAAGACATTTGTGTTAAACAAATTTAAATTAAAAAAATTTTAATAAATAGTTTTCAAATTTTGTTGTATTTTGTTAAACAATAAAGTTTAAAAATGAGCAGCATAAAATTATTCATATTCAATATATTTGACGTTGAAAATAAAATAATTTGAAAATTTTAAAAATATATTTTTTTATATAAATATTTTTATGTACTTTTCTATAATTACACTTACATATTTTAAAATTTAATATGTATTTAACAAAAAAAATGTCTATAAAAAACTATAAAATCTCACTAATAATTTAAAATTCAATATAATTTTTTTATAATAACTTAAAAATCATTTTAAAAAAAATGTAAACCTTTTTTTTTATATAATTTTGTACTAGGTAGTCGCCCAAAAATTTCTGGTCGAGTAAAACGGCGACTGTAGTCGCCAAAAAGCGAGTCGAGAGCGACTTCCATCATACCGAATATTTGCTAAAACTCTCGCCGGCGAGTGTTTGGGCGACTTCTATCATACCAAATTGTCAAAGTCGAGACGAGGCGAGAGTCGAGTCGACTTCTATCATAGTCATAGGGGTAATTATATATATTCCTTTGCCAACTCGGAAATTAATTTATAGGTAGCGATGTGTGGCTTTTCCACAATTACTTGTATGCCTATGCCAAGCAATTGAAGAATGAAGAGTACAAACAAAATTCAGTAATATTGGTTTTTCTTTTCAAAATCTTGCTTCTTGTTTTAAAATATTGGTAATATTATTAATTCGCGCGCGCAAAAAGCAAGATTTTGAAAAGCAAGATTCTGAAAAACAAGATTTTGAAAAGCAAGATTTTGAAAAACAAGATTTTGAAAGGCAAGATTTTGAAAAGCAAACAAATGACCCCAACCCACATCTATGATATGGAGAAAGCAATAAAGATAGCAAAATTGGTTCTTGTTGCAGATGATGCATTATTGTATTTGTATGTATATGTGGTGACACAGTTGAAGTATGCAAGAAATATAAATAATGAACTGAAAAATGTAAATCTATTTTTTAAAATTAACATATTGAAAATTAATGTAAATAAAACAAAATGCATTTTTATAAATGGTGTTACGGTATATACTTATTTTGAATGGAAACCAAGGAAAAAACCATGTAAGTTTTTTGATTGATGGTCATAAAAAAATAAACAAAGAAAATTGTTTTGCAATATGGTTTCGGTTTTGGTACTACATGGAGTAAAATTCTGTAAAGACATTCGTGCTTGTCATCTGTGTAAAGTTATGACTAAAATTTTAGTAATGGTTCAACATTACTTGTACATAAATTGTATGTTATATGTAATTTAGATTGGTATACCATCAACATCATGGAATTTCACTCCAAAGAAAACCAGTACGACTATAGTTGAAAAATGTTACACGATGTAAACGAACGTAGTCGTGTCTATCATAAGTGTCAGTCAATTCAACACCGATATAACTAGCAGTTAGTTACTATTTTGTAACACTTGTTTTTGTAAATAAATAATATACTACTTGATTATAAAAATTTCCCAACAGTACTTGGTATCTTTTTATCTACAATATTTTGACACCTGAAAGTATTATTTATAGATGTTTCAAATAGTATCACTATAAATTTCACAGATTAAGTAGCTACCTATATTTATTTAAGTTTCATTTAAACATGAAGAAGTATAAAAACATCAATTCCAATTTAATGCTTGTGATTTTATAATTTAATTTCTATATGCATACAACACTAAATTCAAGTTTATTTTTCGGTATATATTTATAGGTATATATTGTACATACCTTAACTTCGTCCATTATTGTAAGAAATATCTAAAAAACTTCAATAAATATAGTATTCTTAAAATACATTTATTCTTTCCACAAACTCAAACTGTTATTTATTTTAATTCCGACACTATTTAGTTACCAAAGCAAGTATATACATAACATTTTGAGGATTTCTATTAAAATAAAACAGTGTGATGCTTGAAAACATTTTTCGAATTTAAAAAGCGTATTTAAATATTTTGTTCACAGATTTCACATCTATAAAAAAAACAGTATCGCCAAATAATTATTTTTCTTATATATAAAAAAAAAACTTTATTTTAATTTATCTAATAATAATACCACAAATTTATATTCTATTAATTGTAAACTTGACTTGGATGAATATTGAATAATGAATACAATAGGTATAGAATAGCAGATAGCAGCAGATACCAGTTAGCATATATAAGCAAACGCGACAACACTAATTCAATTCTAAATCCATATCCATATATAGTGCCTATCACATACCAAGCACCCTATCTATATTAAATAAATCCATAAATCCACAATATCTCTGCAGACCACACCGATACCGATGTGCCACGGCCAAGGCCGCTTTGATATATAAAAAAAGTTTAATGCTTCAGACTGTCTCGCCGCTCGTGCCGTTGTCGGTTTGGAATGTCAAAAGACGCTGGTAACGTTGGTGACGACTTTGTGTAGACAGACTCGCCGCATTGAATCATTTAAATAAAAGTATATTGGTTGATGTTAAAAAACCATTTCTATTAAATATTGTGAATTAAATATATCAAATATTGTGTTAAAAATAATTTACAATAAAATATGCCTTCAGATTGTTATTATGTTTTTAACTTTAATTACATGTTATTTAGTTAAAATTACATTTTCTCTCACAAATAGAATTAACTTTTTTATAATAATACAATATACATATAAATAATTATATAAATAACATATAAACATCCACCACATTTTTTGTTGTACAAAATTTAATTTTTTTAAATTATTTCTATTAATTCTACAACAAATCCCATTTTTAAAAAATGAGTTTTCATAAATAAAAAAAAATCAACAAAACAATATTTTTATGTCATATAACAATTTTCATATCAATTAGACATTTGCAAACGGCAACGACTTCAAAAGTTGAAATCGATTGAACTTTCTTACGGCACGAGCGTCCCCGGCGTCATGACGGCGGCGAGTTTGTCTGCTTTCATATATTTCTATATATTTTAACTTTTGTTTGACATTCCAAACCTTCTTCAACGGCGAAACTATCTCTGGGGTAAGCATTATAGAAATATTCAAGAAAAAAAAATTATAAAATAATTTAACATTTGAAAGCGCCAAAGAGGAATAGTACAACTTAAAGATTTTTCAGTAGAACAAACCGCTTTTTTGTTACTATACTATAAAGAGAAATGTTTAAATGCTCTCATAATATATCTACATGTTTCAACTTTTTAAATCGACATTATCGAGAAGTTTTATATAGGAAGCTAGCTACTAGCGTTAAATTACAAAACTAAAATCGCAATATGTTTATCTAAAATTATAATACTTATTGACTGCAGAAAATTATGATTTTAATACATATTAAGAATTAAAAGCATACAGTAGCTAAAAATAGGTTCAATGTGTAGTGTAATATTAAAATTAGTATATTATTCCAACTTTAAGTACTTCACACAGGTGAATTAGAAGAATAAAAGTAATACATACACCTATTAGCTAAATTATTACATTGTTATCTTATTTGACAAACAAAGATTGTACTAAATAAGACCTTAACTTAAAAATATCAAAATAATGTTACAAAACTTTAATATTATCATATTAATAAAGCAATGCACATATACTTACCGCTCAAACAAGGTCGCCGCAACGGAAGTAACGGAGACGGAATCAAATGCCAAACAAAAATTAAATGTATACGAATACTTTGTGAATTCACTACAAATTATTATTTTAATTTTAGGGAATAAATAAATAGGCTTAAACTTTATTAATATTTTCTATATATTTAAAAACGAACTAAAGAAGTCTTGATTTTGCGAAGGAAGATAAAATAATGTGTATGTTTGTGAATATGTTGGTGAAATGGCGGTTCAGAAGCGGTTCTATTTGGGTACGTAAAAAGCAAATTCGTATTTTGCTTAAAGGGCCAATGCTTTTTTATTTACGTGACGCGTTTGCGTATCAGACATATTATGATATGATTTTACCTGGCTGTTGGTTGTGTCCGTTGTGTGAGAATTGTGAATTGTGATTATTACTGATTTGATTAGTGCATATTCCCACATGCAAACTCTTATCTCTCATAGTTTAAAAGTAAGTAACACAAAAGTAAACTACGAATTGAAAACGAAATATTAAAAAGGATTGAAAGATATTTTAGATTAGTCAATAAAAATAAAGGATATTATATCATTACATTCTATATATCTGCGATGGAGTCCTGCATAATTGTACTTTAATATTAAGATTTTTTTATAAGTGTAGCAATTGATGTGATGGATTTGAATACATGTACAGATTGGCAACCGATTGGTTTTACTCTTGTAGAGTATCCTAAAGGTAAAATTAATAGTACCTATATTTTCTTATTTATTATGATTAAGTTTTTTTAAATTTTTTTTATTATATATATAAAATATACCTATAGAAAACATTAAACATTAACATTATTTGTAGGTGATCTATATGGAAAAGTATTAGCAATAATTAGTTTAATACCTGTATTTAGTATAGCAGGATTTATAGCCTTAATAATGTTTAGAAGGGACTTACATACAGTATACATATTTACTTATTTCGGTTATATGCAATTATTACGATTTTTTTTAGATAAGCTTTTTCTGTGGAGTACTGTTAAACGAAGTCATTAATAGAATTCTAAAGTATTGGATTAAAGAACCTCGGCCCATTATTAGATATCACGTATTTAAAGACAATGGATATGGAATGCCTTCAAGTCATTCTCAATTTATATGGTTTTTTACCATATATACTACTTTATTTATATTAATAAGGTAAATTTATTATCATTTAAGTTAAAATTTCAAAAATAACTTTTAATTTTGTTTAGGCTACATCACATGAATAATAATGCTCCTCTTGAAAAAGCTGTACGTATAATAGTTCTTATAACATGTTGGGCACTAGCATGTCTTGTGTGCATTAGTAGAATTTATTTAGTTTACCATACATGGCAGCAAGTTTTTGTTGGATCAGTAATTGGAACACTTTTAGGTGGTTTATGGTTCTGTTTCACACATTTTACACTGACTCCGTTATATCCCTGTATTGTGACATGGTGAACTGACATAATATATTATTATTCATATATAACTCATACAACTGAATTTTAGGAAAATTTCTGAATTCTTCTTACTACGAGATACTACATTGATACCGAATATTTTATGGTTTGAGTACACGGTAACAAGACAAGAATCCCGCGCAAGAGCTAGGAAATTAATTAGCCGGAAATCTCAGTGACAGCGTTACCGATATTACCATTAAATAAAGACGCCTTTGTTGTACATATATAAAAAGGTAACGTACGGTAATATATTAAAAATGGATTTGGGACAATGCTTTTAAAACTATACGATGTCACTTTTTTACTATTTAATGGCAGTTTCCAATAGAGTAATGCGATTAGTGTTATTTTTTTGGCAACAAAAAATTATAATATATTTATATTGTTGAATATATCTACATAATTTAAATCTGTAGAGATATTTAAATTTACATTTCAATAATAAATACTTTAAAACTCACTTTTTCAATTGTGGTTAAAATTCCATTTTATTGTTTTAAATAAGTAAAAAATTATATGTTTCTTATTTGTATATTATAAGGTAACGAATTTTTATACAAACATTCACAAATAAAAGTATATAAATAATAACTACCATACATTTAATGACTCACAGAATAATTATTTAATTTGTAAATTTAATATTGTTTCAGTTGTTCATCGATGTACGAATTTTTAGTGGGAGTCTGGAACACCTAACAAATGCTTTAACTCCTGTCCCGAAATCTAAAGTTTTCTCACATATTTTTTTTATTTTCTTAAAATAAAAAGAGAATTGAACTATAAAAATGTAAGAATAATTACAATCATAATGAATATAAAAATATACCAAATTTTTTGCTGTTACATAGTCCTCTAATTTTTTACTCCATTTATTTAAATCCATGCCATATTATCATTTTTCTTTCATTCTGAACATTTATTTCTAGAGTAAATAAATAATTATGCATTTCTTTGTAATTGTTCATTTTGCTATTTCATCCTTTATTTTATTTTGATGCTAATAGATATATATTTATGACTTCAAATATACATGACCTGGAGAGGGGGGTTATTCTTGAGTTGATCGTTATAATTACGATTCATTCCGATAATGAACACTTCTGTTCTAACGAAAGTTATTAGTAGAGTATAAAATCTGGTATTCTAAAACCAAATCGTTATAAAAAGTGTGGTGAAAATTATAACGAGTGTTGAAATAATGTTGTCAATTTTCGATTATTCTGTCTATTTGTATTCAAAATTCATGAAAGTATTATATAGTATTATATTTTTTTGTGTTATTTTTGTTAGATTCAACAAAAGCCAATAATAGTATCTACATTTTAACTGATTCCAAATACACATTAGATATTATTGGCCATAATATCCCGCCTGAGAGTTTAATATTTATTATATACGTTATTTCTTAGAAACATTGTCTTTGCTAATATCTATACATTAAAACTAAAATTTCATCCAATCAATATATACCATTTTTATATTTTAAACAAAAGAAATATTAGAAAAAAAATATATATCAGTTTACAATTACAAATTCATTCACAAAAATTCGTAAAAATATAAAAAAATCAATTAAATTATTATATATCTATTTTAATTAATCATTATTATATTATTGTATTAAAAAATGTAGTTCAGGTTTTTCTTGACACAAAAGCGAAAGAAAATCATATTTTGGTTTTCATTTTTCTTAAATTATTTAAACTATTTTAATAAATTTAAGATAATAAATTATGTATTGATTCTATTCTCCTTTTAAGCGCTTCGTAAACTCAATTTGCTGTTTTTCTTTCCATTCTTTCTTAGGCTTCATTCTTTTAAGTTGGCCATCCCAAACAAGATCAACTAAACCCCCTTGTTTTGCGATAACACTTTTTACTCGATTAGCAAAATCAATAGCTGTTTCACCTTCTTGCTGATACATAGGCGGGAGATACCAAACGTCACATACAATTGCCCACGAAGTCATCATCATATACAAATACTGCAGCATTGAATATTCTGAACTGTTCCAAAAAGCATCACCGAATCTAGGATCATATCTGTAATAACAAAACATGTGATAATAATAAAAATTTATATTATAATTTTATTATATAATAATCACTTAATAGCTACTGGGTAAATAATTCCACCAACTTCAAAACTTCCTTTTTTAAATTGCATTACTGACGTATTATTAATGCACGTGCCTTCTGGAAATATTAAAATTGGAGGATTGTTTGGATTCGAAACATGTTGTTTTAACCGTTGTGCAACTGCGTGTCTATCTTTAGACTCGGCCCTTTCGAACCAAATATGTGGTGAAGCTCTTGCTAAAGCCCTCTGCAGTATTCCTAAAAACCCTCCATGTCGTTGACCAATCTTAATGATTTAAATAATTTAAACTTTTACAAATTACTTATGATTATGATGTAAAAATAACTATTAAATTATTATCGTAAATATTGTTACAAAATGACATTAACATTTTAATATTAAAACATATAAAAGCAAGCTAAAAGCTAGATATCTCGAAGCTAGTAACGTATTTACTAATTTGTTTATTTTCGCAGACATGAAAATGAGTAGGCAAACAGTAATTAACTTTCTAAACAGCTCCGTTACCTATTGAAAACCCTGAATTTCAAAAGTAGCATGCATTTAAAATCATTGATAAAATATGTAGATATGTGATGCGGCGAGTAACATTCCACATATGCGCTCTCATATCCGAGGTTATTCTTCTTCTTTTCTACATAAGATTTTTTTACTGCCACTTACTAGCAATCTTATTTGTGATATTGTGATGAAAATCCTTTTGAAAGCAAGTGTTTTCAATACGCATCGGTATTGGGTTGGCATATCATCAATTCCATGTTTAATGAGTCTGCCTCAAAAACTATAAATCATAAGGATAGATTGAGACCTAATACATTTAAAAATTATGAATATTCTATATTAAAATAGTGCCAATATATACCAACCCAGCTGACCTCACGTAAATTCTTCTTGGTTTACTTACTGATTTGCATAACTGCGAAATTTGCCAAAGTAAATGCGATGCTAGTAGCTCTTAGATAATAAATATGGAATAAAAATTAATTGTAAGAAGATATTTTGCTAATTTTCATAGATTCCTTTATTTATTTTCTTGCAATGTCCTTTATATTTAATTTCTTTAAATTTTGGCAAAAAAATTTCGAAAGGATGTATATTTTTTAATTCAAAAATTTCACTAGCTGCCAACTGTTCGGTTTAGTCATAAAACCGTTAAACTTTAAATTGTGGTAAATAACTGAAACCAAAATACTTTCTACAAAAGTTAACGGATCAAAAATTGGGCTTGTTAGAAAGGTAATGAACTGCCATTTTCATGTCACCTCTAATTCCATTTAATTTAAAAAACAAGGGCAGAAAATGGAAAATGAATTACATATTTTTTTATAAACTCCAATTTTTCTCAAGAAATCAGTAAATAATTAATTTATTTCTTTGCTTTTATGATTTACTACGAAATATGTCTTATGATTTACTAAAAGAAATAAAACATAAAATGGAAATTAGTTAAAAAAAAGGTGCTAAACCTTAGTTGTCATATAGTGATTTATAATTAAGAACAAGTTTGTAACAAACAGTGCTATGTAAAAAACTCTGGTTTTATTAAAAATTTCAGATCGGAATTATAAAATGTATTTTATATAATTCTGAATTTGATTGGGACCGGACCTACTTGAAACTACTGAATTCAAACTATATGACGAAACTAATATAAGACAAATTACATTATAATTGAGTAGAAAGTGATATATCCTTCAGAGCCCCGACAAGATCACGAACGCAAGAACCGACTATTTGTTTGGATCAGCGTAAAAACAAGCATAAGGAGCGATATTGTTAGTATGTTATGTAAAAGGAAAACATATACAAAGAAAGAAATTATATTTTTATCCTTAAGCTTGATTTCTTGCAGTTTCTCACATGCTGAGAAATAATTTTCTGCTTAACACAATCAGTTAAATAAAATAAATATATAAAATTATAGCAATAAAACATTAAAATTTGATTTAACAGGCTACCACTTACATAAGGTTTCACAGTTCTGAAAAAAATGGTCATGGTAATTCAAACCAATAGAAAATTAAAAAAGTAATATTGTTAGAAGTTAGAACTAAAGTAGTTCCAAAACTATAAGTAAAATATAAAAATAAAAATATTCGGTAAGGAAGAACTGAAATAGTGTACCAGCCTCAAAGTTACCGACTCTATATTTCAGGAAAACCTGTACCTATATAGGTAACAAAACCAACCTGTGTACTAAAATTTCATTCGTTACATTCCGTTAGCTTTTGTAGAAAATATTACATTTTAAGTGGATTTAGACAAAAAATTAAATTTTTATAATTTATCCCATTTTGTAGGGTTTCACGAAATCAACCTAAGAATATGATTCGTTTGGCCCACATGTAGATATATATATATATATATATATATATATATATATATTGTACATATATATTGTATATACATATATATATATATATATAGTCTACATAAAAATTATAAAATAACGAGGTATTATAATATTTTTAATAATTTTATTCGGGTACCATCCAACTCACCAATGAATAAGTACTATCACACATTAAGACAAGAACATCTATAGGACTAGTATGATTGGCCACACAAATTCCACCATGAGGGCGATTTTCCTCATTATGATAATGGATAACAGCTGAGATCGCACTGGACAAAACACCAAAGCAATGATTTAATACTTTTCTGACCATTTCTCTTTTATTATTACCCTCAGGCAAACAACCAACAATTGCTGTACATATTGTTAGCCATATGACCTATCAAATATTAATATTTAGATAAAATAGAATTAAAAACATTACACAATCAATAAAATATTCAAATTGCTAGTCGTCATCGTCTACCTATATAATAATTCAATAATAAGAAGAGGATTATCAACTTCTTAAATTGTTGACCTGAGATCTGAGGAAAATTCTATAAAGTATATTAAAATAGTAGATGGGAATACCAGTTCTCATTATGACTTCAATTAAATTATTTACCAATAAACTAGCGCTGGTCCTTTTTTATTCAACATGCCAATTTTTCTTGCTTTGTTATCTTAACCGCAGAAAATAATCATTTTGACAGACCGGCTGATATTACTCAAATACAAAAATGTATATCGTTAATTAAATTTAAATCTTTACTCTTAATATATAAAAACGTAAATGACTTATTTATATTTTCTAAATATTTTCCAACCCAACAAATGACATAACAATCAAAACATTACAATAGCGCTTAATTTACATGTGAATCCTTAAAATTATTAAAATTAATGAAAATACAAAAACGCATTTATTTAATATTATGTTTAAAAAATGCCTTATGTGTAAATTATATTCTCACCAACGAAAATGTACAATCCGCAGATAATATTGCAATATCAATTGGAGATGTATGATTTGCAACACAAAATCCGCAGTTTTTTGGTTTGTATTCTGGATTATGACTCGTAATCAGAGTGGAAAGAGATCTTACAATAATGCGAAACATTGTCTTATACACTATATTAGCACATATTTGGCGAATTGATTGATATGGTATAAGTGCAACTATACTGTTGAAAATAACAGCGAAAATTACCTAGTAAATTGTATGCGAGTTCGTTTAAAATAACAATTATATAATAAATATTATAAAATATAAAGAATCTGAAAAATTAATGAAAGTTTAAAGCTCATTAGTACTAACCCCAATAAAGCATATCAATACTCTTAATGGCATCAAAAAAAAATATCTAACTAAAAATCCTGTCATCCATAAAATGGTTAATCTCCAACTGATAAATTCATATCGCCTATTAGTACGTGTTAACAAATTCCAATTTTTTAATTCTTCAGCTTCAAATCTACAGGTGACTTCATCTTCGATAATAGCTTCAACACCGGCTTTAACATAACTTAAACATATTTCTAGATGAAAATTAACCTCATTCTAAAATTAAATTTAGAATAAAATTGTAATCACAATTGAAAATTATAATCTACATTGTCTTGTTGCTTCTCTTCAAACATTTTGAAATATTGTTTGCTATCACCATCAGGTAATAAAATTGTATCACGACTTATTAATGAATTTCCGTTGGATAATTTGTTGGCTTCCATAGCATTATTTTCTAAAATTTTAGAACTTTTCTCGCTTATTTGAACTAAATCTTCTTTGGTCTCGTTTGTACTAATATCTTCAATTTGTTCATCAGAGCTTTTTTCTTTTTTCGCATTTTCAATATTTTGTCTGCCATACTAAAATTGCAAAAATAAATAAAATTATTTAATATAATTTAAAATTGTAATTATTTTTAAAATTATATGTAGATATGACAAGATTCAAATGTGTGATATTTGGAAAAGCTGTACTATGAACTATGATAAAAAATAATTTTATTATTTATTAAAGTTTAATGAATATATAACAACAGATAAAGATATCTTACAGCAAACGGTATAAATTCTTTGCTGACGTGCACTGAAAACTTCTTATGGTGGTTAGCGAATGTTGTAAAAAGAAAATAGTGGTCATTCAAAGAAGCTATATACCTATATATTTTTTTATTTATTTTTATGAAGTTGCTGATTGCTGATGATGGGTGATAGTTTCCCTTGAAGTGCATTCAATTTCAATGTTATTAAAAGTTTAAATAAATTTAATTTTTTAATTTTTTTAATAAATATATTTTTGTGAAAGCAATAAAGGTTTAATAAATATAGTAAATTGATAAATTTGTTTAATACAAATTTATATTATAATTAATACAATAGTACAAATTTCTTTAATAATTTTCAATACAAATTGGCAAAGTTAAGTTACAGAAAATTATTTCACCACTGTTAGTTCAAGAATATCCAATTTTATACTCTTCGTTATAAGACCTCGTTATTTTAACGAATTGTTGTTATAACGATCCTCAAGAATAACAAACTTGAAAGGGCCAGCCATATAAGTAAATAATACATTTTTTCTAATGACATATTTTTTTTCCATGATTTTCGAAGGTAAAAAACAGTCCTTGACTTTTCTCCGATTTTCGAAAGAGTGGGAGAACCAATGCTTATAATTAAAGTTTATGTTTATTTTGTTTGGAAAAATAAAATTGTTATTCCAAACAATCTATACAAAATGTTTAACTTAAATATAGGTTTTATTCTTATCTTAAGCTATATAATACAGATATTGATTACATAAATTAGATTATATTAGTATATAGTTAAATACATTATCAGTAATTTTGAATAATAATCTAAAGTAGTTCATAATGTAATTCTTTTAAATGTGAATCATGTGCCTTAAAAAGTGACATGGCATTCTAGTGGCGAAAATATGAAATGCGACTCGTTCGAAAAATCTGTCTCATGAGTTTCATCTAATGAGAATCGATTTATGTAGCTTATGAAAAATATTGATTTCTAAACTGCAGCAGCATGAATATTTATTAACTGTAACATATGTTTTGATTTATTTTGTATTTTATATCAATTTAAGTATTGATTGTGGAGGCTATGTTAAATGTTTTTGGGCGGGATTTTCCTACTATTAAATATTTATAAATTTATAATTATGGTTTCAATGTAAACATATAAATGTTTGTCATCTAGAAATTAAATTATCTAACGTGCTTGCTTTCATTATTTCTCAAAGATATTAAATAGTAAAATAATTAGACATTGTTGCATATATTTCTCTGAATAGAATTTTGTATCGTAATTTTAAATTATTAAATATTTTATAACTGATTATTTTTGTTATTTTTGCTTACCTCAAATATTTTAAGTAGTAATGCTACGTATGCTCTTCGAACACCAATAGATTTATTGATTGTAGCTAGAAAAATTATACCCGCTAGAAATATACCGAACGGAGTTCCCAATGTTGAGGCTAGCAGCATTGCTATTTTACCTGATCAAACAAAAATTATAAACAGAATTGCAATGCACTTTTACTACTTTTAATATATAATATATTTATCCAGCAACATAAATTATATTAACACAATGATAAAAGACAATAGTCAATACGAAAACCTTTAAAAAATTAAAGGTTTGCAAATTTCAATTTCACTAAACAATTTTTATTTAAGTAGGACGCACAATGTATCTGTCACTGTCAGTTACCCTTGATTCGCAATGAAAATGTCGCAACGCAAGGAAAAGTCAATGAAGATAAATTTGTAAAAAAGTAAAGTTAAATAAGAATAAATTGATTGAGATGCAAGCATTATAGCATCACATCCAATTTTAAAATTTAGTTCGGTTTCAGAAATTTCTACTTTAAGAATATAAACCGTATACAATATTCCTACTAATTTTTCTTTTAGGTTATATTCGATTTGTACTTCCAGGTTTCTAACAATAGTACGTACTGTATCAGCTGTTTATTTTTATTTTTTTGCGTTGCAAATCTAAAAAGTTGAAAATTGAGCAAATTTTGGTTTGCTTTAAGCTTCAGTTACATATACTTACAAGTTAAGTACCGACAAATTAAGTAAAGTAGCCATTTTGACGTCTTCATATAATTTGTATGAAAAATCGATTGGTCGGTCACAATAGTGCGATTCCATTCGAAAGAGTTGAATTGATTTCTACTTTTGCGAAACTTTTGAGTTTGACAGATAACTTCAATTATTGACTTTTGTCAAAAAAATTTATAGTTTCGGTGTTTAATAATTTCATACAATAGTTTTTTCACAATTTAAAATTAAAATTCACTTTAAATTAAAGAATTCAAAACAATATATTCACAGAAAACAAATTTTCGATATCCCCCTAAAATATTTTTGACATTTTGGTTAGAAGTAAAATTAGAAGCTAAGCTCGGGCTACAATGTCTCTTTTCATTTTTGCTAAAAAAAAGTCATCACGAAGTCATCAATAGTCTTGTTTTATTTTATTTGTTTTTTAAAAACACAATATATTTTCATTTTATGATCATCACTATCACTGTAAAATTACTGAAAAGCCCCTGAATTTGAAAAGGTATGAAAAAGTATGATTGTTGCAGGTATACTTTCTGGAAGTACTGAAAAGGTATTGAAAAGGCCCTGACGAGAAGAAAGTTTATTTTATCTGTTTTTGTGCAAAATTTGAGCAATTTTTCTTAGCTTTTCCGATACCAATTTATAGGAAATTGAAGGGTGCCACTTATACTACCTTTAGTCTTGAATGATGTCATTTTGGTCTGGGGAGCGTGAGGGTGAAAATTTTTACAAAAAACATAAAATTACATCACACAACACACAAGTAGTTACCTAAGAAATTATAATTTTTAAAAGCAATACCGCCCGCTTAGAACAATTTTAAATTGAGAAGGGTATAATTGAGTAAAAATAATTATAGTATCATTGTAGATCATCACTTAGCAGATATAAAATTTGATGTGCATATAGTTGTGCTGATTTGTGATAAAAAGTACAATTATTATTCACTGAATTTGATGAATTTATTGTTCGATATTGAAAACAATTAGTATAAATCATTTGCTGGCGTACAGTAAAAATTATACTATTTATTGTACAAAAAATATTAAGAATAATATAGTAACTTCCAAAAATTAAAATATATTATTATTAGTTATTATAAATATTTGCTGAAAAAATCACTTCATTATCCGCATTGTTTTTTCTGATAAAAATATGATTACATCTTCAATAATACAGTCCAACCCACTTTCATCAAATTCTAGTGGTATGGTAATTAGATAAATTTGTTGAAAGCATGCTCCATCGGTACATTGATTAAGTCTTATGTAGATTTTTATTGTTTCAGAATCAGAATTGATTTTCTGTTTTGGAACTGTAACATCGACTTCAATTTTATTATCCGATGTTATGTTTCCGTTTTGTTTATCAATAAAATATGCATCATTAGGTAAATAAGCAATCCAAGTCTGGGGTGCGCCTTTGGTTAACCGAAAATTATCATCAAATATAATTGTCATAGAAAATTTAATTTTTCCTCCTTCAGATCTAATTCTAAGACATCCCAGATCTAATGATATATCATGCTTTAATATTCTGTTGCGGTCGTAATTTAATTTGAACGGTTGTACTGTATTTAATTTAATATTAAGAATTTCAATAGAATGATTATTAGTGTCAGCTATGTACAAAAAATTTCCAGTTGAATCAACACATATACCTCCCGGTTCATTAAAATTGTGAATTTTTCCATTCAGATTTGTAATTTTACAGGTTTCAATTATTTTATTACTAATATCGATTTTTTTGATTTTATGATTATAAGTATCTGCGACGTAAACATGATTGTTAGAAGTATTATATGCTACTCCTAAAGGATGCTGTAATTTTGCTGCATACTCTTTTCCATCAATGTCTCCAAACGCAAACAAATTCTGTAAACAAAATTTATTATATTAAATTTATTCTCTTATTAAAAAAATACCAAAGGATTTCTATCACCGCCAACTATAGGCATTACTTTTCCATCAGCCAATACAATTTTTCTTATGGAAGAACTTTCACTATCAGCAATAAATAGCTCTTTAGGTTCTTTTGAAATTGCTAAGCCAGAGGGTTGCGCAAAAGCTGCATTTTGTGGATATGAGTTATTACGATTTTCTTCATTACCGTTACCCACAATTGCAACACAGGAATAAGCTTGAAATTTTCTAAATTTCCACCATATTACATCTTCTAGGAAAAGTGCCCATATTTGATGAGTTCCTGCCATTGCAATTAAAATAATATTCTTTTCTGGCACTGAATTTTCATCCATATGGAAAGACATATCCATATCCCGTGTTTTATGACATGCCACATCCCATGGAGATGATATTATTTGATTTTTCCCTATTTTCCCTCCTATTCGATCATTCCCTTGTTTGCCATTACCGACCACAGTTTCAACAACACGACTTTTCAAATTAATTTTCCTAATGGCATGATTTTCTGTGTCAGCCACAAATAATATATAATCATTTAAAAAAGTTAATCCTTGTGGAGAAAAAAATCGCGCTGTTTGGAAATCACCATCTACGAAACCGCTTTTATTTCCACCAATTTGTTGCAAAACATCTCCAAGATAATTTACTATTATAATTCTATGATTTCCTGTGTCTGAAATCGCAAATAATTCGGCTTCCTTGCTAGAACTTTCATGTTTAGAACAAGCTATTTTTCCAGGAAATTTTAAATTGGAAGATAAAATTAATTCGCAAGCTGGATTCAACGGTAATGATGTAGCTTCTATAGATTTACTACTTTTGTAAAACTTTATAGCTGAATTAACGTATTTTTCCAAAATGTCATAATGTCCTTCACCCATTTGCACAAATAGCGGGTTACCACGGGGTCCTAAAATCACTAGTGTTGGCCAGCATTTTATTTTTAACTTGACCCACATTGATGAATTGGAATCATTTACAACAGGATGCTTTATATCATATTTCTGTACTGCAGATAATATATTCGCTGAATCTTTTTCATTTTCAAATTTAGCACTATGCACTCCAATTATGACCAGTCCATCTTCTATTGTGTAACTATTTTCTAATTTTTTTAAGTGTGGTAAAGTATGCATACAATTTATGCAACAATAAGTAAAAAAGTCTAAAATTACAATTTTTCCACGTAATAAACCAGAAAATGTTAATGGTTCTGTTACATTAAACCAATCTAGATCTGCAATAAATATATTATTTATAGTTAAAAAAAATTAAATTAACTTATATACTTTCTTCAAAGTCAGCAATTTCTTTATGCTCTGTATCAGCACCAGTAATATATTTTTCCAAAATATCATCTTTTTCCAAATCAGAAAGTGCTTCCGAAAGCTGTTGCATTAGATTTGTACAATTGTAAGCCAATAAATCAAGAATATCAAATTCTTCGTCAAAATCCATATTGCCTAATTTTATTTAATACAATTACTCTAAGTGCAAATTTCTTTAATTTAACTAAATTTTATTTATTTATAGATAGCATTGCGAAGGAAGACATAGACAAGACAAGTAGTTTATGCTAGAGATACTCTCGCCGCCGGTGCCGCGCTGATGCTTTGCCGCGCTGTCAACATATATCTTTGACTATATAATGGTTCAAACAAGCTCGACTGACGATGGACGCATCGGACGGACAATAAACGCATAAGAATTTTCGATCGAGCAAACTCGACGGTTGAGACGGACTACATATTCTTCAATGACAGTTTATAAACAATTTTTTTTTGTAAAAAAAACTATGTACTTATATTTTATATTAATTTTTCACAACTTATAATACACTAAAAAAATTTTTAGAATGTCAAATAAATTTATTTTAATTCGAAATTTTGAAAAGTACCTATTTTATATCCGTCGTGTCCGTCGAAAGTTGAAATCGATTGAACTTTTGCGTCTTGCGTCCGTCGTGTACGTCGCGTCCGTCGTGACTTTGCTCACTTTCCTATACATTTCAACTTTTTTTCGACATTTGAATCCGTCTCCGTTGCGTCCGTCGCGTCGAGCTTGTTTGAGGAGTAATATCCCACTGAGTTTTTTTGTAGTGGATGACGGATCCCTTATTCGTAAGAAATGCAATTTTTCCATATAAACTTAACATGCGATAGCTGGTGGTAACACTGTGAATTAAAAAATTGAGATTTTGATATGAAATCTGACGGTATATTATAAATATTAAAATTATATTCTGTAATTGTACGTGTCATTTCATTTTGGCCATTTTTAAATTTCATTTTGTGCTTGGCTTACTTAATTATATAATATAATTAAGTAATAAACAATTAAGTATTGTTTAATTATGTTCTGATAAATTTTTATAATTAATAAAGGTGAGGTTTTGTTTCTACATTTTTTCCTACAATTATTGTACAACATAAATTGTAAAAAAAAAATTGTATTAATTTAATCTTTTAATATTTATAGAAAAAAATGGCAGAACATTATAATTAATAAAGGTGAGGTTTTGTTTCTACATTTTTTCCTACAATTATTGTACAACATAAATTGTAAAAAAAAAAAATTGTATTAATTTAATCTTTTTAATATTTATAGAAAAAATGGCAGAACATTTTTCAAAAGAAAGAACTCAAAATGTTATGAACGAAATAAACTTACCAGGAAATCAGATAGAAAATTCAAATGTAAATTTATTTTATATAATATGTAATTAAAAAAAACTAAATAAACATTTAAAAAGAAAATTTTTGAGAATAAGTTTTTTTTATTATTTATTAAACCGAAACAAAAATGGTGGAACTTTTAAAATAAAATAATTTAAAAAGTGCCATCTGTTAGCAATGATAAAGTTTCATAAAAATTCCGCTGTAACCTGACATGTCCGTTATGTGTATACCTTACCCCTCAAACAAGCTAGACGCGACGGACGCAACGGAGACGGATTCAAATGTCAAAAAAAAGTTGAAATGTATAGGAGGAATATATGAAAGTGAGCAAAGTCACGACGGACGCAAGACGCAAAAGTTCGATCGATTTCAACTTTCGACGGACACGACGGATATAAAATAGGTACTTTTCAAAATTTTGAATTAAAATAAATTTATTTGACATTCCAAAAATTTTTTGAGTGAATTATAAGTTGTGAAAAATTAGTTTAAAGTAAAAGTACATAGTTTTATTTACAAAAAAAAAATTGTTTATAAACTGTCATTGAAGAATATGTAGTCCGTCTCAACCGTCGAGTTTGCTCGATCGAAAATTCTTATGCGTTTATTGTCCGTCTGTTGCGTCCGTCGCGTCCGTCGTCAGTCGAGCTTGTTTGAACCATTGTGCTAAGCGGACCTGACTAATGTATCTGTTATGGACCCCTTCGAGACAAAATGCGAATTCGCTTTTAGCGAACCCAAACTATACCGCTTCTGAACTGCCTTTTCACCAATTTATTAATAAAAAAATTATTTTATTCTCTACATAAAAACAAGTTCGCTAGCGTGCAGCTTTAGGTTCGCTAAAAACGAACTCGATTTTTTTTTATTTTTAAAGACGGCATGACGTGTCAAATTTCACTATACAATTTCACAAACACACAAAACAAAGAAAAAAGTATGGAAGCTAGACGTATTTTTTGCTGTTTACAATTTTATTGAAATTAAATAATTAAAGTAAGTTTAAAAATTAGATTTTTTTAAAAGTTTTAGATACTGAAAAAATGGATCAAAAAAGTTATTACGAAATTAGACGGGAAATTAATAGTATTTGTGCTAATAATCGTAATAACATTTGTCTTCTTCTTATTGTGCCGCTCCGTTCCGGAGGTTGGCCATCATTGATTGAATTTGGTTTTTAGATGTTACCCTTCTCAACAGTTCTATTGTAGTTACTTCAAACCATTCTGTTAAATTGTTCAACCACAAAATCCGTTTTCTTCCTCTGCTCCTTTTACCTAATATTTTACCCTGAATCACTAATTGAGGTAGTCGATATTTACTATTTCTCATTATATGTCCGAAATAACTAAGCTTTCTTTCTTTAATACTTGTTAATAAAAATATTTCAGTTTTAATTCTCCGCATAACTTCATCATTAGTGACATGATCTCTCCAGGATATTTTTAATATTCTCCGGTAGTTCCAAAGTTCGAAGGATTCAATTTTCTTCATTTGATTTTTGTTTAACGTCCAAGCTTCAACGCCATAAAGAAGAATCGGCCAAATATAACACTTCAACAATCGAATTTTTAGTTGTAAATCTATCTCGCTCTTACAAAACAGATTTGACATTCTTTTAAATGCTGATCTAGCATATTCTATTCTACAATTTAATTCTGTTTTATTTGTCGCTTCTTGTTCTATAAATGTTCCTAAGTATTTTGTTTTATACACTCTTTCAATTGTTACATTCATTAGTTTTAATTTGTGTTGTATGCTTGGACTTTTACCAATTACCATGTATTTGGTTTTATTTATGTTAATTTTTAAACCATAGTTTTCGCAGCTTAAATTTAGCTTTTCTAGCATGAAACGTAGATCATCTGCATTTTCGGCTATTAACACAGCATCATCAGCAAATTTTATTACCTTTACCAACTCACCATTGACTCTAATGCCTAGTTCTACTTCATCGATAGATTCTTTGAAAATTTCTTCGGCGTAGGCATTAAAGAGTAACGGTGAAATTATACAGCCCTGCCGTACTCCTCTTTTGATATTGATGCTGTCTGTAGTACCATCTTCAGTTTTGATTTCAGCAACTTGATTCCAATAAAGATTGGTTATAATTCGGATGTCTTTACTGTCTATTCCCTTATCGAATAGAATTTGTACCAGCTTATCGTGATTGACCTTGTCGAATGCTTTCTCAAAGTCTATGAAGCATGCATGAACCTCTACATTCATGTCGCGACATCTTTGAATTAATGAATTGAAAGTGAATAATGCATCTCTGGTTCCTAAAGCTTTACGAAATCCGAATTGAGATTCACTTATATCAATTTCTAGTTTCCTGTACAATCTTTCATGCAGTACTTTTAAAAAGATTTTTAGAGTATGACTCATCAGGCTTATAGTTCTAAAATCACCACAATCAGAAGCATTGTTTTTTTTAGGAAGTAGCGTAAAAGTTGATTTTAGCCAATCGGTAGGAATTACACCAGTATCATATATTTTGTTAAAGACATTGGTGAGTGTCTTGATGCTTTCATCATTTAATAATTTTAATATTTCATTGGAAATATTATCTGGTCCTGTTGCTAAACGATTTTTCGATTTATTAATAGCAGATCTTACTTCATCTTCTAATATCGGTGGACCATCATAATCATCTAATTCTGTACGTACTAATCTATTATCGTCAAAAAGTTCAGTAACATATTCTTTCCATCTTTCCAATCTAGCTGTAGCATCAAGAATAGTATTTCCATTCTTATCTTTCAGAGCACCGTGACTTTTTCTGTTGTTTTTGTTGGTTGCTAATTTGATTTTTTTATGTAGATCAAAATATTCATGTTTTTTCTCAAGTGATTCTATTTCTTCACACTGTGATTTCCAGAAGTTATTTTTGGCTAATCTAATTTTATTTCTGATTATTTTATTTATTTATTTATATTTCACCAAATTAGATATTTTATACTTTTGTCTTTCGTTCATTAATAGCATGATCTCGTTTGTCATCCACTCTTTTCTTCTTGTATTTACAACTTTATTTTTATTTAATTCTTCATTAATTTTTAAGAGTGGTTTCTTGAATTCAATCCATTTATTATTTGAATCTTGATCATTTATTATTAATGATTTATTATTTTTTAACAACTCATTCAATTTATTGCTATATAATTCTTTAACTTCCAAATGATCTAAAATAGATAAATTAGTTTTATTTTTAATATATTTCTTACCAATATTCTTCAATGTAATTCTTATTTTAGCAACAACTGGTATATGGTCCGACTGCACGTCTGCACTTGGAAATGTTTTTGCTGATTTTACTACATTTCTAAATCGATTGTTAATTATTATATAATCTATTTGATTCTTTATAATTAAATCATCATTATTCCTTGGTGACGTCCATGTGTACAATCGTCTAATCGGGAGTTTGAACCATGTATTGGCTATGACTAGATCATTATCGATGCAAAAATCTACCAATTTTCTACCTCTACTGTTTATTATTCCGAGTCCGAATTTGCCTACAACATTTTCTATTACGTCACACCCTACTTCTGCGTTGAAATCACCTAAAATCATGGTTACATCTTCTTTTTTTGTTTGTTTCAACAACTCTTCTAAATCGCCATAAAAATCATCCGATATAGTTTCATCACATTCAGCCGTCGGTGCATACACTTGTATCAAGTTAATTAAATTTTTCCTAGATTTTAGTTGAATTAATATTATTCTATCAGATTTTCTTACAATGCTTGTGATACATTTCTTAAACTTATTTGATATTAGGAAACCAACACCTTTTCTGTGTTCGTCATCAGTTCCGGTATATATAAAATTATTTAATCTTGTTTTGATTTCTCCACTACCTTTCCAATGAGTTTCACTTATACCAAGAATATCTAAATTTAATCTAGATTTTTCTAGTTCTAAGTTTTGAAGTTTACCTGCTTGTAGCAAACTCCTAACATTCCATGTACCAACTTTTATATTCTGTTCGTTTTTATTGATCTTGTTTATGTACTTTTTTTTATTTTGAATTTGTTGGTTTGCAATTATATTCACGTTATTATTGTTATTGTTGTTGAAATTATTATTTATGTTGCTGCTAATATTGATGATGTTGTTTATACTAATATTATTGCTGTTATTGTTATTATTATTTGTGTTGTTTGTGTTTCTATTTTCGTTCAATGACGATATACTAGGGATAGAGTAAATGAGGTAGTTTCCCGTTGCCTTCCTCATTTCAACAATTCAGTTCATTAATCAATCTCTTAGTCCTAATACGGTGCCGGGTCGTGCCAATTATTAAATTAAAATTTTGCGATATTGAAAATGTTAATTCTTTGTCACTACCTGAATATCGTTCTTTGAGGCAGTTGATTTCACATTCGGTTTAGATCCTATTGAAGTTTTTCTAGGACGGCCTACACTGTTTGATCTTTTTTTATCTGTTTTTTGAATTTTATTTTGTTCTGTATCTGATTTTCTTGGAGATCTCTGTCTTTTTGCGTTTTCTTTAGTTGGTTCTTCAATTACGCTTAGTACAGTATTAACATTGAATATTTCACCATCTACATATATATTGTTGTTTTTATATGTCACTTCTTTACCTTGCTTTTTTAAGAAATCTACAGCTTCTTTGCGTTTAGCTTTTTCTTGCCGCTGTTTATAAGTATTGTCTCTTTTCAAATAAAAATTGGTGTTTTCTAAATTTATTTTATTGTTCAATACTTGTTCTTTTTTCTGTGATGAATGCAATACTAATAACACAGGTCTAGCAGAATTTTCTTCTATATTGACTTTGCCAATTCTTTTTGTAAACTTTATTTCATTAACAACTGTGTGAACTTTTACTTTTTCTGATAAAAATTCTGCTACAGATTCCTTTAAGTTCTCTTCTTTACGTTCACTCAAGTTGAAAATAATAATGTTATCTTTTCTGCTGTGTCTATCAAATTTTTCTGATAATTTTCCAATTATCTCCTCTTGCGCAGCTAGTTTATTTTCTAGAAAATCCACTCTATTTCTCAAAATAATCGTTTCTTCAGTTAGATTAGTTTGATTCTGCACTACAATATCTAGTGTATTTTTAATCACTTTATTGCTTTCTTTTGTTTCTTGTGCAAAGTTATTCAAATCTAATTTCACACTGTTAAACTGCTCAGTAAAAGTTTTTAAAATTGATTGTATATCGGCCGCAGTGGCTGGTTTATCCATCTTTTATTTTATGCTGTGATAATTTTTAAATTTTTCTTTACTTAAACGGATACCAACTATTATTTGATGATTTGATACTGTTATAGTATAATTTAAACAATGTAAAAGTGAAACAGCTATTTTTGATGATATTGCAAATAAAATGAAAAAAATAAATTTTCTTTTTAAGCAAGTAAGTAACAACTTATTTCAATATTAATATTGAATCTGCAGGTTGTTCTATATTGTTATAATTATTGCACCAATTATGATAAAATCAATTTTTTTCATTAACTAATAATTCAAAAAAAGATATTCCTGATGAATTAAAAACTGTACCAACTTATATTGATAACTGAGTTTTCAGTTGTTTTATTTTTCACTAAAATTTTATAAAAATTAATTTAAAAATTAACTCAAAAACTACTTATCCCTGTATATGACAATTTTTATGATGTTATTAACAATTTTTCTTGAAATTTTATCTATTAATTTTATTTAAATTTTTTTAAATTTTTCTCTGCTAATTTTTTTGCTTTTTGACAGTTCGACCAGACTTGCCGTTCACATTTGTGATGACAATAAAATCTATGAATATATGGAACATATATAATATAAAGATTACAATTATTAATAATTTTTTTTTTCAGATTGTGCTCTTCTTAAATTTCCAAATGCCAGAATTAGTGATATTATTCATATCATTAAGAAGAGGCTCCAGTATGCCAAAGATCGGCTAAGGAAAGCTGCTAAAAATGGGCCTGTGCATCTCGAAAATTAGTCAGATGATTTTTTTTTCTACAATAGAATATTAGCATGTAATATATTTATTTTTATTAATTTAAGAAATATTAATTAAAAACATATTATAAAAAAAATTTACTGAATTTACCTGTAAATAACATTTATTGTTATAAATTATAAGTTTTTATTTTTTTTGTTACATATATACTGTTAAACTAATTAACTTTGAAAGAATTTTAAAAACAGGTAGAATATAAATCCTATGAAATGTAAAAAATATGATATATTTTATATATCATATTTTAATTTAAAAAAAAAATATAACAAAATTTATATAAATTGTGATAAATAAAAAATGTGATGAATAAAATATGTGATGAAAAAAGAAATTTAAAATTTGTTAATTTTTTATTTCAACCAAAACCAAAATTTATTGAATTTTTATTTTAATTGACAAGGCAGTTCGTAAGCGGACCGAATTTGGCGAACCCGAAACGAACCGCCCAAGGCGGTACGTAAACGCTCTGAATTTGGCGAATCCAAAACGAATCACTTTTAGCGGTGTAGAAACTCACCGCATTTAGCAAACTCTTTACGGTTCGTTTTTTATTTTAATTCTCATATGCTAACATTTTCAAACATAGTAATATGTAAAAAAATATAACTTAACGTTATAAAGGTGTTTTTAGTGGGTTAAAGTCCCACACTACTGACCACAGCGTTGGTTCAGTGTCTTTTGATGATTTTCACCTTGTAAAAAAAAAAAAAAAATATCTTATTTATAATGTTGTTCCTATTTTTCATAAATTTTCCCCTAAATGTTTAAATAATTTAATTAAAAATAATAAAATTTTAGTAGGGGGTGCACTAGGGGTGCCAAAAAAAATTTTCCCGCAAAAAAATTGGAATTAACTATGCCACTGCCAGTTTCAGTTTAGCCAACATACAAATTCCAGGTGACCAATAGAATAAAAATTTGTGACGGTTTTTTTAGCTATTTTCTTCTCCAAGGGTGTATGTCATCCCTTACGAATAAGGGATACATAAGGCTTATGTAATGGTAGAGATAGTCTCAACGTACGCAACGGCAACGCGCTACAGCGCAACATTCACAACGGCGTAACAGATAATCTCAAAGTTAAGTTATTGCGTAAATGACATAGCACAGCTGATTTTTAATCAGCTGTTTTATATTATTGAAAAAATTTAATAATTATTTTTGGCAGTTGTTGAACTGAAAAGTGAAAAATTTAAATTAAAACTTATTATTAAAATTATTATTATTAAAATTTATTATTAAATAACTACTTATTATTAAAATTTGTAGCACCATCAATTATTGAAATTATTTCATAATGAAATTAGTTGTCAAATTCCTGCGTTGGCAACTTTGCGCGCGTTGAAAGGTCAATTTTTCGAACTTCTGCGTTTGCGTTGTGAATGTTTGCGTTGAGATTAACTAGTCCCATACATTTTATATAGGTTGAATATTTTTCTGACAGTGCGCTGTAGCGCGTTGTCGTTGTGTATGTTGAGACTATCTCTGGGGTAAGGCTTATGCGCTTCAGTGGGATAACTTCATTAGCAAGATAAACATTTACAGCGCATGTAACAGCAAAGCGTCAGGTTGTACAACTAAAACAAACGTCAAAACAGGTAAAAAAAACTATAATGACCTGTGTTTTGTGATTATTTAAATTTATAAAAATTATAAAAAGTTAATTTGATTTGAAATTTCAAAGTGTATCATGATTTAAAAAACGTTTTTGTCAATTTCTATACAAAAAATAATGAAACATTCTAATGTGTTGGAAACAGAGTAATTTATAAGAAGAGATTTTTTTGTTTGATGAATGTATCATACAAACTCATTATTTCTTTCATATAAAGTACCAAACAGAAAAAAAAAATTTCACAATTTCTATACAAAAAAATAATGATTTTGTATGATACATTCTAATGTGTTGGAAATGTGTTGAATGTTTCATACAAACTTATTATTTCTTTCATATAAAGTAAGTACCAAACAGAAAAAAAAAATCACAATTTCCATACTAAAAGTAATGATTTTGTATGATACATTAAAATGTTTTGAAAGAGTATTTTTTTTATTAAATTTTTCTACGGAAGCACTCAATACCTTCAATATATGAAGGCTTCGTCACTGGTATAAATATTTGTCATATTATGTTCTGTTCACAAACACAAATATACAATTTTTGGTTGATTGGGGACAAAAATTTGTCATATGACTATATATGGACTGCTAACGATTTGTCATTATTTAATATATTTTTAAAATAAAAATCGTACCCTCGTTTTCGAATCGTCGGCGAACTATTTATTTTTAGTACTAAAATTGGTAACGTTTTCGGTTTTTCGATTAACTGGAACTTTGGTTGCAAGTTGCAATCCCTAAATAATTTATCGAATCGAGTAATTTAAATTTGTAATTGATAGGTGTTTGTTGACGGAAATATTATTATTGTGACAATTCCTTATTATTGTGTATGCATTTACCACTTTTTTCTTTCGATAATTTTGACAACTGTCATATATAATTGTTTGTTGCAATTAATACTGACTGTTGTGTTTAAAAGGCCCCATACACTATAACACATGCTGCCCCATACACTATCACAACATGAGTTGGATAACAATGTTGTCAATTGTCATGCAGATTTCATCGTATGTGGGCATGTTTGTCGGTGTGACACACAGTTCGTCAAGCGGTTTGATAAAAATTAAACAAATCTGATTTTTAGCATGTGTGACGCACATGTTGACAGTGTATGGTACTATTTGTCACACATTCGTCATTCTTCAGAACAATTTTGTAAGATAAACATGGCGACAGTATGAAATATTTAATTTTGGCGAGATTTTTTTAATTTAAATCGTGAATATCCCAAATTGTGGAAATGTAAAAGCGATGTAGTATATAAAAATAGAGTTTTAAAAAATATTGCATATGAAAAAATGTTAGAAAAATTTAACGAAATGGAGTCAAATGCAAATTTAGAAATGGTAAAAGAAAACAATAGCATACGTAGTTTATATAGGCGCGAATTGAACAAAGTTTAAAAAAGCTAAAAATCATGTTACTGGTACTGAAGATATTTATGTGCCAACATTATGGTATTTCGAGGAATTAAGTTTCCTGAAAGACCAAGAAACATCAATTATTATTAAAAACATCAATTATAGTGTGAGACAATTATTAAAGCGTACACAAAAATGTCCGACATTTCGCTTCGAAGTTTAAATAAACTGATGTTTGACAACATGTGTGACGGTGTGTGAGAAAAAACTTTTTTGCGTGACACACCAAGTTTGATAACATGTGTGATTGTGTATGGGGCCTTTAACGAATATATTAACAATATAAATTTAATGATTATTATATTAATAAAAACTAATTTTGGATATTATAAAAACATTAATCAAATAAAAATAAACATAATTTACATAGAAAATTCTATATACTTTTTTTTACAATATTAACTTGTGACTTCAATGCTATTTTACTTTCTGTCAAGATTATTACTAGAAAATAAAAATCTCTGGAAAATTTTCATTAGAATTTTAATTTTAAGGAAATATTTTTTTCTCTTCCTATTCTAATTAGTAGATCGCCTCCACGTGGTGCAAACTGGATAATGCCAAAAGATCTGCAGATAGGGGGGAATAAGTCGCCAGTCAGCTGTCGGCTCCGTATCCTATCTATGGTCGTGGCGGATGTGGTAGAGGGGATTTAAACCGAACAGCTGGCTGTCGGTTCCCTATTCTATTACAGCATTGTTAATTCAATAATCTGGTCTAGTCATGTTTTAGGCAGATTTTTGAATTGGCAATGGTTACTAAAAGGGATTCTTCCCTCTAGTGATTCGCAAGTGTATATACTACCTATATGGTGACCTTAAAAAAGTATGACACTAGAGGAGTAAACCTTGGAAATAAAAATCCCCTATTCTGCGGTGCAACTGCATATGCCGAAAGATGAAAGGTTAGTGGGTAACTAAACATTAATATGCGAACTCTGGATACCAGGCGCCCTCCAGTTTCAATCAGCCTTCCCCTGGTAATGCGAAGCTCTGCCAGGGGTGACTTCTATTTCTTGCGCTACTCGGGGGTACAAAAATTATGAATAATAAACAAATAAAAGGAGAAGATGCTCTTCCTAATGCATCAACATCAGCGGACATAACCGCACAAGAGGTGATCCCTCAAAATAAAGTGAGCGAAGACATTGTTAAGGCAACTCCTTCAGTCACTGCCACACCAATTTTCAGAAAACCGGAGAAACCGCTACTGAAAAAATCCAGACTTCCATCTAGGTCTAGAGGCATAAACGAACAACAACTAGCAGCTGAGCTGAAACAGTTGAGCCTCACTGAGAACAAAAAATGGCTTAGTGGAGCTGGTCGGCGAAGATACACTTACCACCGAAACCAAGGCAAGTCCATCGATGAAGCATATAATCTTGCGTGCTTACCGATGCAAGATACTCTCTCACCTAGGCAGACAATGGCGTCGAAAAGGTCTAGATCCTCATCTACGACTCTACCTTCTGACAAAAGTGAAAATAAGAGGCTTAAGCCCTTAAACACACCAAACGCCAAACCAATACCTGCAGCAGAGGCTGCTTAAGAAGTTAAGAAGTATACTTCAGGTGATTTTAGGGGACACCTAAAAATTCTAAACAACCCCAAAATAGAGTTGCTAACCTCAATTCTATCGGACACTATGCCGATAAAATACAACTTTGAATTTCCTTTCAAAGTTATAATCAGAGATCGTAAGGACTGGCAATCCTCACTACCTGAATTTGAAGAGGGAGCTACAGTCTGGTATACAGATGGATCTCGTACCTCCGAAGGTACCGGAGCCGGCGTTAAAGGCCCAAACTTCTCGGTATCGAAACCTCTCGGCACAGAAGCAACAGTCTTCCAAGCTGAGATGGTGGCGTTAGAGCTATGTATTCAAGAAAACCTTAGAAGAGCTTATCGCAACACCATCATCTACATCCTATCAGATAGTCAGGCAGTCATTAAGGCTATATCCTCACACTCACAGGGTTCAAAGTTAGTCTGGGATTGTCTAACAAGCCTAAAAGGCCCCATACACTATCATACATGTTGTCCAAAATGAGTTGGACATCAATGTTGTCATGCAGATTTGATCGTATGTGGGCATGTTTGTCGGTGTGACACACAGTTCGTCAAGCGGTTTGATAAAAATTAAACAAATTTGATTTTTCGGCATGTTTGGCAACATGTGTGACAGTGTATGGTACTGTTGACACACATTCGTCATTCTTCAGAAAAATTTTGTAAGATAAACATGGTGACAGTATTAAATATTTAATTTTGGCGAGATTTTTTTAATTTATATCGCGAACATGAACATCTCAAATTGTGGAAATGTAAGAGCGATGTTAAAAATAAGATTTTTTAAAAATATTGTATATGAAAAAATGTTAGAAAAATTTAACGAAATCGAGCCAAATGCAAATTTAGAAATGGTGAAAAGAAAACTTAATAGTTTATATATGTAGGCTGAACAAAGTTTTAAAAAGCGAAAAATCATGTTGCCGGTACAGGTACTGAAGATAAGATATTTATGTGCCAACATTATGGTATTTCGAGTAATTAAGTTTCCTTAAAGACCAAGAAACATCATTCATTATTAAACATAAATTATTGTGTGTGTCAATTATTAAAGCACACACAAAACTGTCCGACCTTTCGCTTCGAAGTTTAATAATAAACTGATGTTTGACAACATGTGTGACGGTGTATGAAAAAAATCG